>MU134330.1:216381-408658 GCA_015039355.1 Ramaria rubella
AATGCTTCTACAGAAACGTTTCCTCAACAAACTGTTCGAAGGTCTTACGTTTGTACCCTAGTACGGTAGCTCAATCTTTGGGCCTCGGTTGGGGTCTCGGAGTGGGTTCCATATGGGGGAGAGAGGTCCTCTCGTCCGACTTAACCTGTTTAAGGAGCTCCTCTTAAACTCGTGTCCTGTGTAGTCTGGTAGCTTCAGTGGTTACCGGAGTGGTCACAAGAAACAGTTTTTCTTTCTACCACGGGATGCCAAACTGGTTTTGATAACTCACGATTTACGTTACTGTTCGTTCTTAGCGATGGTGGTAGGATACGTAAAGGCTGGAACAGTTGTCGGATACTCCCCGGGGTGATGAAATGATTCGAACTACAAGTAACCCCCGAAATTGTTACAGTCTATAGTTTCTCCCACTGCTCACCTTTCACCGTAAGTCCTGTTTAGTTCCTGACAGGACTTGGGGATCACTTTACGAACCCCGTAGTGATTGTCGGGACGTTGAAAGGTCTGATAGTACTTATTGTAGTAGGTACTTGGACATTGTAACGACTTCCACAAGATACGTAATTATACCTGGTGTAAGACTAGAAAAGTCTTCTAGGTCTTTCAGTGGTATTTCAGCATACCTTTTTAGTTTGTCGTAGAGTCTCTTGTGTTCGACATAAAGGTAGTACTGTTGACGCTGAAACTGTTCTGGTTCTAACTTATGGATCCGGAGTAGTAGAGAGTACCCTTTCGTGTTTACCTAGGACAGTTCCAACGACCACAACGACTCACCGGTTGTGGATTGTTATTCTTCCTCCATGTCAGCAAGGAACCGATACGGTTGAAGATAGCAACTAATTAACTCTTCAAGAGTGTGGTACGTGCAGGTTACAGACTGGACGAAACGTTTCTGTGAGGAACCTGTACCCCTGGGAGTGTCGTCCGACGGAAGCTGTGATATTTCTCTAATCATTGTAGTCGTGGGTAGGAACGTAATGTTCTACTACTGGAGGGTATAGCACAGCTTCGTCTATCGAGACTACAACGTTGGCTACTATCAAGAAAGGGTTGTCAGGTTCCAGCTATTGTTTACCGTGGGGTATCGTAAGAAGAGGTTCTCAGAGTCAGGCCAACTCGTGTTGATACTCTAGGTACTGTTCCTTTACGAGTGGTAGTACGTACGGGAACTTCTTACCACTGTGAAGGAACTCCCCCGCTCTGTAGTACAGCTCTAGACCTGTCTGGTGTTTTTAGAGCTTATAAAGGTGTGTCGATTTTTCGAGTTGGCAGCGGTTCGGGTGACCAGAGAAATAGACAGAGCCAAGCTGAAGTTGGACATGGTAGCAGGACCGTTCTGTTACCCCTTCAGTCTACGTGAGAGTGCGGCTGGACTAGTACCGTGACCGATTTTACTGTTACTATTAAACCACGAAGAGGTTGGTCTTGAGAAACAGTAGGTACGTGACCTTCCTGACCTCAAATGTCCACTTCTTGCACTGTAGGACTCCCTGTAAGCATTACCGTGGTTCCTCCCTCTCGATCTCCTCAGTCAACGTGCACGACGATTCCTTGAAGTGTTCTGATGACCCTTCAGACACTTCAGTAGTCTCACCTCACTCTCTCTACCATGTGAAGACAAGACACCTTTCTATATACAGGGACTAGTCGTACTGAATACTGCAGTTTAACAGAGGGTTGTAGTACTGTGAGTATAACGACCGGTACGACCTGTAACCTTCTGGAACCTTGAACAGAGAGTCTTGATAACCACTCAGACAGGTAGTCTGGAAGAGTGTCTGAAGGTTGGGAGTTGCACCAGGCTGCTTCTGCAAGGCGTTGGGATGTTGTTGAAGAGGCACGAATGAACTCAGCTTGGGGAGGGAGCATAGTGACTAGAATGCAGTCACCCTCTTCTATGGTCTCATCAGATGTACCTTCAGCCATTTCAGAATCACCCCCATACTGTTGACTCAGGAGGAGTTCTTCTTCAGCTGTTGATCCATCTAAATCATGCATGAGAATAGGGCAAGGACCAATACAGCAGGTGCACAGTCATAGGGCCTTCTGATTTTCTTCCTTGATGATGTTGCGACATGTATGGCACTGGGGAGGACACCGAGTCATCTGCACTTCTTGAGACTTCCAGTCAACTTCTGGGTTGTGGTCCTGAAGCCAGGTGTAGCCAAGGATCATACATTGATGCCCTAGTTGTGTAACAGCAAACACAGCTCTCTCAGAATGGTCTTTGTACCACAGAATTAGATCAACAACTTCAGTGATAGATCCAGATTCATTGGGTGAGCCATCAACATTGTACACAGGAATAGGACAAGAGAGTGGTTGTGCAGTGAGGTGGTTTTCCTTAACAAATCCCGAGTCGATAAACAAGTCAGTGGCACCAGAGTCAAGTAGAGCGCAAACCAACTTGATCTCTGCTGTGTCTGTGGTTTGAACCTCAACTGGGAGAGAGAGGGAGTTTGGGCCTGGGGTGGAAGCAACAACATACTGTGCAGGAAGGTTTCGTTCCCATTTTTTACGACGGAAGCAAGTAAGAGGTCGGAAAGGAGTTAAGGGTTGTGTGTCTAGCATTTCAGTCTCCATAGCTGAGGAATCAGATTCTGAATCTGTATATTCATCATTTACCTGATTATACAGCAGTGGAGCAAAATGATTGGAAATTGGCAGCAGGGGCACACTATTCACCTGCTGCACGACACAAAATCCTCTTCTTCTTCCTGAGATTCTGGACCATCCTCCTTGATAGGGCTTGCAGCTTTATGATTAGCAGATGACACCAAATGGGTGATCCATTCCTCTTTCTCTTCTGCAGTCATGGTACAAACATCAAAGGCTTGAGGACATTCTCTAGAGAAGTGGCCTGGTTTTCCACACCTATGGCAGACAAGAGAACTAGATTGACGACAACAAGTGGCATCTACCTCCATTGCTACTGGCTGAACAGCTGTGGTGACAGCAGGTGGGGCTAGCTGAAGTTGTGGTGCTGAGTCTGATTGGTGAGGTGGGTTTCTGCGTTTAAGACCAGTAGAGACAATGGTGGGGCGGGCTGAAGTGTTTGGTGTACCACAGGAAGCACTTTGAAATGCTTCATTGGCAGCACATGCCTGTGAAATTGTCCTAGCCACTGAAAACCATTCAGAAAGGTCATCGTCTGAGGGGCGTCCTTCAACCATATTTGCAATCCAACTCTGGACAGAGGGGTCTAGACCGTGATGAAATTTCATGACCAGGGAGGCTTGTTCCATATACCTGGACTTCTCGACCAGTTCCTCGAATTCATCGATGTAATCATCAACTGTGCAACGATTTTGATAATATTGACGAGACTCAAGCTTGGTCCTGGCAGTAGTCTCTTCATGAGGAAGGAAGAATGTTGATTTGAATGCTTTTTCAAAAGAAGCCCAAGAAGGACCACCAGGCCTGCCAGTTTTGGTTTCCATCTCAAAGATACATGTGGCAAATGAAGAGGCACGACCAGATTTCATGAATGACAGGGCCCAGAGGACCTTGGCATGATCATTGGCAAATTGGGTCAGGCATAGGGCAAGGTAGAGCTTGCACGAGTTTAGGAAGGCTCGTCCTTTCTCTCTGTCACCACTGAAGTCAGCTGGAGTGGCAGGTGTTGCATGTTTGTGAGTGGTGGGAGGGGAGAGTGATGTGGTCATGAGGTTGGCAACATCATGGTTCAAGGTGTGTACTTGGACATCTGTTTGCTGGAGTTGTTGTGATAACAATTCCTTCTCCTCTCTTTCAACATGTAGGGCAGTCTCTAGGACAGCAACACGTTGGTGAAGCTCATTGTAAGCCACTTGGAAATTGAAGGAAATAGGGTCTTCAGAGATGGGTGTAGACATAGTGGAGATAGATGGAATATAGGGTGCTATGTAGGGAGTGTACCAGAGGGGTTCTGAACTGCTATGCACCTGAAGAAGATGATTCAGAGACAATAGCAACAGCAGCCGGTCCAGTAAGTTGTCAGGCTTTTCTACTATAAGGGCAACCTCCAGGGGAAGTGGAATATCACACTGAACACTGGCAGATGGGAATCCGAAGATATATAAGCTCACAGAAGACTACATACAAGGATACACACCTGGCAGATGGGAATCCCCAGAGAAAAATCTAAGGTTCCCACTGCCAAGATAACTACCTAAAGGAGTATGCAAATAAGCGCTGGGACATACTGTGATTATGTAACAGGATTGGAATCCAATCCCATTACGTAACCGGGTGCTTATGCAAAGGAAAATGAAGAATGAATGCACTGTGTTTACATAACAGGATTGGATTCCAATCCCATTATGTAATGCAAGCGCTTATGTGAGTGAGAATGGATGCCAATTTATGTAATGGGATTGGATTCCAATCCCGTTACGTAACCGGGTGCTTAAGTAAGCGAACTCGAACGAAAAGATAGGGACAAGGGAGAAGTGGGGAAGAATAGATAGGAAGAAGAGATAATAGAGAAGTGTAGAACCACATGAAATGGGGTTCCCCTTACAGTAGTAGACAATTCAACATATTATGCCAGTTCCACCCCATGTGTGACCGTTTTCCTAACATATTGGAACAGTCTCAGCCAGTAAAACAACTGGAAAAGTCTATTTTCACTGTCCTCAACTGTGGTGCGCGGTTCGACAAGACAGACCCGGACAGACCCGAACAGCGGGGGTTTTGACTGGGGTTCAACACGGAGTAGCCTGAGCGCTTCTCATGCCATCCAACGTCGCCGAGTATTCGGACCTCATCACTTCTGAAAATTCAAAGAGCGACACTTCCAACGTTAGGGCTTGGCATCAACGTCTAGTTGCTTCTTATATTCGCTTACAATGTTGTTTCCCCTCGACTTTCGGATTCCAGTCTCCAGATAGGTATGTGTTGTTCAAGGTCCTCTTGAACAAAATGGCGATGGTATTCTGGAGAGGCTCCATGGCAAAGTCATTCTCCATACCAATACGCAGAAGAGGATGTAATAGGGAATAAAATATTGCTCTTGTAAATAGGTACGTAGCATCATGGTCTAGCTGAAGCGTCTCGCCTGTGTTGCAAGGGGGCGCTTGACTAGGTCAATATCTCTGATAGCAGAGAGTCCACCATCCCGTAGGTTCACATGGCCGTAAAAAGTAAGGTCTGGGATTGAGAACCGTGGCTAGGGCCCTATAGGATTGTAGTTCAACCTCTGCTGCATCTTTACACTAGATGCGGGCCACCCTTCCGGGCCAATCTGCACGTACCAGTATCGATTCGAAGACATCCGGCCAGGACCCACCGAGAAAATTTCTCCAGAATCATTCTTTCACATCAAACACCAATTGTACCCAACACGCTACACCGAAAGCAGAAGCTGCGGCGTCACTGGACTAAATATCACACATTCTGTCACATTGAGTAGATCGCTTGAGTGGATACATGCTTCAAAAAGCCATGGTAGCTATTAAGCTTTCCTTTGGAACCTCGAATCCGCGAACCAGATGTACTATGCATCAAAATCTATCAAAATAAATTTCTATCGGGCCGGCTGGATTCCTAGCATCGCACGGTGGCATGAACAACAGCTAAAGCTTTAAAAAGACTGAAGATTGCAGCCAGCACTTCACCAACCCAGTCCATTCGAAGTCGTAGGGTGCTACGATGAAGTTCAGACTCTACGCTATTCTTTCTGCTGTCCAAATCCTTGGCAGCTTGTTGCTCTCCAAAGCCGACAGTGGCTTCATCCAAGCAGGCTGTGTCGACCCGCAAATAGAGGGTACAGGCACCGGGCTAGTATTGAGCACAACTTGTCCCGGAGCGAACGGTGTCCCCATACTCTCTCAAATCGAGTTATCATTGTGCGTAGGGTTCTCTGCTACAGACCAAGTTGGCCACAACCCCAGCTCTGGCCATTTGGAATGTTTCGAGGAGTGAGCTAATTCGAAGACTCAATGCAAGCGTACTGACCCATCGTTATTTTCAGTGGAAACGTCGCCGAAGTCTGCTTCCCCTGCAGTAATGGTGCCGGTACTATTCTCACCTGCACTTGCGAAATTCCGGACGCCGGCAATTCATTCACGACTTCTCTCGATATAAGTGAGCTAACATCACGCTATTGCTAACGTGATACTCAATATATTCTCAACAGATACTTGTGTCGGCTGGGATGAAGTGGACGGAAGGTTATCTTGCTTCGGCATTGATTTCGGTGTTCCTGGCTGAGGTCTGCCCATTCTTGGAGACTCAATGAATTACCGATCTACGCTCAATTCTAGCATTCCTTTTTTGGAGGTTGTATTCTCGTTATGTGCCGCTTGCAATGGATTTACGTCTTGATTTACGCTGGGTTCCGAAATCCTGAGCAGCTCTGGAATTACTACAGGGACTCGGCACAAACGTGTGCCTTTGTTAGCAATAAATTGGTGGTTTATACCATACTGTAATTTAAAGGACTTGGCATAACCTGTCATGCGTGGTATTAACGAACGATCGGATGCTGTTATGTAAAGGCCACATGCTGGAACAACTGCTCGTAAATTTGGAATATGAAATACGTAGTAATTGAGGGAGGGTGCGCATGCGTTGTCCGCGGGAGTTTGGGTACGTTTCAGTGGAGTGCCTCTTAGAATTTCCAATCGAAACCGCTCGATCAATTTCATAAGCTTGTAGAACATGCCATGGCGTTGCGGGGTCAAAATGCTTAGAAGACCACTGAAGTCGATAATCCCGGGAGCAGTGAATACAGAGAAGTAAGGCAGGAACGGAAAAACATAGCAAGACTTCGTACGTGAGAGACCAAAAATTCAGATGTCACAGGAATTACCTGAACTCAACTACTGTTGATCAGATCCTTCAGATTCTGTTCGGAAGTGGAATGTGAGTATAGGTGTGACAACTTGAAGACATCCAGTGTCGCGAAAGAGAAAGAAATTACCCCCATGAAAGCATTCCCATTCCTATTTAACCATCCTGCTTCTTTTTCTGTTGCGCTCACCAATTTCCGCCTCTGCGTCACCGTTTGCCTGACCATCACGGTTTAGTACTCTTTGAACGACGTTTTCCCACATGGCATCATTTAAGCCTTTTGCGCTCCCCAATTGTTCCCTTAAGCCAGCAACTTCTGCTTCAAGTTCCGAGACTCGAGACTGCAGGGATATGCCGTTTGAAGTCGTGGCATCTATTCCTTGAACAAAATACCGATGCTCCTTCAGTAGCTCCTCCATGGCGGGGGAAAATGCCTTGGGCACCTAAGACGATATAGGTAAAGAAAAAAGGGACAACTTTGAGGAGATTACATACCGCTTCTTGGACGGGCAACATCATGATTACCTCGTGATTCTCTCTGGCTGAAGCGTCTCGGGTTCTTTGAAAGGAGGCAATAGGTCTGACAGGATCAGTATCTCTGGCGGCAGCTCCGCCATCTCCAAGGCTCACATGACCGAAAAGGTCTGGGGGTTTGAGAAACGTGGCGAGCGATGTGACTGAAAGCCCTTTATCCTTATAGGTATTGATAGTGCGTAAGAGCTGATGAGATGCCACATCAAAAATTTGGACATGGCCTGAGTGCGTGCCAGCTAAAAGCAGAGAAACTGTCATCGACAAGCATAGGGCGGTCACAGGTTGTCTACAGCGGAAAAACCGCATTAGTAATAGCGAATTCCTGGAGATCAAATCAGGCTTACCCGACAGAAATCAATCTCTGGTTCTCATCATCAGACAGCCGGATAATATCACTCATACCTCCACCTCCAAGAGCTTCGATGGATCGCAAGCCCATGGGATCCGTTCGGTTTCGGAATAAATTAACTTGATGTATCGATCCGTCTCCTGATGCTGCAAAGAAAAATCTTTCGGAAGGATCGACAGATAGGACGGATATTGGTTGAGGGAGCAAAAACGAGCTAAGTAAGCTATGTGTTGAAAGATCCCAAATCTGTGTCATAAATGTTTTAACAAGACCATAAGCGACTCGCTACGGACCAACCTTCACCGAGTGATCCACAGAGGACGTAAAAACTCGACAAGATGGGAAAGTTCCAATTCCACAGGAGATATCTGTCACAGGGAGGGTATGTTCTGAAAAGGAGCAATACGGTGTCGGAATCTCGCTTTGTAGATTCCCATCCAATAGCCTACGGGGAAATTAGGTAACCTATAGATAACGTCTTATTGATTTAATGACCTTGATATGGACCAGACACTGACGCTAGAGTCATCGCTGGCGGAGACAAGAGCGGCACCGTCCTGAGTAAAACGCAAAACAGTCACACGGCGATAATGGGCCTCAAACGAGTTGAAAAGTATTCCGGAGGCAATCTATAAGCTCCTGTCAACAAGTGCTTGATCCTGTGTAGGACATCAATCAATACTGACCTCCCATAAATATATTCGGCCATTCGACGTCCCCCCTGCACAGTATTCTCCTAGAGAGTCAACCGCAGTACAACTGAGTGTCTCCGGGAGCACAATTTTGGACAGTAATTGGTCCTAGACGGAGACATGTAGGAAATACATCCAACATAACTAATTTTCTATCACACCTTTTGGAAACTGAAAACATTTAACAAGGCCTTGTCTGACTGCGTAGCCAATATCAAACCGCCCAGACCATTTTTAGTTTCTACATGGGAGGTGCAGTGAGCTGCTGGGCTAGTCTGTTTGAAAGAAGCGAGCGATGTCCCGGTTTGCATGTCGTGGATGGCAATGAGGCCTGAACCGGTGCTTGAGGATGGTGCTGTGGAGCATAGGACTACCTCTTGAAGCAGCATCGAGACAAGCAAAAAATCTAACGTGGAATGTTGATTAGTAACGTTATAGGGATAGTTGATTTTGGTTTCCTTTCGGCAGAAAATAGACTCGGCGAGAGAAAACAATTTGAAGCTCCGACTTGATGCAAGTCCCGTGGCACTCCTCGCTGTAACAAACCATCTCGGTCTGGAAATTGACCATGCTAACCAAGAGCCCCGAGGACTTTTTAAAATGATGGAAGGGTATATTTTTTCTGGACCCCTCCCCCCCCTTTACCTTTTATTTTCCCAAATGTCTTTTTAGGAGGGACATGGATACCCCCTGTCTACCTAGCTGCTAGTTACTGTAATGCTAGAAATCTTGTCTCAGAGGCAGTAAATTTGAGATTTTTTTGTGTGACCCCCCCCCTACTAGTAGGCCTTCCATCTGGTGAAGAAATCCTCAGGGCTTGATCTAAATGTCACCTCAATGCTACCTTGAGCTACCTAGGCTGCCCAAGTGGCCATCTCAGACTGTCATACATGATGGTCAGCATGCCTGCGCGGCGTTGCATCACATGAGGTGTCTTCCAGGGCCAAAAGATGATATTTTCACAAAAAATCACAGATTGACCTTTTCGAGGTCTCATTGGACATTTTACATTTTGGGGGTGACCCTCCGGCCTTCCATCCGGTGTTTAAATCCTCAGGGCCTCTTAATGCTAACAGTAGAAAATGATACAACTTTGGAATGTTCATGTCTGTCAAATCAGCAGAGGCTCTACCATGCATTGGCAGCTGCAAACGATCAGCGATCAATTGACATGGATCTCCGGGTCGCTGATGTCCTTATGTAATCTACTGAGTCAGTATGTCCCTCTAATATTGTTTTTCTGAATCTTTCAACTATCTACTTCCTGAGATCATCTCCTGAGCATCTCCTACGTAACCGCATCCCTAGATAATGAGAGGGAACACTTATCCAAATGTCACAAAACACAAGGATTTTTATTAGACTTAGGACAAATTAGGAGGATGAATCGGTATCTGCCTTCTTAGCTCAGTTGGTAGAGCGCGTCACTAGTAGGTCAGATGTTATGACGAGGTCAGTCGTTCAAATCGGCTAGAAGGCATTAGTTTTGGGGGTGATCATACATTTTTCTGACGATCCTTCATTGACATAACTCTAGTAATAATCTAGTTCTTATGTGTTCACTACTAGGTTATATGTCTATTTTCGCATTTTCCCTTCAATCAACAGGACGTCCAGCGCGCCTATCTTCTCTACGTTGTTCAAGCTGAGTCTGGTGAGCGTCGTAGGTATGAAATCAGAGAAGTTGTCGCACCCATGAAGCTTTACATTCTCGATAAGCTCGGAAAAACTCCGTGCATTTGTCCCGGTCATAATCATTGCGGTTCAAACAGTCCATCGAAGCCTAATGAACTGAGTTAAGGCAAGGGACATCTATTCATCCAATAACTTACTTTTGATGCGTGATCACATGGACTTCGAACGAAAATTAGCATGCATTGTGAGCTCTCAAGTTCCGTAAAAGGGTTCTCTACTTACTCAGCCCACTTGGTCACAACTTCCCTGCCCTTTGGAAACAAATTAAGAGGTTGTCACCCGAATCAAATATAGTAATTACTTGAAATTTCTCTCTATAATTCTGCGGTGTTGAGTTGTCCTGAGGAGTTGGCTCGGACATGAGAGCTTCTGCTTATAGCAATTATTGGGCGCTTCTACTTCCACTTATCGAACTCCGACCCATTTGAGTATTTACGCCCTGCTCAGATCTGACCTTGTCAGACAGTTTGATACTTTATAGAGCTGCGTTAGTCTGGCGACTGGGGTCCACGCCCTTTCTCGTTAGAGAAGGGGGCTCTTTCTTGGATTTTGTCACTCTGGACCCCTATTACAAGTCTACCAGTGCTAGTGTCCATCGTGAGTACATATAGTACCAATAACGTAAGTGTTACTGAGTTCTATCCATGTTCCTGCTTGCTCATACATAAATTAAGTACAATGGATGCAGTAGAGCGTGCAAATATCGCGGTGCAGAGCCGATGGCAAATAAAGTCAGCTCGTTGTATGATTGACATCTGACAACAGAATATCCAGGGAGAAGCTGTCCAAAGTAGGAGAAGGAACATATGCCGTGGTTTATAGAGGTTAGTTGTAATTTTGTCATCACTGTCAGTTTTTTTGACTATTTATTTGATTTTTTCAAGGTCGGGAAGTGGCAACAGGCCGCCAAGTGGCCATCAAGAAGATAAAAGTTGGTCTTTTTAAAGACGGTCTCGATATGTCCGCTGTACGAGAGGTTAAATACCTTCGCGAAATCCACCATCAGAACGTGATCGAGGCATGTTGTTTGTCCTGCATGCCCAGGACTTCTCCCTGAACTACGACTCTCAGCTTCTCGACGTTTTTTCTGCGAAAAAGAATCTGAACTTGGTGCTCGAGTTCTTGGAGTCTGACCTGGAACTCATCATCAAGGACCGTTCAAATGTATTTCTCCCCGCCGACATCAAGAGCTGGCTCGCAATGACTCTTCATGGTCTTGAATTTTGTCATCGAAACTTCATCCTTCATCGAGTTCGTGAAGCATTAAAATACCAGCCTCCCTTGCTTCCTGTACTTAAATTTACCCCCTTTTACCTAGGATTTAAAGCCAAACAACTTACTCGTTGCCGCTGATGGTCAACTTAAAATCGCAGATTTTGGCCTCGCGCGTGATTTTGCTGATCCAGGACAAAAAATGACGTGTCAAGTGATCACCCGGTACGTACTTTATTCTCGGTCCTCTTCACCTCTTTCTTCAGTTATTTGAAACGTTCCGTAAGTTCATCTAACGATTTAACATTATTTTCAGTTGGTATCGACCACCAGAGCTGCTTTTTGGTTGCCGATACTATAGCTCTGCAGTAGACATGTGGTCAGTCGGATGTATATTCGCGGAGCTTATGCTGCGTGTACCTTATCTTCCTGGTGAGAGCGATATGGACCAACTTAAGACGACGTTTCGAGCGTTGGGAACGCCTACTGAAGAAGACTGGCCGGTACGTCTTCACTCATGTTCTCATCATGCCTTTGATACCCCCTTCTCTGGTTCCCCTATCTACCCCCGCGACAGAAGTATTCCTTAGTATTTTCTATCAATTACACTAAACGATGTGTTTGTAGGGCCACACGAAACTCCCAGACTACGTTCCCGTTGGCCAATTCCCGAAACCACAACTACGCGACCTGTTTACAGCAGCCTCTGCGGACGCAGTCTCACTCCTCTCTAAATTTTTGACGTATGAGCCTCGAAAGCGAATAGGTGCTAAAGAGGTGAGCAGCCACTCCCTCCCCAGCCTTTGACTTAAATACGCCTTCTATGCTCCTATATACAGGCACTTCATCATTCTTATTTTTTCGCCCTCCCGTACCCTTCGCACCCCTCCAAACTTCCTAAAACAAAGAATCCTCTAGCACCCCGCCCGCTCCCCCTCGAAGAGCTTGATGCCAACTCACCTGCCTTCTCCCCAAAACCGGCCATACCTTCCAAACAAACTGCGGAGACTAATAGGTTGAAGCGTAAGCAATCTGCGACGGACGGTAATGAAGGCGATGGTCGACACGTCGCAAGAAAGCTGAACTTTTCGACATCTTGATGCCAGTTAGAGCCATTCACTGTTTTATCCCACATGGGTGCCGTGCAATACCTCTACTTATCGACGACCATTCGGTCGGATGAACGAGTTAACGATTCTTACGTTACGAACCACGCCAATATCATTACATGCCACTGCTCACGTCCCCAAAATCCGTGTAGCACTGCACCGGTTGGTGTAAACGTAAAAAGTCATCGTGCTATGTGCCAATGCCTTTCTATCCGGATGTGAACAATCGCAAACTGTAACTCTGTGCTAGCTCTATCAAATATCTCCCAATACAGAGAATCAATATACAAAATGCGGCGAGTTGGTTCTTATTGTCTTTTAACGTCGCACACGCAACACTTCGCACTATGATCACAGGGCATAAGGAGGCATTACCCAAAATCGGGACAGACTCACTTTGATTCTGGATTACTACAATCGCAACTACGACATTTCCACCCACTTTCGACAATAGGTTTGAACCCAGCAGCAGCATAATCAAATGCCTTCACCTCCTGCTTCGGCGGTGGAGCTAGGGAAGATGCAGGCGTATGCTTGGGGTTTGGCTTGGCTGCAAAATCAAATTTGGGCAGCTCGTGGATGGGAAGAGCAAGCGCTGCTTCACGTTCGTCTGCGTACTCTGGCAAGAAGGTCGCGCTCGTCTTAAAAGTAAAAGCAAAGGTTGGGAGCGTGCTGACAGGAAGTTCCAGTACCTGCTTCTTGGCAAGCACAAGCGAGTCTGTTGCTGCATTACCTGGCGGGGGCTTTGAGGAGGAACTTGCAGAGGAAGTTGAAGAGGAAGCCGCAGCGGAGGCCGACGAATCCGCTTCCGCGGAAGGAGCAGCCGGTTGCGAAGACGAAGAGTTAAACGAGAAAGCTGGTGAGGTGACGGATCCTAACACAGGAGGTATTGGTTCCGTAACATTGAAGCTAGGTTTAGCAGACACCTGTGGAAGAGACTGGGAAGGTTGTTGTTTCACAGATGATGACTTCTCTGGCTGTCCGAGGGTTGAGGAGATCGACGTTTGGGTAAAAGAAGCTGTCGCCGGTTTGAAAGTAGAAGCTGCCGGGTTCGACTTCGCTGCAAACATAAATGCTTCACTAGCAGGCGCTGCATTTTGGGGAGGACTTGAGGGTCCATCTGGCTGGAAACTTTGTCGAAGCGGCGATGGCTCCTTAGGCGCACTTTGGAAGCGGGCGGGAGCTTTGAATAGCCCGGGAAATACAGGGCGTTTGTTATCCTGTTGTTGTTGGGCGTGGGCCTGTTGTGAGTCAGACGCAGCGTCGGGCTCGATAACCTCAGTGGGTCGACTGACGGCATCAGCAGGCGAAGCGGTGGCCATGTCCACATCACATATCTCAACCGCCCTTCGCTCCTTCTCCGCGGCCTTCTTTCCATTGGAGGGCTCTTGCTTTTCGGATCGCTGCTTTTTAGGCGACCTTGGCTCCGATTCTGGTTCATCGTCATCAATCTCAATCACAAATGGCTTCTCAGCGATAGGGCCAGCACCAACACCCTTTGCGATACCGTTTGTACTGAGAGAGGGTAAGGCTGGAGGAGTCATGCTCGTATGCGATCGTTTAGAACCCGTCTAGATGCACCTAGTTAGAAGTGACAAGCACATGTACTGTAGGACAAACCTGAACTGGAGGGGCCGTCTTTTGAATGGTTTCAAGCGCACTAAGTTTTCTTGGTTCTGGGTCGGGCGGGGGAGCGGCAGCACGCGCAGGACGTGGAGGTGGTTTGGACGCCTTGGTTGTGGTCTATGGGGATGCGTCAGGTCAGCCCGAGAAACAAAGATTCTTAACATACTTTGCGATTACGTTTTGTGGGACTTCGAGTGGAAGGCTGGTATGGGTTCCACACGTCTGGAACAGGTTCCTGATTGGGATGTTAATCACAATCCGACAAAAAAATTCATGGGGGGAGGATCGAACATAAAGTGTAAATAAACGCACTTTCTTGGGTGTTGCATCATTAATAATCCCTGCCATGATCTCACTGGCTTTCTCGCTTGCCTTTGACCTTCCCTCTACACCAGTAACTGAGAATCTCGACCGTGGGCTCCCTTCGCTTGCACTCCCGGGGCTCGAGCTTCCGGGAGAAGTGCTTTCTGCACGCATGCTTTGGCGAAGTGGGCTCGGCCGCGCGGGTGTACTAGTCGTAAAACGTGAAGCAGGGGAGGATGTACCGAAATGCAAACCATTTGTGGGTACACTCTCCTGTGATGATGCGGTGGTCCCGTTGGGCGGGGCAGGTGGGGCAAGACGTGATCCAGAAGGCAATGCAGTTGAAGAATCTCTTTCTTCGCCCACTCGTCTTCTCTTTCCATCGCTTGGCGTCGTTGGTTCGACTGTCCCATTCATTCTGACTCCATCACCCCTACCTTCGCCGAAGCTATTAGAGAATACTACTCTCTTTCGTCCACTTGAGGATGCGAAGGTAGTCGAGCGGTGACGGGGACGGGCAGAGCCACCACCCTGGTAATATATGGAGCCATTGGGATTTTGCTTGAGTGTGCGGCTCGGTGACGAAGGACTAGGCGAGGAGGCAAGAATGGCGGCAATGTCAGTGCTAGGCGTTGTAAAGGTTGGTCGAATCGGCGATGAGGAAATCGAGGGAGATGCTGAATTTGATGGGGGAGCAAGAAATGGGTTCCTGTGTGGGGATGTCCCAAGCGGTGTGGCGTGGCGAGATCCAGATTCTAGATGGGAATTCAGAAAGTCGTGCGGCGAGGCAGTATCAGACGCACGATTAACAGAGCTCTGAATGAGCATGCTGAGCCCAAGGGCCTCAACATCGGTACATTCGCCACCTCTGGGACGAATGACCGTATCAATATATTGTGACACTTGCGAGAGTGGATCTTTCGGAGGTGAATCAGAGTGGCGGAAAGGGGAGGAGGGTGGTAGAGGCGCGCTATAAGCTTTAGGTGAACTAGATTTAAGAGGTGTGTCTAGTGAAGAGGGAAGAGGCAAATCAAACTGGGATCGGCGACGGTCTCCATTCGGGAGTTGGAACCGGACATGGCGTGCGGATTGCATAGTAAGCTGGGACAAAACTTGAGCCTCTGAAGCATCTGAAACGCTGCTCATGTTGCTCTCCACAAGTGACGTATCATAGTCCTCGTTGTCCTCTACGTTGCGCATTGTTATGTTACGATTTAGGCTATCCGGAGAACCGTCGAAGTCGCTCTGCTGGGCCTCCTCGTGGTCTTCGTCCTTCTCCTCCTCTTGTTCGTTACGCGACGCGTTACTAGACTTCCAGAATGTCAGTGCATTCCAGATGGATGGGGTCCAGCCTCCTGATGCCGCCTGAAGCAAACAATTAAGTATTGGCCGGAAGGAAACGCGTGCTACGGACCAATTTTGCCTTTCTACCCGACTGAGTATATGGGCCAGGTCTGTTATTTCTGCGTTTTTCTGCCACATGTTCCTTCTGAGCAGGCCGCATGATAGACAACGTTCAGTGGTGGTAAGAAGCAAGTGGCGTTGTGGATCGGAAGCAAACACGAGGACACAAGGGCCGTCGGAGCCGCTGTTCGTTCTCAGATTCTCCGCTTTCACACGCGGATGCATCACCACTAGGTGCCGTTACATAGTATAGTGGTGCACGCGTACTGAACACGGCAATCTGAAATGTAGGATACACTTTGAGACCTGCGACCAAAAGATGAGCATTTTTGCCCACTTTACTGATAGGTCATGGTGACAGGTCTGCTCAGCACCCACTGTCGCGAGCTTACGGTGTGTCAAATGCTGTTAGAATTCGAATTTGGCCGCAAGCTGCTCTCTTGAGATGGTAAATTGACAATAGAAAGGGTAGGAACAAATTTGTTTTCTCCTGTTCTGATGTTCCAAATTCTATTCACTGCTCCGGCGGGGGTTCTGCCGCGACACCATATTTGGCGGGATCTGTCCCATGGTGCTTGTGATTTACAAGGTTAAACCTAGACGAAAAATCCGTCAGATGTAAACTACTTTTTCAATTGGAATTGCAGAGTTACATTGGAATTGCACCTGCGATACAATTCAAATCAGCCTATCCGAACTAATGCAACACATGTATGGACATAGGAAATTGTTCCACTCACCAAACTTGAGCTGAGAGAAGGTGGAGTTGTTGGCCGCAGCGGTTTTCACCCACTCCGGTTGGTCTGATTCACCATACAATGGCTTTCCTTGCCGCGCGCGCTCCGATAGCTCTGCAAAGTCCAGAGCTTGCTCACGCTCATTCTCTGTCCAGCCCCAGAATCGAACTGCGGAACGTGATGGAACCGATGGTTTAGCATCAAAATGAGTAGCGTGGGTTAAGAAAAACGAACACGACGACCGCTGGTACGCCAACATGAAGCCACCACCGAATCCGAGCACAGTCCCAATAATCATAGGGGCCTTGAGGTAGCGACGCCCACGGTAGTGTGTAGGATCTATGAAGTCTACTCGTTCTGTGTCAGCCGCACAGGTAACCCGTTAAAACTACGACAAGACGTACCCAAAAGATAAAGCAGCCCGGGGAAAGCAGCAGTCGCGCCAGCGAGCGTTACATAGTCTGAACGACGGAAATAGCGAATGACACGCGATGCATGAGGGTCTGCGTCAATGAGTGGGTACGGTGCATGGACCTCCTTGGTCGGCATCGTACTCGAGAGCCAGAGTTGTAGACTGAACGAAAGGGTGAATTTCTTAGGTAAGCAGACGGACCCAACTTGTTACTGAAGGATCGATAGACTTACAGGGTAACTACAAGATGGAGCGAACGGAACAAAGTGTTCGAAGTTTCATGGTGTCAGAGCAAGCGGGAATAGAGCTCGATCCATTAATTTCTGGCACGTAGTTGAAGACGCTAAGATCTACCAACACTGACATCATTGCGAATAGACCTTGCCTCAGGGAAAGCCACCATGTTGCACGTTGTCAAAAGCCTTGGAGAATATTTGACTGCAGAGGATGAGGGATTACGCTCCAAAGGTAAATGTAGGTTCACCTTTCAATGGGGCAAGACTCACCAGCAATGAATTAGCCGTGGGCTTCCTTTCAACAGTATTGGCTCAGTGTCCAGCGGACAAAATAACTAAACAGTCTGGTACGTAGCTCTATGAGGACTTATCGTCATGCTGACCCTCTTTCCTTCAAGCTCACGTGCTCACGGTGTTCCTACGTGATAAACTGGATGATATTGAAACAATAATTCCAGCACTTAAGGGTCTCGTTCCGCTGACTTCCAACCCTTCGTTCATGCCTGATGACGCTGTGGCCACTATTAAAGCGTGAGTGTAACAAAGCGACAAAGCGAATTCTCGAACATGTCAATAAATTCGTTTGCAGTATCTTTCAACATGTGACCATGAAAGCTCATGTACAGTCCTCGCGTCTACAAGTCTTCACAATTGTTGACAATCTTCTTGCTCGACACCGAGAAGGTGATTTATTTTTAAACTGATTCTGTTCTGTTTTGATCATCATCTCCACAGCGATGATAGCCATGGGAGACGAGTTCATTCAAGGCTATGTGGAGATTGCTGAAGGAGAGAAAGATCCCCGGAATTTACTGCTTGCTTTCTCGATTGCCCGAGTAGTTCTCATCGAATTCGACATTTCGAAATATGTGGATGTGAGTTCAAGAATTCCCGCAGTGTACAGATGACTGATTGAAAGTTCGGATAGGACCTATTCAACATCACATTCTGTTACTTTCCCATCAGCTTTCGGCCTCCTCCGGACGACCCTTACGGCATATCTCCAGAGGATCTTAAACATTCTCTTAGGTATGTACATTGAGATGACAGATAGATCAGATATCTCTAAAAATGTCTATTAAGGTCTTGTTTGGCTGCTACTCCTCGATTCGGACCTTTGGCCATGCCTCTGTTTCTAGAGAAGCTGTCGGCAGGTTCAGGAATCACAAAAGTAAGCTAAGACAGGTGAATCTTGATGCGTTTTTTTCAGCGAGCCCTCATCCACCGTTATTTTATATCAGCAAGATACATTACAAACTATCGCTTCGTGTCTGCCTGTGTATGGTGCCGTCTTGGCACGTACCCACGCGTCAAAATTGTGGAGCGCTTTTAAGCTCGAGGTAAGAACGCTGAGCCTTTACGGCATCCGAGCTACCATGTTAAGTTCTTGTCAGATTTTTCAACCAATAGATGCAGAGACTGCAGATTGTGCATTAGAGACAACACAAACCCTCATTCGAGTTATCTATCCTTCCGTGAGTAATACTGATGCAAGTGGCACACTAGAAGGTCTTCCAAAGCATATCGTGGAAGAATGCCTCGAAATTCTCAAGGAAATAGAGAAAAGCAAGGCAAAACCTGCTATTAGAGTTCTAGCCGCCCTTGTCGCGACAGCTCGTTAGTGCTCCCGAATTTCCTATAATCTATCTGCAGATGAATGACTCTGTCTCTTCCATCAGCCTCCATTACCCGTTACACCGTATCCCAGACAGTACCACACCTTATTCGGCTCTTCCGTGATCCTGCCGAGATTTCCAACCGTCCTGCCACTTTAGTGGCTTTGTGGACTATTGTTCGTTCCGTGCAAGACTTGTTTACAAGCGGGAACAAACCGGATGTACCTCGCACGTATGAAAACGAGAGACCCCTCGACCCCTTCAAAGATGAGGTTCTCGGTGTCTTTACCGTAGGGCTGAAGGCTTCCAGCTCAGCCTCTCCCGCCTTGATGGGCCTAGATGCTATGGTTAAGATCCCTGGGCTTTTGACCAACGAAGAATTAGGATTTGTAGTTCACAGTGTTAACGAAGTCCTAACCGCCCGTGATGAGTCATCGAATGACGTCCGGTGGGTAGTTTTGTATTCTTTTGGCATACTCTTGCTGAATGAACAACAGTACTACTGCTCTCAACAGTTTATCTGCTGTGTCGTTGGTGGCACCAAAACACATCGAAGACACAACTCTACCCCTGCTTTTCAGTTCTCTCCCAGATACTGCTCCACCCCGCGAGGCTGTTGCTGAACATGCGCAATACCGTCGGATACTCTCCAATCTGGCGACACTCTGTGCAGCGCCCGCATTGTTTGAAACATTGGTCATTCGGCTGTCAACTAAGCTCGATCTCATCTGCGCCTCTCCAATCATCACCTCCACTGATCAGGAAGTCAATGCTGCATATGCAAATTTTATTCTGCTTAGCTTATCCAATGTGCTCGCGCGCAAAGTAGACGCTGGCCACATGGATATACCCAAATATCTCGATCGGCTGGTCCCCAGGTTGTATAACTTATTCATACATGCCGCCATGACCGGGGAGAAAGCAATCGTGGCCGCCGGCGTAGCAAGGCATCCTCGACTTATCGAAGCAGGAAGCAACGTGATAAAACAGATTCTCCAAACAGTTCCTGTGAAGTGAGACCCTCCCTCGTATATACCAATTTGTTTAGCTGCGACTGATGGCTAACATGGGGATAGACGTCAACAAGCATTTGCAGAATCTCTATTTGCTGCTTATTTCAAAGGGCAGGTGCACGCGATCGCAGATGGCCATCAATCTCTTCCGTCTGAAGTCACCTTCAGACCTTTTGGTGTTTGTCAAGCCACCACGTAGAATAATTACGTGCACTGACAATTTACCACTCAGGTAGAAGCTAGTCCAGCACAGAAGGCGCTTGTCCCCCTCTTCGCGGCTCCAGTGATAGCCTTCCATCAAGAGGTAGATTTTCATTCAGCTGCTGTTGACGCGACTACAAACCACTGTTTAGGTTCTGTTACCTGTAGAAGATGAAGCCTTGTTCCTCTCCACGCTATCAGATTGGATTCTTGATGTCGCAGAGAACGAAGTACAGGCACTGTCCATGATTCACACAGTTTCGTCAGTTTTGAACAAGCACACAGAAGGTCCATTTTATATATAGTGAATGGTTGTGTATCTACCAGCTGACAATTGCTTTAAACAGTACTCGTGGGCTTCATTTCCATACAACCAGCCACTTTCTGGCGGTGCAACATTGCAGACTCGACCACCTCCTTAGACAGGCGACGACGAGCTGTGCAGACTTGGACATGGGTAAGGTTTTCACAATATTACATAGAAAGGCAACTCATGTGTGTTCGCAGCTATCAAAGGCGTTAGTGGTACGCAACCATGACCTCGTTACGGTCTATGTGGATCAGCTCTTCAGCCTCTTCTCTGATGAGACGTTAAATTGGGACGCCGCTAAGGCAGTCGGTATCATCGGCAGCGGTGGCGAGGACATTTTGACAAAGAAGAATTTTGCTGCGTTAAGGGTACTTGTCTTGACTTGCGGATTTTGACAATGCTAATCCCTTCATCCACTGTACCAGATCTTATCGATACAGAAGTTTTTCAATTTGGTGCTTCCTCGTATAATAGGAGGGGTGGAATCAAACCCTGGTAAGTCGGTATGTTATTCGTAGAGAGAGTTATTCAGCTTTTATCGAGTAGCTGATCCGACCAAGCAAACGTCTTACCTTGTTGCCTTGGCCTCTCTTATCAAATCCATTCCAAAGACTGTGTATTCGCATGAGATGCCCAAAGTATAAATTTTCCCTGCTGCCTTAGCAAGAAGTTTCATCGTGTTTATCTAGCTTATGCCGCTGTTACTTCGCGGACTTGACCTACCCGACATGGATATGCGTGCAGATGTCATCGAGACATTACACAACGCCGCACGCGACGTGGCTGCATCTGGCGAAGTCGTACAAAGCGCCGTGTCGGAACATGCCCCGAGCCTTGTTGCGGTCATGCTTAAAAACGGCAGGATGCAGGAAGTCTCCTCGAGTGTAGTATCCCTGTTATGGTGCTACACCTTTCTAGAGCTGATAATGTGCATTTCATTGCAGCGTCTCCGTAAGGCCGCGTTACGGTATCTGGGTCTCCTCCCGCAAGTCGTGCAATACAACATTCTTCACCCTTACAAATACCAGACCATTCGCGATTTGGGAAAATGTGTGGATGATCCCAAACGGGATGTGCGCAAAGAAGCTGTAGATGCGAGGTAAGCGGTGAAGTGTATTTAGATAACCATTATTCACGTTCCCTAATATTTCGACTCAAGGGCGAACTGGTGTGTTGACGCTGCGCCGTTTCATTATTTTCTAATCCCTCTTCTGCAGGTATGCATACAATGGCCAAACCAAGATATCGTAAATACACTAGATTGCGCCTATGTAGTCCCGTCCATCATTAAAAATGCACTGGCACTTACTTGTGGAAAAAACATAAGCTGTCGAAGAAGCTACTTAGTTTAATTCTACAACAATTCAATTCCAGATACTCGTATAAACGTGCCAGATACATTCAGATTGTCGGTATACTAAGTACATGCAGAAGAAAGATTCCACATGTGCCGCGGAAGCAATTTGCGTAACAAACGCGTTCCCCGAGTAGCAACCGTATGCGCCTTCGAGCATGGGATCCTTGCCTATGGTCTCGTCGACTGCGTCGTTCGTTCTCGCAGGCCCTTTCTCCACCCCCACGTCGTCGTCCAGATAGAATCAATTATAATCCCAATGTCTTCGAGGACGGCGACATTGACTATTCCCAATTCGAGCGTGTTACAGCAGCGCAGCTGGCGTTATCGAAAGCGTATCCGCGAAAGGTCAAGATGCTCGTTCGTGACTATATAGAAGATTCTCTATACAATCCCCACTACGGCTATTTTTCCAAGGAGGCCATTATTTTCTCCTCAAAGGAACCTTTTCATTTCGCGTCAATACGTGACTCTCGAGAGTTCGATGGACAGGTCTTTACAAGCTATGGCAACTATCAATCGGATGCTAGAGGTCCTGGAAGACAAGTATGGCACACTCCAACGGAATTATTCAAGGTCTACTATTTTATTACCTTCTCCTACAGGGTAGCTAACTTCCACGTGAACGTTCCTTGTTCTTCCTATTTTGGTGATAGCCTTGGTATGGCCAAGCTATTGCTCAGTGCATCCTTTCCGAATATATGCTCAAGAGCTACCCTTATGATGATCTGGTCATTTATGAGGTTGGTGCGGGCAATGGCACACTCGCAAACGACGTACTCGATTATGTTCGTGACGAGTACCCGCCCGAGGTGTACGAGCGAGTGAGATACAATATCATCGAAATCAGTCCTCAGCTGGCAGAGCTACAACGGAAAAAGCTGACTGTTAGCCACCCTTGTGTGCGAGTTTTCAATAAGAGTATATTCGAATGGACAACTCGTGAAAACTCACCTTGCTTTTTTATTGCATTGGAAGTCATTGTGAGCAGCTCTCAAAGTATTCTATGTAAATGTATTAATCTGTCACTCACTCAGGACAACTTTCCCCATGACGAAATCCGTTATTCTCTGGAAACCCGAGAGCCTGTTCAAGGCCTTGTGACCATCGACGAATGGGGCGAATATGACCAGTTATATGAACCCATTTCGGATGGTCTTATTACCCGCTTTCTAAATCTACGGACGGAAATGGGTCACGTCCCGCCTGTCATTCCTTCCTCTTCGCCGTTCCTTCGTCGCTTGCGTGCCTCCCTTCCATTTGCCCCGAATCTCTCTAAACCTGAGTACATCCCTACCCGTCTCTTCCAGCTCCTCAATATTCTCCGTGACAAATTTCCTCGCCATCGACTCCTCTTGTCCGACTTCGCCACTCTACCAGAGACAATCCCGGGTCACAATGCGCCTGTCGTACAGACACGGTCGCCGGAAGGCGTAATGGTTACGTGTGGGACATTTCTTGTCCAACAAGGTTATTTCGATATATTCTTTCCAACACAATTCAGGCTTCTCCGGGACATGTATGAACATATCATGGCGAAGCCGCACGTCTCACCTGTTGAAGGAAATCGCGCATCTCCACTGCTCACAAGCTCTTCGCCCGTTGACCTCGGCGCTAACTTTTTCTTCTCGCATGGTAGAAGACCACCCGGGGATACCATCACGTCAGCAAGTGGTCTCCCCGTTGGAGGCCGCAAGTCTAGCGTGTTCACACATAAAGAGTTTATGGAGACATATGCAACGGTGTCAGGCACTCGGTTAAGAAACGGCGAGAATCCCATGTTGGATTATTATCAAAATGTGAAGTTCTTGTTCTGAACGTGCAGCTTTTACGTGTCTCGAAGGGATATCATTATAAGACATGATGGGTAACAGGTAGGTATTGCAGACTAAGACGTGATGCATGGAACGCGACAATCTAGAGAAGTTCCACAATAAAATCATAGAATATATGTAAAAGGTCCGACAATGGCTTTATGAAGCAGCCATGATCGCTTGTGTTTTCCTTCCTGCTTCTGCAAGAACAAGCTCAAATGCACTGAGCTCCTCCTGCATAATTTGTTTCATCTTCCGGCCCTTCTCATGGGTCTGTGTGATGCCATTCGGTGTCCTAACTGACGAGCTGTCAAATAGAGGTGAATTCATCCCACCTGAGGCCTCCCACTTTTCAATCTTCTCCATACTTCGCTCGGCACTCTCTGATTCTGCGCGCCACCCCCCTAGTTTGTTCTTTAGTGCGCGAATCTTGCGTCCCGCTTCGGCAGTAGCAGCGCCAGTGACTTGGGTATGCTCGACGACTGTGCTGAGGGATTGAATCAGAGACTGTGTGATCGACCGCATATATGCAAGCTGTGCCACTGTGCTTGCAGGAGTAGGAATTCCAGGAAATGGCGGTGGAGGTAGAGGCGAGGATTCCTTCACAGGGGAGAGCGAATCCGGTCGGTCAGGATCACCATAGTCCATGCCATCCTCATCTCCTAATATGCGGTTGGGGTCTAATTCCCAATCGGCGGTGACATCACGCCGATTGATGGGCTCCTCCTCTTCCTCCACAGAGTGTAGGCCGCCAGATGCACTTTCATGCTTCGTCTCCTTCTCTTTCGAGTCATCCCCAAAACCCTCCACCTGCTCTAGTTCATCCAGCTCTCCCAACAACTCGTTTCCACCGGCCTGGCCTGCGATTCGCCTGAACTCCTTTTCAAACTCGCGTAGCTCGCGCACCTGCCCTTCACGTTCTCGGGCACTATCATTTATTCGTCGAATGACGTCCGATGCTAACCGTTCTAATGGTGGCTCAAAAATAGAAGAGCCCAGTTGTGTGGATGTAGATGAAAAATCTGTGTCCATGCGGCGTAGATTCTCAATGAATAAATCAGTAGTTTCGAGGTCTTTGTTGAGTATTGTCAGTGGGTTTTGGAGTGCCTGTCGCACTCCAGGCTCGCTCCGCAGGCGTTTGGGGTCGTGGAACGCGTCGCCATTAGACGACCATTCAGACGATTGTTGTGGGGCACTCTCCTGCTCGTCACTCACGACTACTACTGGTGGCGCAGCGCGTTCTTCCAGTTCTTCGTCAATACCCTCCGCGCCATCGTCGAACTCGATGCCAAATTCATCTGCCAGTAACCGAGAGCCTGCACTTGGCTCCGGCATGAGCGCCGCGGCGAGCTCATGGGCGAGACTGGCTCCTCTTGGAGCGACGTCATTGTGTAAGGATGACTTTGAACGTCTAGGGGATAGTGTCTGTCGTGAAGGTGACTTTCGAGGAGAAAGAAACTGTGAGCTTGAAGCGAAGTCGTCTTGTAACGACATGGTAGAAGAATGTCTTAGTCGCGTCGCTACGTAACAAGAGCACTTATGTCAGCAACACATTTTGTGTTTCCATAATGAGAAAAAAAGAACAGAATACATAAATTACAATAATTAGTCGTATATTGTATATTTCACCAAGTAACGTCCCATTCGTGATCTACACCTTTCCCATCCCGCGCCAGCGCACCTGCGGGCGTGTTTTCATAGTGTTTCATTAGTAAACGCACAACATCCCGTTTGGTTATTAAACCCGTTAGCTTTCCTGCCCGCGAAAACAAGGCATATCTCAGATTCTGTCCAATAATAAGCCACATTTTATGTCACCGAACGATTACATGGCTTACGAGTCTTTGGAAAATGCTGACAAGCAGCTCCTCTGCCATCTCACTCCGAAACTGCATAGGCGCCCTTTCCAAGGTGGATGCCAAATTTATACCAGAGAAGACATCGACTTGGCGTAAGAAGGTGCACGGAGCCTCAGCATTGATACGCTCAGATAATAAGGGAGCTGTAACGATTTTAAGCTACAAAGCGAATTGACCATACGGAGCGCACCTAAAGTGATGCGTAGTTTCTCACGTGTCACAAAGCCTAAAAGTTTTTCTCCGTCGACAACAGGGAAGCCGTAATAGTGGTGAGCCTGGACAAGAGCGTCTGAATGCTCGTCGTTAGTGTAATGGAGGAAGATAAGTACCATGCAAATTTACCAAGGTCTCTTAGTAGCGTTCGAACGCCGTTGACAGTGATGAGTCTCTTCGAGGGCGTCATGATTCCAGCGGCAGTTGCCCCATGATCTCGATGTTCAATCCGCGGGAGCCAAGGATAGGCTCGCAGTGAAATCCAAGCGTCATAGATCCCTTCTCTGCCACACGCATCTCCCACCCATTTCGACACCATCACAACGAGCATAATTGGCAGAACATGGCTCAAAGCACCTGTCAACTTGAATGGCGTTAGCTATTTGCGCATGCGTAGGACTTGCCGATACACGCACTTCAAATAGAATGACCACCAAAGAGACTGTTCTTGCAAAATGTATTAGCGAAGTCGATTAAAGAAACAAAAATGAATCACGGACTTGTCATCCTTGTCACACCACCTAACATTGCTGAAGCACCGATGACAGCATAGAACCCTGGTGATATGCATCGAGCACTTGGATCCGGCGGGCAAGCCGAAAATACCCATGCTGACGGATATGCACGGTGAATTGCTTGTCTGATATTAAAAATGCGTATCAGCGGCTGCAAAAAAAAGAAAATAACATCGCCGACACAAGCAAACCCATAGCGCGACCCAGAGATGCGCCGATCCCGATCGTAGGCAAAAATATACCCGCAGGAACCTAGATCAGACAAGAAAGTTAGGCCGACATAGATGAAGGGATTGCAGAAGCATACCTTCAGACCAAACGTGTAGGCCGTTAAACCAAGTTTGAAACCGGCTGTCACTAGAAGCAGAAATATATTTTGAAAATACGCATCGGGGCTTAACCCAGAACCTCAACACAGGGAAAACGCGTAGTGTAGGGCCATCGACTCACTTGCATAACCCATGCCAATCGCCTTTCAAAGGGTCACACTCTAAGAATAGATTGGAAACAAGTTCCGATGTTTGTACTCTATGAAATTAATATAGATAACCAAGTAAACCAACGTGCCGAGAGAGCTACGTACCTGGTGAAAATTACTAGATAACTGAGTGCTGCTGTGGCGCTTGCCGCAGCAACAACCTCCATGAGAGGCCATTCCGAAATGACGCTGTTCTTGCGGTACACAGCTAAAGCTACATTCCACTTGATTAAGAGGGCACCTAAGACTCCCTGGAATCCCTTTGTAAGATTGTGTCCCGGTGATCTGTGTAACGTACTAACCCCTACGACGCCTAACGCCAGCCATGGTACCTGGCGACTGAGAATCAGCTACTCGGAATTGGAGATCAGCAAGATATTGAAGCGGACTAGTTCGAAAGCTTTCCATGGTTCTGAAGTTGCTGTCACCTTAGGTGCAATATTATTAATTGGCGTCCAGGACGAAAACTAAGTGGATTCACCTGAAACAGAACGAGTTTTGAAGTGCCGAAAGGGTCGATATACTGCAGCGCCACCGCCGCGATAGCTGATGTCACAAACGCACGCCATACAACCTGTTCATCTGAGAAGGTATCCAACTCTGGAAGAACGAACGTGTGTAGAAAGTTGGACACATATAAGCTCTCGTATACCTTCAAGTCCAAAGAGAACACCTCCGAGGGGACTGCCGAATGCTACAGAAACACCAGCCGCCGCGGCTGCCGCTAGTATCTTTCTCTTTTGAGCTGACAAGTAATGCAATATATCGAAGGGAACATGATACACAATATTAGGATGACTGACCTTCATTCTGGCGAAGACCTTCAAAGAAGCTTGATAATACGTAAGCCATCGCACAACTGACGTGGACTAGGGGTCCCTGCTTTCGGGTCAATCAAGACTGCAGAGAACAATAGATTCCTCAGCTTACTTCTTTCCCAAGCGACAGGCCCGATGCTACAGATAGAGCGAGTCCAACAGCCTTGATCAAGAGGGTCCAGGGTCCCAAAAACTCGTCTAGAACGTATCCTCCGAGAATCTAATCAATCTGTTCATTGGTGTACCATAAAAGCTATCCTGTTGGCCTACAGCTTTTATCTCTGGGACTTATTACATCGCTGATCAGGCGTGAAATAATATAGCGGACGGAAGAGAACACTCACTTCCAGTGTGGAAAGCACTATAAGGCAATCAAGTCAAATGCTCATTTCAAAAAAATAAAATAAAATCATAGAGCTCACTATGGAGCATATGATTTCACCAGGACCGCAGCACTTGCAGCAAATATGATCTAGTAAAGGTGTTAGTGAATTATGTAAAGGGGATCCACCTGGACTTACAGCGAGTCCCACGTAGACAGAGGTTTGGAGGATGGATTGCATAAATATATATCTTATACCAAACCACTGACTCCAACTCATCCATGGTTGACATAGCTCCCCAGCTAGTCGAATGCAACACTTTAACATATAACTCGCATACATGCAGAGAATAGCCATAGCTCACGGTCGAGGCCGCTACAACATGAAACCTGGTTGTAGAAGAATCCATAAGCACAGCGGCCTTGGCGAAGGTCACTTAACCTGTGGTCACTTCTGTAAGTTTGGAAAGAGGAGTTTAAAGGAAATACCATGCCATGCTACAAGGACATCAAGCCATGCGCCAATAACACCTACACCCAAACCAGTGCCTACAAGCCTCTAGTCAGCGATGGACACCAATATCTCACAGTTTAATGCAGACCTATCAATACCAGCCACACACAGGAATTATCCCACAGAGGTAGTAATAATCCACGGAGTCCATGATGAGAAGAAAGTTTATATCTTCGTATTCGCTCAACCGCCTCCTCATGAACCCAATCTGCAAAACAACGCCATGAGTATATTGTCAGTTCTGACGGGCGGGCTACGGACCTATGGTGCTGCCATCTCCATATTTTAAGCGAACTTCTGAGAGATCTTCTAGTTCATCATAGTCTACTAAAGCAAACGTCTCCGGAGATGACGTCTCCAATGCAGAGTCTCGTCGATCTAGTTCATTACTACGCTGACTTGCTGCGCTGCTGCAACATGTCACCGGAATTCTCAGCCAAATGGTATTATTGAACGTACACGCCAACTTCTGCTTGCCGTTCTCCTATTTCTTCTACCCAAGGGCTTTCCTGATGAAATTCGTCTAGTTGAATATTCGGTGCGTCTGCCCGTGCCATGAGACGCGGATGCGTGACAGTGTGACTCCTGTGAACAACTCGCGCAACCTAACAGAATCCTTACAACAGCGATGAAACCAGGAAGCTCGACGACGAGCTCCGATGAGGACGCATGGGGGCCTGTTCGCCTTTCCTTCGTCTGGTTTACACAATTCGATGTTGCTGACACACACTCTAGTCCGGGAGAAGAAGCAAGCGAATCATAGTAACGTCGAGAAGGGTTTTCAGAACCTCTTCTAAACCCCAAGACATTTTGAACAAAACGAAAACCGGTTTATGCATTGACACTTTTGCCCGTACGCCTCCTTTGCAAAATAATGACTTCGAGGAGATTCTTCAAAAGGAAGACTACATCGCGGCACGGATGAGACACCTCAAAGAAAACTCAGAACTTGACCCATACGTATGAGTTTAGTCACTACGTGCATATTTAGTGATATTGAAATAAAACTCCTGTTTAGAATAATCGACTTCGCCCTTTGACAATATCAGAAATTCACCGTCTCCGTGAGTGGCTGCACAACACGGCCATCGCAGGAAGGCAACATTTTACTGGCGGGGAAAATATTTTAGCAAAAAAACTCTCACTGAGAAAGGTATAAAGTAATGCAATACACCGTGTGAACCGGGCTAAAACACTCTAGCTGGACCGATATGAAAGCCCTACGTTTTCCTACGACTCACTGCGAAAGCAAGCCCTCACTTCACAAAAAACACTTAGAGTGCCATCCCCACCCCCCTCTCACTCTGCTCCCAATGCGGAGACATTGACTGCTTTGTATTGCATTGGTAAAACACCATACGCGTCATCCTTCGCGTCTCGATTATATGGAGGAGGCCACAATGCGCGCGAGTCACGCCCTTATCTCATACACAGGGACTGGGAAACGCAAACTGTATGGTTGGAACTATTGTCTGATATTAGACAACATTACATTTTATCACAGTGAGTCGGCAAGCACCCTCAGGGATGTCTATGGTCTCTCATTTTCTCCCCATCGTAGTCCATATGAAGAATGGTCGGATGAAGTGACCGCCCCCATTGATTACGTTTCCCTTCAGCACTCACATCTTCCTCAAGTACATGATTTGCTCACCCGGATATTTTGGCCTGATATCGATGGTTAGTAGCAATAGCTGTTCTTTCACATTCATGCTCAGTCGCATGCTCTCTCGGCTAGTCTCGAGCTCATTACAATATTCACCCACGCAATGCACTATTGTTGCCACCTATAAACTGCTCGTTGTCGGCGCTGCACTTCTTAGCTCTCCTGAAGAGACATATCTAACGTATTTGGTTGTTCGGCCTGGATGGGAAAACGCAAACATAGCTAGGTGCGATCACATGTCTCCCGCGCATTTTTGATACTCTAAGCGACACTACAGCATCATGTTATATCATTTGATATCCGCAAATCCAGGGAAAGACATCATTCTTCATGTTTCTGCCAGCAACCCTGCTATGGTGTGTCTTATTTAATAGATATCACAACTATCTGCCATCACTAATTTTTCTTGGCACAAGCTCCTCTACAATAAGTTTGGTTTCAAGGCCGAGGAGTTTATTGTTGGCTTCTATGAGGATTACCTATCCAGGGATTCGAAGGCCTGCAAGAATGCCTTTAGACTACGTCTACGACGATGATTCTTCGCTTGGTTTACCACCTCAGCGCATGTGCTGTGTTTCACCGAGGCCGCAGCTAATCACTTGTTGCACGGAAATTATCACGGCTAATCGTTCCCCAAAATGGTTCAGGAAATAGTTTAGTCCCCCACATCACACGGCGAGGAGCTATTCTGGTCAGAATGCGGTGTTGGGTGTTTTTAGCTGTCCACTCTGGTGCAACGGGAGTCACCATTATCGCTATGGCTAGGTCATACCTGGTCATACGGTACCGTTACAGTGTTGTGAGATGTCATGGATGTAACGATAGTGAAGCATCATGTTGTACCCCGTATATATGTCTACAACATCGCTGAAATATGCCAATATGACTCTAGGAAACACCCCTCTAACCCTCATTCTACTCCAAATCCGCTCTGCCACTCTAACCCCTCTCTATCGCTTGACAACACGCCTACTCCCTATTCATAAGCCCCCAAAAACAGCGCCCCCCTCTGAGATCCAGTGTGCGCAGCAACGCACCTGCGAAGAGGGCCCGCGACTCAGAGGGTAGAGGTGTGTACGAAGGGGCGGGTGCCGGGGATTGTGTGTCGAACGGGTGGTGGATTGTGATTGAGGGAGGGGAACGGGAGGATGGGAGTGGGACCGAATCGAACAAAGAACAAAAACAATCAACCAAGCAAAATACAACACAAAAAAAAATAAGAAACACACCCCAGTATCGAGCGTAACTCGTGTCTTGAGCACATTAAGTGGGGTCGTGATGGCGCCTGTGAGAGAGCTACAGAGGGCTGCTTCGTGTGCGTGCAGTGAGAGTGCGGGTGGACGGACGAAGAATCACGATCAGGGTCAGGGTTGCGGTTGCGGGGCAGACGGCGCGCGTAATGTGCTTTCAGAGCTCGTAGAGCGGAAATTGGATGGATGTGAAAGGGATGTGAGGAAAAATAAACAGTTCTTGAAGTCAAAATGAAAAGCATCACGACAAGCAACTCACCTCCCTCGCAACGGTGATCCCAAAGCTGCGATAAAACCTCGTCTGTTGTAAGGGTGGTAGGCAGAGTCAAAGGAGAGAGAGCAGGAACCTGAGCCCGGCGGTTTGGGAGCGGGTTTCGATGACTTCTGTGGGGACGTGATTGTGCAGGCTGCCTGTAGGGGAAGAGGGAGTAATGAATAGATAAAATCAGAGAGAGGGTAACGTAAGTAATCGAGATGGGACGGGGGGGAAGGAAATCAGCTAAGCCGGAGGAGGAGGGAGAAAGCGGAGCGTGCACGACTTCGGCAATAGATGCGGCGAGGAGGTGGGTGAGCGGCGCGAGAGACGATAGAACGAGATGAGTGTGCAGTTAGGGAATCAAAACGGGCGGAGTCAATCAAAGAATAACATCGAAGTACTCCTCCCGCAACACAACCCTCCACAACTTACACTGCATCCAATATCACCACATTCACATTCACATCCATCCCGGCACATTCACGCTCACACCCGTACACCCATCCCAACCCCAACCCCACCCAACCTCACTCCCTCACCCTCCCCAGGAGGGTAAGCAGTCGACCCCCTTCCCTCCCGCTCAACACGTTGAAGACGCGGCTGCATGCGGCACAGGGCTTCGACGTGGCTGTGGGTGGAGTGCGTGAGTCAGATGAGACGCACCACTGGCAGTAAGGATTGCGCAGGTGTCGGCGGCGGGGAGCTGGACGACATCACTGAGTGTCGATAAGCATCAAATATACTTCAGCAGAAGCAGAAACTTGTGTTTTTATTTTTTATTTTCTTCAGGGAGGCCAGGCTCTTCAAGCCATTACATCATTTACTACAGCGAATTATTTCTACAAGCGTCAGCTCTGCACCGCCCGCTCAACAGCCCAGCCCAGTATCGATCACTTGTCCAGTCCATGAGCCTTCCTGGCCTCAGGACTCTGCCAATAGGAACCATTCGGCCACTCATACGCAGCTATGCTCGCTCTGTGCATTTCAATACTGTTGAATACACCATGAATAAAATGTACATATCGGTCGGTTAGGGGAAGGGTACAAACCTATATCCTTCTTCTGGATTTGATGGCACGTTGTATCTCCCTTTCGAGTTGATGGAACAAGGGTATATGAAATGTTCGTGGAGATGGTCCACAAACTCGAGCACGTTTCGATCAATACTCCCAGACACCGCAATGTAGTCGATTAAGCTTTTTGTGGTTAGTATGAGCAGCGGGGGGGAGAGTCTACTCACCTCAAGTGAATAACATACTCACACAAACCAACCCCACCTGCATGGGGGCAGACTGGTACACCAAATCTGTAGGGCGGTGTCAGAAACTTGGGAGCACAGTAATAATCGACTTACTTAGCAGCCATCAATAGGACAGCAAGGACTTCGCTGACGCCGGCCAATCTGCACGAGTCAATTTGTACGACATCGATCGCTTCGGCTTGCAGAAGCTGTTTAAACACCATTCGGTTGTGGGCATGTTCCCCAGTTGCCACACCGATGCCATGGGGCTTGAGAGCTTTACGGATAGCGGCGTGGCCCTGACATAGTGATACAAAATTAACATCTTTATGCATTCGGAGCAGACAGGAGTAGGGTGTACCAGTATATCGTCAGGAGCGGTTGGTTCTTCGATAAACCTGAACAATGATTAATAGATTGGCATAGAAATGCTCGAAGTATTCACCATGGCTTGATGGCCTGTAAACCTTTCACATATTCGATCGCTTGAGGGACATCCCACACCTGATAAAAAGTCATGAAAAGCACATTCTCACCACACCATGATCGCAATAGTCTATTCACCTGATTTGCGTCGATCATCAAGACGCTTCCAGTTGGTCCCGCATTTTTCCCAACCAGGGTTTTCGGATCCCTCGGTACGTGGTCCACGGGTAGATTTTTGGGATCATCGATCACTGAACGGATTATCATACCGCGTCGCAAATCCGAAACAGGGTCCGAACCAACTTTCATCTGAGCTCGAATACCATTAGTTAAGATCTATTTGAAACGTCCAGAACGAGCGAGGCGCGCCTTGAAGTGGTTGAATCCGGCCGTGAGAGCCTCTTTGGTGAGCCTTCGCACCTTTTCATCGTCATAACCTGTCACATGCGTAAAGAGAAAGGTCACAAAAATTTGAAGAAGGATATTATCACAAGAGGAATACCTAGCCATCCGGCAGATGTTACGTACGCAGGATAACTATTGAAGATGGTTAGTAGTCATATGGTTAATCATCAAGAATATCAAACGATTTACCCAGTTTCACGCACTCTCGCCTCACGGTCTTTTTTGCCGGACTCTTTCTCCTTAAGCATTTGTAGAGCTTCCTCCCGCGTAATGGCATCGGTAATATACCGAAAGGCGGTTGCACTGACCAGTTCTTCCTACAGCAGGATGTATCGCCTAAGTTTAGAATCGAACGCACATCGACTGTAGCATTTTACTCACAGGAGTAAAGTCCACGATAAGTTTCCATAATGGCTTCTTTCGCGATTTTGCAAAAAGATCCCACAATGCATTATTCACGGCACCCGAAGCGATGTGGATGACGCCTTTCTCGGGACCGATCCTGAGTGATTTAATCAAACAGAAATCATGCCCGTGAAATGGAAAATGCTTACCAGCGTAGTTGAGGATCGGCAAGCATGAAATCCCAGGCTTTGCCCATGTTCGCAAACAAAGACTCAGTGTCCTTCCCCACCAGACGGTTAGCAACTTCTTTAATAGCCACACATACCTACAAAACAATTAGTGGCAAAGTTTAAGCCGGCCGTGTAACGCACAATATCGTTTCCCCGACCAATTGTAAATGTCATGCCGTTGCCAACAAGGCCATTTTGAGTGTATAAAGTTACGTAGGCAGATGAATAGTCGCATTCCGTGTTCCTGCAAGCCAAATTAGAGCAGGCTTTATACAGTCTCTCACTATATCCACTGACATCGCGTCGGTACCGTCGCCTGTTAGCGAGGTAGGAAAGCGGACATCTGGCTGGAGTGTTAAAATGAGAATTAAACCCGTTTGGAACTGTACAGACCGTGTATCTCAACGCGGGTGATTTTGTTTGCCATTTGGGATAAATTCGAGGAGACATGCTCAGATGCTTTACTCCCATATTTATACGACGAGCCTGAGGAAGACGTCTCGGTCCGTTCGGACAGCCCGGCCCGAAGTCGACCATTGTAGATCGTTTTTTTCAGTGTTAAAAAAAATACAGTTTTGCGTCTGTTGGGGCATGGCCCTATGTCAGACGTAAATGTACATGACTCTAGAGCTAATTGGAAGAGATTTTCTTTTATCTAGCTACTCAACTGCTTTTGTAGATCGTATTGATGATCATTTTATGAATGGTGCTAAAGGTATAATTTGGACCATCCTCTTACATAGTCAAAAGTTAAGATACTGCTCAAGATTATAGCGTTTACTGAAAACCTTGACATTACATAGCATCCGGTACCTAGAATTTGGACCATACAAGTACAAGTACTATGAAAATTTGTTGCTGCCACTCTCAAACCTTATCTAGGAAGTGCTGTTATCCAATGTCTCTGTGTAAGAGTGATGTCAGTCAGAAGGTCAAGGACTTACTAGTAGCTGGAAGGGAAACATCTGCTATTTACCTTCATTGACAAGTGGATGAGGCAGTGTGCTCTGCAATATTCCTAGAATGTAGTTCAGTTGCAGGAAAAGAGCATGATGACAAAGGACTGATGCATGAAGACTCCAGATTAGGGCAAATCATTTCTTTGACCATTGCAACTCTCCCATGAGGGGATTATGTGTTTGCAAGAGCTCCCTGGCCTTGGATGGAAAGTAGATTTGGGCCATCCAGTGACCTGCGACATGGGTGACAGTGGCAATCATGCTGAGTAGTTCCAAGGCCCAAATTAAATCTACTAACTCATCTGGGACATTCAAGACCCGTAGCATCTCAAGCACATGTTGATCTTGTTCAGCGTGTGCTTCTTCAGGGATGGAGAGCTTGACTGTGTCAAGATGCTGAATCTTACATGGTGGATTGCTGGTAGGGGACGATGTAGGATTCATATTGTGTAGTCGTTTGCGTGAAGTGGGTACTCGATATAACGAATAAATGAAGAATGCAATTGACAACGATTCAGAAATACAACACTGGACTGGCGTTGGGGGCTCGCTGCAAGATATTTATACTATACGTAAGCCATTCCTATCTGAGACTCCATAACCCGTCATTCTTGAGAGTGTTGAAACGCTGAGGCTTTATGTGTATGGATGAATGGACGGTACTAACACGTGATTCATCCAAGTACCTAACCGTCACAATCGTTGCTAAAGAACAAATCAAAGTTATCACATCAAGTAATCTTGTCATCGGAGGCCAAAGAGCCTTGCGAAAGGCATACAGTGAAAGGCCCTGATTTAATTATAACCAAGGTTCGCTGCGGTGCTACCCGCGCTAGTCAGTGAGTCACAATTGATGCCTGAAAGTTTACTTAAGAGCCCATACGAAATCGCCAGCTCTGTGCTGCTCCCGCTCTCACTCTCAATTACAATGGCCCCCGACCCGACCTTCCGGAGCTACATACCGCAGCAGGCGCAGCAGTACGCCGAGAACCGCCCGGCGTATCCGCAGGTTCTTTACGAGCACATCTTCGCCGAGCACGCCCGCGGCGGGGGCAGGTTCGAATTCGTGGTCGACGTCGGCTGCGGGCCCGGCAGGGCCACACGGGACCTGGCTCAGGCGTTCGAGCATGCTATAGGCCTCGACCCGGGCCAGGAGATGCTCAACGTTGCCCGGGGGCGCGGCAGCAAGACCAAGTCTGGGGAGGATATCCGGTTCGAGGTGTGCGAAGCGGAACACATTGCGGACGCGCCGGGCGTGCCAGTAGGGAAGGTGGACATGATTACTGCAGCGACGGCGGTACGTTGAGCGATTTTCGATTTTTTCTCGTGATTCGGTTGGGGTATGAGATGTACGTCGCTGTGGGTAGAGGGCGTCGGTGACGAGAGATAAGTGGTCTCTGATATCTAAGGAACCAAGGGGCGAGGCTACATGTCATGGATTACTCACGCCATTCTAGGCACACTGGTTCGACATGAAGAAATTCTGGCCACAAGCCGCGAAGTTGCTCAGGCCCGGCGGCACGGTGGCCTTTTGGACCAATGGCTCGTACTTTGCTCGTAAGCTTCCGCCCCCAACAATCCAGCTCCCGCCCATGAGCGTGGTTTTGTGAAGCACGATTGCTTAACTCTCATCTGAACAGACCCTGACATGCCATATGCCGTCGAGGTCCGCGAGATCCAGCGCCATTTCGAGGACGTCCTCGCCCCGTACATGCAACCAGGCAACCTGATCGCCCACGGCCTATACGACAACCTGGAGCTGCCGTGGACGGCCGACCCAGCGCAAACGGCGTTCCCTCAAGATCTATTCTGCCGTTTCAATTGGGACCGCGACGGCGTGCTGTCTGATGGCAAGGACTTCTTCGGCGGGTCACACGAGTTCCCGCTAGAGTACTTGGAGAAGGCCATGGGCACGGCCAGCGCGGTCACCAGGTGGCGTGAGGCGCACCCGAACCTAGTGAATACGGAAAGGGACTGCGTCGCGGAGCTTGTCAAGCGGTTGCGGGCGGTGCTGGGCGATAGAGGGTTAAGGTCTGGGGGATCAACAGCGCTATTGATGTTCAGAAAGAGGTCCGAATGATCTGATGGAAAAGGTGGGATACAGAAGTAACATACATTGGGTATTTTTTCCCCGAAAGAATTGTCAACCGAAGACTGGGCATATCCGGTCCAACTTGAGGGGACGGAGTGTAAGACCGGCAGGATATGCACGTATAATAAGGCCAGGGGACACATGGGTGCCATTCTTCATCCATGGGACATCCTCAAGGATACCATTCTGAGTGCCACATCCCAGCTATACTATCGGTCATCAGGAATTTGAACGGCCCCACCGTTACACCCACTCAGTAGCTTGGTTGACGATAAAATGGCTGCCTGAGATTCACGCGGGTGAACAATGAGTTTGAGCGTTTTTCTGGGCGGTCACAGTTTTCGTCACCAAGGCGTCACAAACAGTCACGTAAATCCGCTCAAACTCAGCTGTTTCAAAGCGAACTACGTATGACGAACCTCGGCCCCTAAAAAGGGGCATAGCTTGCGGAAAATTCAGTCTCCTGTGATTCTTTAGTCATGTGATACGCCAACCATGGATGTCGACCCTATCACAAAACGGTCTCGAGACGACGACGCCCAATCATCTTGAAAGTCGACCTAGCAAAATCCGTCTCAGTAACGTCTCACTTGCCGTTACTGCGAAAGAACATCAGGCATTGGATCAGTACATCCTGAACTTACCGGTCGTGGAAGACTTTCCTGAATCTCTCTCTAAGCTAGAAGCTGCTCATCTTTTGTTTGAAATCGTCGAAAATTCTCCTCACTGTGTCCTCGCAAAGGAAGTCACTGCAATTCTACCTGCCTACAGTCTCGTCAAAAGCATGGAGGGTCTTTTCGAGAAGTTGCAGGATGCATGGAACACAAAGAGTTTTGCTGAGATTCGTAGTCTAGGTTAGTTTGCCTTTCCTCACTTTTCTGCAGGCTGACCGTTGACGTCTCTTACAGAAATTTTGCAAGTAAAACCAGCTACGCGGCCATTCAATGTCGTACCGGACGACTACATCTCTGTAAAGGATCAAAATGAAGGTTAGATACGCGAGGGACACGTCACATTATTCTTACATGAATAAATTTATAGCAACTATTGCATCTTGGAAGACTGAGTATAGGCCCGGCGCCGAGGCGCCTCGCCACGATCGAAAAATATTATCTTGAACCAGAGAATAAAGTGCGTAATAGCCAGCTTTTTTGTTACAGGTGTGCCGGATCGGATGACTTTATTACTCTCAGTATGTACATCACATCGACGTCGTCCAATCGTCCGGCACTGGAAAATCTAGGATGCTTCTTGAAGTCACGCGTCAAGTCTTTGGGGTTATCCTAAACTTTGGAACAGACGCTATGAACGGTACGTCTTTGGGGATGGCTGCATTGTGTTGTGTAAGTTGAGCTTGGTACCATTGTAGGTTATCCTGGTCCAGACAAAGCAGTTCGAGACTATCTATGCGAGACCGACAGTGCACAAGAAGTCGAGCAACGGACGACCGCTTTCCTGATTGTGCTCTTTGACCATCTCTCTGGTCAAGATGGTTGTAATCTGTCTTTGGAATCACCGACAAAGTTGTCAGAATTCATTGGGTATGGAGATAGCACACTGGTAGATCAAAGGAAGAATTTTTTCGAAAGTATAGTAGACAATGCTATGGCGGTGAGTATGACATATTTTGTGTTATTACCAACGTTGATGATAATTTCTTTTTTAAGATGGAAAAAGTGAGCGAAACGCGTCTGAAGACAAGGATCAGCCCCCCGACAGCTCAATCCGTGACCCAGGGTGGAATATTCCCATACATATTCATTTTCATTCTCATTCTTCTCACCTGCTCTTTTAGGACGTCAAAGATCTCTCGACGAAGCTGCTACTGACCTCGAGGCAGTTATCCGTTCCACCTATCAATCCTCTCATTCTGTCCAATTTATTCTAGGATTTGATGAAGCGAGAGAGATGGCTATTGACCACGACAAAAGAACTTGGAATGTCTATACCTGTATTCGCAGGGTACTTCGAAGCCTGCGGAAATTCCCCATTTTCAGCGTCTTCATGTCCACCACTGGATCCGTTCGCCAGTTTCATCCTCACCAGAGCCAGAGTAAAGATCCCTCTATGCGGATACTGGCAGGAAACTCATTTGGAGCTTTGGCCACCTTTCACCCTGCTTGGTTTTGATCAGTTGGCAGAACCGTTAGCTGTAGGATGCATGCAGTCTAGACGATGCAACCAACGTGGACTTCATGCTTAGTCTTGGACGCCCCTTGTAAGTTATTCTTTGGTTGTGTTGAAGCTGTATTATTTTTAATGCATACCATCTAGATTCAAGACAATATACACGAACGGATCGTCACAGGTCAAAGAGGGTATTATCAGATTTGCAGCTGCGAAACTCCAAAGCGGACAAGACCCGAACGCTGTTCAAATTGCACCTTTAGCAGTCCGCCTGCCGCTGACTTTCAACTCTATGACACCAGAAGGACGCGACGCAGAACAGCTTCAGGTTGAATCTCACATGCGAATTTGTCTCAAGATCGAACCGGCGTCGGATGCCATGTATACTATCGCACCTTCTGAGCCGGCATTGGTGGAAGCTGCCTCACAGATCATGCAGACGTATTAAGATGGACCGGAAACCTCAGTCGACGTTTTGGAAAAATTCATGTCTAATCGTTTTCTATCGAAAGGAGACCGTGGAGAGCAGGCTTGCATGCTCTTGATGCTGTTGGCTCATGATCAAGCATGTCACCGTTTTCGCAAAGATGCCGGCAGCTTGATGCCATATCACAGACAGTTCCGGTTACCGATTTTCTCACAAACCTCTTCGCTGAACAACACAGGGTGGCCATTCTCGACGCCCAGCTGTTCGAAGGGGAAGAATCGCTCAAGGATATGTTTAAGGATTCTTGGGTTCACTTCACGCATTTCGTTAAGGTCACGGATTACACGGTAATTGAGTAAGTGCCCGTTTCACTCGATTGGCAATCCATCATTCGGTCATCTACTTCAGCCGCAAGTTTCTCCTGCGCATGATGGTCCGGGGAGCAGCCATTCTCTGCGCCGACAACCAGCTTGGAGTCGATGCCATTATTCCAGCCTGCTATAAAGGGAAAACACTGGAAATCGAAAATATCACCCCTATCCTCGCACAATTTAGTGAGAACGTCTTCCGTTTATCTCACTCTGGATCCGCACTCTTCGCCAACATGGACCCGGAATATATTGGTGTTTTCAGCACAAACACAAAAGGTGAGTTGTGCTTCTACATGGGTTCTCACCTGGTTGACTTGTTGAAAGCCGACCTCCCTCCCGCAATTAAACTCGTTATGAGTTTGGGAACCCCAACATCCTTATTTAGTTGTACGCCTCCAAAAAAGAGACCGTCTCTCGCACTCAAACAGCTTCCTTCTGTTTCTCCAAACCATTACGAGTTTTTTGCAGCAGGCTTGTCACACGAGATCTTCAGACCAATCAGGAGTGACAAGGAAGCAACGTGGCGTGGCCTCGCCCCACGAAGCGGTGTGGAAGACATATTTGCTCAAAGTGTTCCCCAGTCCGTGCTTGATGTTGCTCGTCGTATGACACCATGTGTGCAGTCGGATCCTGGGCATTAGGATGCATTCTTTCCCCTTACAGATACAGTTTCTTAGCTAGTCACAGTAGCTTCCATCTTACTGAATAAAAAATCCATGCGAAAACAATATTAATATGTGCTCATCTTGCTTCAAGATAACAATAATCTTTCATTGGCTACAGTGTACTCAGCACTTTTTCCAACCATGGTCAGTGGTTTGTGGGCCATTCCAGAGGCTCTGCTTTGTTATTTACCATGAAACCTGGTAAATAGCCTGTAAATACAAATTTATGAAAATAGGTGCCTAGTGCCAAATTTCACCAAAAAAATTCACCAAAATCTCACCAATCATACTCTAAAAAACAATGCTCCTTCATAAGTTTTTCAGGAAAACCTGGTGATATATGGAGGCATATGAGTGAGTTCATAGAATATTCTTGTCTTACACATGTTTTGAAGGCTATAGAGTCTAAAGAAGTGGGACAATTCTATTTGGAAACCCCATGAAACCCTGTGAAACCCCAGAAAACCCCTCACCTTGACAAAAAGTACTAGATGGGCGATTGGCTGAGGTCCAAGTCAGACATCTAATATGTTCCAGGTCTTAGGCTCCACAAAATAAATGTACCCCAAAGAACTAAAACTAGTGTCATCTGGCAGAAAAATTTGCAAGGGGTTTTCAACATGGTAGGGATGCTCCCAAGTTAATGAAATGCTGACTGACGAGTGAACTAACATCTGTATCTCAGGTCAATCATTGGTTTAGTTGCAATAACACTGCTTACTGATCATAGTTGGAGCCTTCCATATGGCAAGTCTTTGACCCATATACAAGCTAGGGACAAGAAGGGGATCAGTGAGGTTGAATGATGGCATGAGGAGAGGGAATATGCAGGAGTGTCTAGGCAAGGGGTTAATAATATGTTGTAGGCAGATGTATGTGCAGAAAGCTATGTGCCAAGGACAAGCATAAGTCCATTTGCAAGTTTCACAAGTAATTGTAGAATGAATTACCTGCAGGACTAGAATCTAGAATATGTCTTGAAATTTTGACAGGTATACCTGTGATCTGGCAGGTATCTCATCCACAGATGCAGATACCCAAGGCCTGGATAGGCACATGAGTGTGGGTATGGCCTTCAGAAATTGAAATACCTGTGGCCATGGATATAGGTTATCCACAGATTTATTCATGTCATGCATTACTACCGCACTGCTTGGTCCACCAGTTCTACACTCAATGCTAGAGCGTGGCGATGCCTTCTAGCAGCCTTTCGTTCAGCTTCAGCCCAATGATCTGCTTGCTCTGCAAGCACACCTTGTGTTTCTGCAATGCTGATCTTGGTGATATCATCATCTGATTGAATTTTTCCAGTGACAATTTCTAAGAAGGACTGCCTGTCCTTCATTCTATTTTGTGGCACTTTATGGGTCACTTCTCGATCAGACTGATTATCTTCATCCTGAGTTTGTTTCTGAACTCTGGGTATTTCTTCAGGGGGTTCCATTCCCCTTTAAGGTTGCTGATCATCCTCATCATAATTATGATCCCTATTGGGACTGTTTCCACACTGGGCTCTTTTCCCTTTCAAACACATGTGTTGTTTCACACATAGTTCTCCTACAAGCTTTCTCAGTTGTTTATCACGTCTGAGCATCATATCAGCAGCCATATTGGCTGCTTTCACAGCTTTAGCTGCTTGTTCACTCCTTTTGCGAGTGAACAATATCACTTAATGGGTATCATCTGTCTCTCACAGGATTTCTTGCATTAGTGCATCTTTGAGGAATTCTTCCTCTGTTGAATAGCCTTGTTCTGAGGCTTGTCTTTTGGGGCTTACACATTGATTTTCTATTGTTTTACTAGAGTGGCTTGCGTCACTCTGTTGCCTGGGTTGTGATCCAGGTGTTCTTTGTCTGTGTATTTACCCCTTCCTGCATGGGGCCTTGGTCCCATGCTTGTCACACACTGGTGCATGATAATGTGGTGGGTTTGAAACCCTCCACCTCTATTCCATCAGAGCCAGATGTCTGGTTCTGATTTGCACTGCCTGGTCATGTCCTAGGCACACTTGCAGACATTGACATCATTGATGCTTCTTTCAAAGCATCCTTCAGATCGCCATCTGTGATCTCATTCATGTCAGCTTTGCTTGACGGCTGGCTCATCTGGCTCCTGGTTCTAACCTGGAGCTTTGACGACATCTCTAGGAGCAACTTCTGCTTCCTTATGTGCTCTTTTAGATCTAGCTTATAGCTAGTTCTTGGGGTTCAAAAAAAGTGTAAAGGTTTTACACTAAATTTGTAGGTATCACACGAGCTCAACAGAACCATTCCAAACAGTTCTATAAAGCAGTGTGTGATGGTTTACAAATAAGTGGTGAAGAACTTAAGGTTCTTCCCATGCTACAACTACTACAGTTGTGTATGTGTGTGTACACGCATACACAACTACAGCATAGACATAGTCTATGCATATATTAACTATACACTTCATATACTATATACTTATATTTTATATATATGTATTAAGGGAATTATAATTCCCTTACAGTCTGGGGAGTACAGTACATCATTCAAGACAATGTCATTGCTCCCATCACCATTAGGGATAGACACCTTGAGACTTCCAATACCAGTAGCCTTGAATATAGTCTTGTCTGCTGCCTCAATTGGATGCAGAGGGATTTGCCTAAATGAGACAAAACAATGGTGACTAGGTGACATGTGACTTGATGCTGCTGAGTCAAATATGTTGATATCTGCTCTGCAGGTTGGGCTTGCTTTGTAGGCTACCATTGACTTGGAAAATACCACATTTGTTGCAGTGAACATGAGGTCAGTGCCATCAACAATTCATTTGCTGATGTTCCTCCTTTTGACTTATCCCCCTCACCATCCTTCTTCTTCGACTTGGAACAGCACTTGGCTTTTACATGTCCCTTTTTGCCACAATTCCAACATTCAATATCAGCTTTCTTTGAGGTCGAATGGCTTCTTCAGGATTTGCTGTGGTTGCCCAGTTTGCTAGTAGTATTGAGGGCATTTTCTATGGCTTTGAGTTGACGTTCTTCAATTGTAAGTTGTTCATGCTCATCTATCAATGATTCAATGACTTTATCAAGTTGGAGGGTTGTGCCTGTGAGTTGTGCTGACATAGATATGGCATTGATCAAGGAACAATAAGACTTGGGGAGGGAGCTGAGTAGAACAGTAATAAAGTCATCATCCAAGAGACTTGCTTTCATCCCTGCAAGTTGCTCCTGAATCTTCATGAGAGACTCCAGATGTGTGCAGATGCCAGATTCATCCTCACACTTCATCTCACTTATTGCACATGGCATCCCAGATTTTTTTTGTGGGTTTCAACTTCTGTACCTTGATGAGAATGCTATCAGGAATTGTGGTGAATATTTGTGCCTTGACAGTTGCTTTGCATTGGTGATAATCATCCCAATGGTTTTCTGCCTTTTCAATAGCTTCCTCTTCCGCCTCTGTCAATACCCTAGTAACTTTTGGGATTGCTGTTGGCATCTGGGCAGTATGGTCAATATGTCACATTATGCCACAAGTTGTTGCTAGCATTGCTAGAGTCTGACTCTTTCAAATGACCCAATTTGACCCATCCCAGGCAAGTTTGGGGACAACATAGGACTTCATAGTGCTAGTGGGCTCAGCAGGGCCCATAACCTGTTGGTGTTAAGCACAGTAGCTATAGACAAAAAGCTCAGTGAATGGTAGATTCACCAAGGGGTTCTATTGTAATTACCTATAGATGAAAAGCTATACTACATATGAGCATTGTCATCTATAGTACATGTAAAGAATATGCACCTCAGTGAATGGTAGATTCACTGAGAGTGTGTCAAGTTCTACAAACAATCTTATAAACCAATCACAGTCAACAATGACCATGATTATACTTAAAATAGATATTGTAAGGGGAACCCCATTTCATGTGGTTCTACACTTCTCTATTATCTCTTCTTCCTACCTATTCTTCCCCACTTCTCCCTTCCCCCCATTATCTCCCTTGCCCCTATCTTTTTGTTCAAGTTCGCTTACTTAAGCGCCCGGTTATGTAACGGGATTGGATTCCAATCCCATTACATAACTTGGCATCCATTCTCACTCACATAAGTGCTTGTGTTATGTAATGGGATTGGAATCCATTTCTGTTATGTAAACACAGTGCATTCGTTCTTCATTTTCCTTCGCATAAGCGCCCGGTTACATACCGGGATTGGATTCCAACCCTGTTATGTAATCACAGTACGTCCCGGCGCTTATTTGCATACTCCTTTAGGTAGTTATCTTGGCAGTGGGAACCTTAGGCTTTTCTCTTCAGATTCCCATCTGCCAGGTGTGTATCCTTGTATGTAGTCTTCTGTGAGCTTATATATCTTCGGATTCCCATCTGCCAGTGTTCAGTGTGATATTCCACTTCCCCTGGAGGTTGCCCTTATAGTAGAAAAGCCTGACAACTTACTGGACCAGCTGCTGTTGCTATTGTCTCTGAATCGACTTCTTCAGGTGCATAGCAGTTCAGAACACCTCTGGTACACTCTCTACATAGCACCCTATATTCCATCTATCTACACTATGTCTACACCCATCTCTGAAGACCCTATTTCCTTCGATTTCCAAGCAGCTTACAATGAGCTTCACCAACGTGTTGCTGCCCTAGAGACTGCCCTATGTGTTGAAAGAGTTGAAAGAGAGGAGAAGGAATTGTTTCACAACAACTCCAGCAAACAGATGTCCAAGTACACACCTTGAACCATGATGTTGCCAACCTCATGACTCTCCCCTCCCACCACTCACAAACATGCAACACCTGCCACTCCAGCTGACTTCAGTGGTGACAGAGAGAAAGGACGAGCCTTCCTAAACTCGTGCAAGCTCTACCTTGCCCTATGCCTGACCCAATTTGCCAATGATCATGCCAAGGTCCTCTGGGCCCTGTCATTCATGAAATCTGGTTGTGCCTCTTCATTTGCCACACACATCTTTGAGATGGAAACAAAAACTGGCAGGCCTACTCATCCTTCTTGGGCTTCTTTTGAAAAAGCATTCAAATCAACATTCTTCCTTCCTCATGAAGAGACTACTGCCAGGACCAAGCTTGAGTCTCGTCAATATTATCAAAATCGTCGCATGGTTGATGATTACATTGATGAATTTGAGGAACTGGTCGAGAAGTCTGGGTATATGGAAGAAGCCTCCCTGGTCATGAAATTTTGTCACGGTGTCGGTTTACTTTTGGAAATGAATCCAAAAGACAGTGGGTAGCGGTGTTGTTGTTGCACGGCTACTTACACTGGTGTTCGGCTCAGTGCGCTTTGCTATCAGCAGCAACAAAAGTAGAACAAGGACGAAGATGATGACGTAATACGCTGACGTAAGCGTAGATGAGATACAACAGCAAATGTCACATGATTGACAAAGCTGGCCTTGATGTAGACGTAGTAGTAGTAGACGTAGCAGTAGACTTATGCTTAGACTTAGACGAGTGAATCCAACTGAAAGAGGTGAATTGGGGTACACTAAGGCGAAACAGGCCTTATATACATGAGCAGAACAACAAATGATGCGAGTATGCCATACAACGATGTCGTTGACAGCAGACAGGAGAAATGACTAACGGCGAGAGGCAGAAAACCAAAATAGGAAGATGGTTTGTAAGGAAATGGAAAAATGAGTCAGGTGGTCGAAGAATTGAAGGGAAATATGGCAGCGAATTTGAAATAGAAGCCAGAAATAGAATAGAAGTGAGTCACAGACAATAGACCATGTGGAACAATTGGAAATAGAAGTACAGCCAAGAAGTGAGTGAGTCAGGTGATGAAAATGAGTCATAGCCGTCCAATAGGATTTCCAGTTGCTTGTCAAATATCTCCGAAGATGAGTAAGTGAGTCATGTGACTTGATGACGACTCAGAAACATGTGAACCAATCATGACACTTGGATACGAATTTCCTCCAGAGAGGGAACGAAGACGAGCCCTTCTTGACGAAGTCCTTAGGCACATAACCGTAGCAAATCTCTGTTCCTGGTCCATGCTCTTTGATGTACCAGTTATTCCTGAGGACGATACGATGCCAACCATTCACTGGTTCAAAGTTTGGGTCAAAACCAATGACGTAGAAGGGAGCATGGAAGGTTTGATCGAATACCCATATGCAATCGTGAATGTGATAAGGAGGATATGAGGGGAATATTCGGTATGGGCCTTCAGGAGATTCGACATATAGGGGATAGTACCGACGATGTGCAACTTGTGGAGGAGGACTGGACAAATGAACATCAAGGGGAGAACGCCAACTAGGAAGTTCAACGCGTGGTCCAACGTGTATGTCTGGCTTGGCGGTCATCTGAAACGAATCATGGGACATGGTGGCGGCAATGCTGGATGGCATATTGAAAATAGGATTGATGAAAAATAGAATGAGTGTGGAGATGATGTGTCTGGCAGACTGGAGGTAGCACAGCAGATGATGGTCTGGCGAAAGCTGATGATGATAGGCACGTGTGCAGTGAGCGTCTTTTGTAGAGTAGTAGGCGCTGTCGAGTATCATGCTTGTCAACGGTCTAGACCCCTCTGTCCAGAGTCGGATTGCAAATATGGTTGAAGGACACCCCTCAGACGATGACCTTTCTGAATGGTTTTCAGTGGCTAGGACAATTTCACAGGCATGTGCTGCCAATGAAGCGTTGACAAGCATGATACTCGACAGCGCCTACTACACTACAAAAGACGCTCACTGCACATGCGCCTATCATCATCAGCTTTCGCCAGACCATCATCTGCTGTGCTACCTCCAGTCCGCCAGACACATCATCTCCACACTCATTCTATTTTTCATCAATTCTATTTTCAATATGCCATCCAGCATTTCTGCCACCATGTCCCATGATTCGTTTCAGATGACTGCCAAGCCAGACATACATGTTGGACCACGCGTTGAACTTCCTAGTTGGCGTTCTCCCCTTGATGTTCATTTGTCCAGTCCTCCTCCACAAGTTGCACATCGTCGGTACTATCCCCTATATGTCGAATCTCCTGAAGGCCCATACCGAATATTCCCCTCATATCCTCCTTATCACATTCACGATTGCATATGGGTATTCGATCAAACCTTCCATGCTCCCTTCTACATCATTGGTTTTGACCCAAACTTTGAACCAGTGAATGGTTGGCATCGTATTGTCCTCAGGAATAACTGGTACATCAAAGAGCACGGACCAGGAACAGAGATTTGCTACAGTTATGTGCCTAAGGACTTTGTCAAGAAGGGCTCATCTTCGTTCCCTCTCTGGAGGAAATTCATATCCAAGTGTTGTGATTGGTTCACATGATTCTGAGTCATCATCAAGTCACATGACTCACTTACTCATCTTCGGAGATATTTAACAAGCAACTGGAATCCTATTGGACAGCTATGACTCATTTTTCATCACCTGACTCACTCGCTTCTCGGCTGTACTTCTATTTCCAATTGTTCCACATGGTCTATTGTCTATGACTCACTTCTATTCTATTTCTGGCTTCTATTTCCAATTCGCTGCCACATTTCTATTCATTTCTTCGACCACCTGACTCATTTTTCCATTTCCTTACAAACCACCTTCCTACTTTGGTTTTCTGCCTCTCGCCGTTAGTCATTTCTCCTGTCTGCTGTCGACGACATCGTTGTATGGCATACTCGCATCGTTTGTTGTTCTGCTCATGTATATAAGGCCTGTTTCGCCTTAGTGTACCCCAATTCACCTCTATCAGTTGGATTCACTCGTCTAAGTCTCAAGTCTAAGTCTTCTAAGTCTACTACTACTACTACGTCTACATCAAGGCCAGCTTTGTCAATCACGTGACATTTGCTGTTGTATCTCGTCTACGCTTACATCAGCGTATTACGTCATCATCTTCGTCACTGCTACGTCCTCATCTTCGTCTTTGTTCTACCTTTGTTGCTGCTGATAGCAAAGCGCACTGAGCCGAACACCAGTGTAAGTAGCCGTGCAATGACGACACCGCTACCCACTGTCTTTTGGATCTATTTCCGAAAGTAAACCGACAGCGTTTCAAAGTGCTTCCCGTGGTACACCAAACACTTCAGCCTCCCCCACCATCGTCTCTACTGGTCTTAACCACAGAAACCCACCCCCACCTCACCACCAATCAGACTTGCCACCACAACTTCAGCTAGCCTCACCTGCTGTCACCACAGCTGTTCACCCAGTAGCAATGGAGGTAGATGCCACTTGTTGTTGTCAATCCAGTTCTCTTGTCTGCCATAGGTGTGGAAAACCAGGCCACTTCTCTAGAGAATGTCCTCAAGCCTTTGATGTTCATACCATGACTGCAGAAGAGAAAGAGGAATGGATTGCCCACTTGGTGTCATCTGATGATCATAAAGCTGCAAGCCCTATCAAGGAGGATGGTCCAGAGCCTCAGGAAGAAGAAGAGGATTTTGTGTCACGTAGCAGGTGAATAGTGTGCCCCTGCTGCCAATTTCCAATCATTTCGCTCCACTGCTGTATAATCAGGTAAATGATGAATATACAGATTCAGAACCTGATTCCTCAGCTACGGAGACCAAAATGCTAGACACACAACCCTTAACTCCTTTCTGACCTCTTACTCACTTCCATCATAAAAAATGGGAATGAAACCTTCCTGCACAGTATGTTGTTGCTTCCACTCCAGGCCCAAACTCCCTCTCTCTCCCAGTTGAGGTTCAAACCACAGACACAGCAGAGATCAAGTTGGTTCGCACTCTACTTGAATCCAGTGCCACTGGCTTGTTTATTGACTCGGGATTTGTTAAGGAAAACTGCCTCACTGCACGACCACTCTCTTGTCCTATTCCTGTGTACAATGTTGATGGCTCACCCAATGAATCTGGATCTATCACTGAAGTTGTTGATCTAATTCTGCGGTACAAAGACCATTCTGAGAGAGCTGTGTTTGCTATTATGCACCTAGGGCATCAACGTATGATCCTTGGCTACACCTGGCTTTGGGACCACAACCCAGAAGTTGACTGGAAGTCTAAAGAAGTACAGATGACTTGGTGTCCTCCCCAGTGCTATACATGTTGCAACATCATCAAGGAAGAACATCAGAAGGCCCTACGACTGCGCACCTGCCGTATTGGTCCTAGCCCCATTCTCATGCATGATTCAGATGGATCAACAGCTGAAGAAGAACTCCTCCTGAGTCAACAGTATGGGGGTGATTCTGAAATGGCTGAAGGCACATCTGATGAGGCCATAGAAGAGGGTGACCACATTCTAGTCACTATGCTCCCTCCCCAAGCTGAGTTCATTTGTGCTTCTTCAACAACATCCCAATGTCTTGCAGAAGCAGCCTGACACAACTCCCAATCTTCAGACACTCTTCCAGACTACCTGTCTGATTATGAAGATGTCTTTGCAAAGGAGTTGTTTGACAAGCTTCCAGAATGCAAACCATGGGATCATGCCATCGAGTTAGAACCTAGAGCCAACCCCAGAGCCTCACCCAAGGTATACCCCCTCTCTCCAGGAGAGCAGGCTGAATTGGACAAATTCCTCAAGGAGAATTTGAGCACAGGATGCATCCGACTGTCGAAGTCACCAATGGCCTCACCAGTGTTCTTTGTCAAAAAGAAAGATGGTGCCTGTTAGACCCCAGATCCAACCCATGTTATTCCGACATTTCACGTATTCTGATACGCCTTTTCTGCTTATTTCCGACATGTCCCCATTATTATTCTTAGTCACAGCTCTATCTCGATATTACCCCATACGTCTTATCTTGATTCCTGGAGTCGCTCTGACTTCGGAACTCTGTATCACGCACCCTGATCTCTGTTCCCGATTTCGGAATCCCGCATGTCTTAAATATGTTTCTCTTCATTGAAGCTTCTTTAGCTTGTAAATCATATCGTATCGTCTCGTCTCGTCTCGTATCATCTCGTATCGTATTGAATCATATCATATCGTATCGTATCATATCGTATTGAATCATATCGTATCGTATCGTATCGTATTGAATCATATCGTATCGTATTGTATCATATTGAATCATATCAAATTGTATTGTATTGTATTGTATTGTATTGTATCACATTGTATTGCTTCACTACTTTTTGTAACACTATCTTTTGTACCACCCTCTATCATTCAACCTTTATTACACTTCGTCGCTCCAAGCTTCTACCTGCAACAAGGCCTTCAAACCTTGCTTGGTATTCCAATTATTCTGACTATTCTGGTTATTCCGATCACTCCAATCATTCCAATCATTCCAATCATTCTGACCCTACCTCATCTGACATCCCAGACCCTCCTTGATTACACTTGCCTTCCAGAAAAGCTAGTCTTTACTCGATATTGATTTATTGTTACCCCTACCCATCTGCATTGACTATTCCATTTCCGAATACCCGAAGCCCCCACTCATCTCCGATAAGTCTCAACGCATCATTGGCACTGACCTTCCAAATAGACCCGATCAATCAGAAACCCGATAACACTCTGGTCTTCAGTCCAAAATACCAGGGCACTAGAAATCCAAGAGGGCGCAACCCATAAGTTGAAGCCAACGCCCGTGTAGATCAGTCTTCAGATCTCCAACTTCCGAGTCATCCAGTATTCCCACGCATTTCTGAATATTGCGACCACCGACCTTGGTCAAGGAGAGTTCTGACCAAATCCGACCCCGACGTCAAATCTGGCGAACCCTAACAGTTTGACGTCAAATCCGGCACACGTCCCTAACAGTATTTACAAGCTAACACTCTTGATTTCTATAATGTCTTCCGACACCCAAATTCGAACACTCGATTTGGATGACACCGACAGATCTACCGAAAATGTCGTCAACCCATTGAACATTCACGAGTACCCCAGTCTTTTCAACAAGTGCCTCACAAACGAAGACTTCAAATCCGACCCAATTCCGAGTGGCATTGACAATGCGACTTCCAACCATCCTTGTGATAATGACTCACAATACACAGCAGCAATTTCCGACCAAACCCCGACTTCGCCGACACCGAAACTTTCCGACATCCTCAGACAAGACAGCAAGTTAGTACTACAGGAGAGACAACGATGCATCAATCAAAAGTTATGCCTCTACTGTGGAAAGCCTGGTCATAAGGTGAAAGAATGCCTGAGGTCATCATCCTTCGCCAGGAAAGCAAAATCCTGAACCACAACTGTCACGATAGGTGATTCTGACATCACGGTCCCTTTAGAGGACCTTCCGAATCTCCAAAACTGACAGCTCAAAGACTCTCGAGCACAAATCCGCGTTCACATCTCATTGTGCCTTACTGAGAACACCACAGATGCTTTCCAAAAACGCCCCCCGTACTTCCAACAATTCTGCCTAAACTCCAAATATCGCCCTTCCAAACAGTTTCGACTGATCTTTAGGTTTAAACACCATCCTTTCGGATTCCCGCTTTCCGCCGGTCTCTGTCTCTTCCATCACCAACAACATTTTGTTGCAACACCCAGAAGGCGATCCACACCAATCACGTCCTCCCGTTGAGCGAAAAATCCGGTCGCTATTACATTACGTATAACAACATTTGTTTTCAATTGTTCCGATGTGCTGGGAACGCCACTAACCCACCCACTACAATCCGTTGATTGACAGGGTATTGGGTAATATCTAGTTCTGCACTCCTTAACAAGAAGATTCAATTCTATGACATGTCTTCAGGAAACCTGCAATCTGTGTTTTTCTGAATCTCTGAAATCCGACTTCGCTGCGACATCCCCCGACCCACCATAAACGTCCAACATCAATGCTTGTTGAAACCTCAACTTGCAACAACGATGTGGAAACTTTGGCACATTTCCGATAGGAAAATCCATTACATCGATTCTTCCAATTCCCGACAAGCGATCATTAGTATTTCACTACATACTCCGACAAGATCACACCTATCAGAGGGAGAGAATCTCACTTTGGAAAATTCATTTTTTCCCTTACATCTAGTTCTGCCAGAACCACCTCAAGAACATTAACGAGACTCTAGCTATAGGATTTCATCCAATACTTTCCACACAGTATGTCTGTACTTCCTCGAGAACACCCCAGGACGATCTCCAAGCCTGAATGCCGAATCGTCCTCAAAGACATCCTTCCACGTCTAAGATTTAGTTTTCTGACCTCTGATTTCCAGACTTCCGAATCTGACTATTCAAGATACAACGCAGTTACTCTGACTCTAAGTCTAGTCATCAATACCGCGTTATGGGACAATAACCAACAAACCACCTTCGGAAACAATAACGATCTCCTTTCGAAAGGCGCTGTTAAACCCCTTGTATCCGTAAATGCACCATCTGTACATCCTCCGACTCATGTTTCTGATTTCTGACCCTTCAACCATTTAAGACAATATTCCAGGTGAATATCAAGTACCTTACCAATGTTTCCAAAAACCAACCGACAACCCCACCAGAACATTTCAATTCCTATCTTTCCGACACCCTTCTCTTCCCTGCACGTTTTCCTTACTCTGTTTCTCCTGCAAACACTTCTCCGAATATCCAAACTTCTGATTCACTCCTCTTGTTCTCCTTCAAGTCCGAACTTCCGATATTCTCTGAATGTCTCAGGAAATCCGTGATTACAATGATTTTCAACCAGACAACATCAAGACCACTATCAAGAAATTTTCTGAGAAGACACCGTTCATCTCCTTAGAAAAGCCAATATGTTTCCAATGAATCCTTCGGTCCTCCGACACTCCAACTCCTTACCCACCTTCCAACACTTGAGGTAGACAATGGGATGTCTACCTTAAAGGGGGAGTAGCCACTATGTTGACAACTTATCCATTGCAACCCCCTACTCTGACTCCAATCTTTTCCAACAATTTCCAACCCAACGCTTCAATTTCTTGTAAGTCACTATTTACATCCCGCAACTCCGGAACTCCTTTGACATCTATAATGGTTCACATCCCAATATTCTGACCCCCTCAACTTCTTCATGATTCTTACATGTCCAAACCCGATCCCAAGTCAATCCCGACATTCATCCAGTTCTGACCTCCCCAATCCTCTGACACCCTTGAACTTCAAACATCCTTGATTCACTGTTTCTCGTCTTTCCGAGTTTTCCATTTCTCCGATCATTTTCGTTGATCTGATTATTTCTGTTGTTCCAAGCTTTCTGTTTGTTCCGATTGTTTCATTTTTTCTGATCTTAAACCAATAAGAAATAACTTCGTTATCTAAACCTTTCTACACTACTTCACCGAAATTCCTCTAATTTAATTATATTACTTTTCCCCTTCCGACTCCGATTCACTGCATTGTCTCCTCTTCCGGCCCATTGACCTCCGGGTCAAGCCCTGCCGTTTTCCCCGATTCCTCCTCCACTTGTTTCTCCGAATCCGCATCTCCCAGATTCACTGCCTCCTGGCCAATTCCCGCCTCCGGATCCTGGCCAATTCCCACCGCCAGATCCTGGCCAATTTCTGCCTCTGGTTTCTGGCCGATCTCCGCCTCCTCTGGAACCTCCTCCCCCAGAACCTCCGTTTCCAGTATATCAGGGACAACATCGACGTCCATCCCGACATCATCCACCTCCTTTGCTTTCCCCTTCCCCTTGTCCACCGCCTTCTCCGATTCTGGTTGCGGCCTGACATTTCCATCCTCATTTTCTGACTCAGCTTCCGAGCCCAACTCCGGTTGCGGTACCGACGCCCCATGGTATGCCTCCCACTGCTTCCGGAATTTGAACTCGATCTCCACTATCTGGTGCGACTTCTTCAACGTATTGTTGAAGGTCGCCATTCCCTCCACATTGTAATGGAGCAATTTTGTGAGGGAATGGATCGTCTTTTGGAGCCCACGGACCTCTGCCGCGAGCCCTGCATCCTCCGCCTCATCCTCTGCGTCGTCCTCTGTCATCCACTCCTTTCCTTTACCTTTCCCCGACAACACCACCCCATCCCAATCCGTGACCGCTTCCGCCCGACACCTTTTCATCGCCGGTCCTGGTCCAGCCTCCGCGTTCTCCACTCGAACCCACCTGGACGCCAGTAACAACGACTTCCCTGCCATCTCTGCCACGAAATCTGTGTCACCTGGCCTTGTACACTTCTTCCGGTCATTCTGACACTGAATGCAGGCCTGCTTCTGCGACTTTCCGGTTCTCCGCTCCTTGTCGATGCACTCCAACCCTCGCATCCGACAGAGCACACACCTCTTGTCAAAGTCGTCAGCCTCCGACGAATTCCAAGCCACCTTTGGGATTCCGGTTGACCTTCCATTCTTGGTTGACCTTCTCTGGCTAATCCGATTTTCTGTCAAACCATCACTCAACACATAGAAGAAAATCCGACCTACCGAAAACATTTTGAGTTGGGCCTCCTCCCACCTCAACTCCTCCCGCACCACCTGCATCGACTCGGCTTTCCGCCGATCCACTTCCTCCTTCTGTTTCCTACAATCCACCTCCTCTTTCTCCTTTGCTCTCCGATCCCGTTCTTCCTGCTCCTTCCTCTCCCGTTCCTCCTTCTCCTTCTGCTCCTGCTGCTCTGCCACCTCCCTCTCCTGCTTCTCCTGCTTCGCCTTCGCCTTTTTCCGCATTTTGGCCTCCAACTCTGCCCTCCTCTGCTCATACTCCCTCACTTTGGCGGTGAGTTCTTCGCCGGAGCTGACTTCGATAATGGAGCGGGTGGGCGACAATGACTTGGAATGCGATGGCATTTGGCTTGGGTGGTGGTGGTAGGGGATCAAAAGCAATTTGCGTTTTCACAAAGCGTTTTCCCCTATATATATGTCCAATCCAAGATCTCAGCCTTTACAGATAGCCGACACCCAAAAATTCCCACGGTATTTATTCTGACGTTTCACGTATTCCGATACGCCTTTTCTGCTTATTTCCGACATGTCCCCATTATTATTCTTAGTCACGGCTCTATCTCAATATTGCCCCATACGTCTTATCTTGATTCCTGTAGTTGCTCCGACTTCGGAACTCCGTATCACACACCCTGATCTCCATTCCCAATTTCGGAATCCCACATGTCTTAAATATGTTTCTCTTCATTGAAGCTTCTTTAGCTTGTAAATCGTATCGTATCATATCGTATTGAACCATATCGAATCGAATCGTATTGTATTGTATCATATCACATCATATTGCTTTACTACTTTTCATATCACTATCTTTCGTACCACCCTCTATCATTCAACCTTTATTACACTTCATCGCTCCAAGCTTCTACCTGCAACAAGGCCTTCAAACCTTGCTTGGTATTCTGATTATTCCGACTATTCCGATTATTCCGATTATTCCGATTATTCCGACCCTACCTCATCCGACATCCCAGACCCTCCTTGATTACACTTGCCTTCCAGAAAAGCTAGTCTTTACTCAATATCGATTTATTGTTACTCCTACCCATCCGCATTGACTATTCCATTTCCAAATACCTGAAGCCCCCGCTCATCTTCGATAAGTCTCAACGCATCATTGGCACTGACCATCCGAATAGACCCGATCAATTGGAAACCCGATAACACTCCAGTCTTCAGTCCAAAATACCAGGGCACTAGAAATCCAAGAGGGTGCAACCCATAAGTTGAAGCCAACGCCCGTGTAGATCAGTCTTTGGATCTCCAACTTCTGAGTCATCCAGTATTCCCGCGCATTTCCGAATATTGTGACCACCGACCTCGGTCAAGGAGAGCTCCGACCAAATCTGACCCCGACGTCAAATCCGGCGAACCCTAACAATCCAACATCGAATCCAGCACACATCCCTAACAGTGCCCTATGGTTCATCCAAGACTATCGAGTGCTGAATGCAATGACAATCAAGAATCACTACCCTCTTCCTTTGATTTCTGACCTTGTCAACAGCCTACGAGGGGCCCACTACTTTACTAAGCTTGATGTTTGTTGGGGCTTTAACAATGTCAGAATCAAAGAGGGTGATGAGTGGAAAGTGGCATTCAGGACAAATCAGGGACTGTTTGAACCTCTAGTGATGTTCTTTGGCCTCACTAACAGCCCTGCCACTTTCCAGACTATGATGAATGACATCTTCCATGACCTCATTGCTGAAGGTGTCATATGCATTTATCTGGATGACATTCTGATCTTTTCAGAAGATCTAGAAAATCACCATAAAGTCATATGGAAAGTGGTACAGCGTCTCAGAGAACACAAGCTTTATTTGCATCCTGACAAGTGCGACTTTGACAAGACCAAGATTGAATACCTAGGTCTCATCATCTCTCATGGGAAAGCTGAAATGGATCCTGTCAAGGTTGCTGGTGTCGCTGAGTGGCCAACACCTAACAATAAGAAGGAGGTGCAGTCGTTCATTGGTTTTGCCAACTTCTATTGTCGATTTATTGAGAAGTTCTCACACCATGCACGTCCAATGTTCGACCTGCTTCGCAAAGACACTCCTTGGACATGGGGACCCTCACAGCAGGCTGCCTTCGACACTATAAAGAGATTGGTAACATCTGCACCCATCCTTGCATTCCCAGATGATGACCTCCCATATCGTGTCAAAGCAGACAGCTCCGATTTTGCAACCGGTGCTGTTCTTTCCCAACAGTCCAAGGTCGATAACCAATGGCACCCCATAGCCTTCTTCTCTAAGAGTCTCAGTCCGGTTGAGCACAACTATGAGATCCATGACAAGGAAATGCTCGCCATCATGCGTGCCCTTGAAGAATGGCAACACTTCCTTGAGGGGCTGAGACATTATGTTGAGATCTGGACAGACCACAAAAATTTCGAATATTTCCACACAGCTAAAAAGCTCAACCATCGCCAAGCCCGCTGGTCTCTTTATCTGTCTCGGTTCGACTTCAACCTGTACCATCATCCTGGCAAGACAATGGGGAAGTCAGATGCACTCTCATGCTGACCTGATCATGGCACTGGCTCAAATGACAATGATAATTTGGTGCTTCTCCAACCAGAACTCCTTGTCATCCGTGCACTGGAAGGACTGGAGTTTACAGGTGAAGAACGTGACATCCTGAGGGACATTTGTAATGGCACCAAGGAGGGAGAGCTAGAGGAGTCGGTTGCACGTGCTGCTAAGGAACCTCACAAGACTACTGGGAAGTCTGTGAAGTCATCAGAGTGGAGTGAGAGGGATGGTACACTTCTGTTCTGTGGAAAGATATATGTCTCTGATCAGCATGACTTACAATGTCAAATTGTCTCCCAACATCATGACACTCGTATTGCTGGCCATGCTGGATGTTGGAAGACCTTGAAACTTGTCTCTTGGAACTATTGGTGGCCCCACATGTCTTGCTACATTGGTAGCTACACAAAGACGTGTGACCTATGTCTGTGCACCAAGGCTTGGCATCGATTGCCTGTCGGAGAACTACACCCTCTGGAGGTTCCTGAGCAGCATCGGGAGATGGTCAGTGTCAACTTCATTGTTGAACTCCCTGAGTCACATGGGTACGATCCTGTGATGGTTGTTGTGGATTCCTTATCCAAACGTTCTCACTTCATCCCCACCTTGACCACAATTACAGCATTGGGAGCCTCTTGTCTCTTTAGGGATCATGTTTGGAGACACCATGGCCTACCCCTCTGTGTGGTTTCAGACCGAGGTACACAGTTTGTCAGTGAGTTCACTCGTGAGCTATACAGACTTCTGGGTATTGAGGTGGCTGCCTCCACTGCATACCACCCACAGACCAATGGATAGACAGAACATGTCAACCATGAGCTGGAGCAATACCTCCACCTACTTGTGAACGAGTGACAGGACGACTGGGATGACCTCCTACCCCTTGCAGAGTTCCAGTACAACAACCATGTCCACTCATCCACAAAAGAGACTCCCTTCATGCTTGACTCTGGTCGTCACCCATGCATGGGCTTTGAACTTCACCAGCAGCCATCTAGAAGAGAAGCTGTGAATGAGTTCAAACAACGAGTGGCTGACTCCCTGTCTGAAGCCCGAGCTGCCCTTGTAAAGGCAAAAGAGGATATGGCTCAATACTATAATCGTTGTTGTGAGCCAACCCCTACCTTTGTTCCTGGTGACAAAGTCTTCCTAGATGCAAGCGACATTAGCACCACTCACCCCTCTATGAAATTATCACATCGGAATCTAAGCCCATTCCTAGTGGAACACAAGGTCGGCTCCAATGCTTACCATCTTTGACTCCCCAAGTCGATGAGTTGCCTCCACCCTGTCTCCCCTGTGGTGAAGCTCCTCCCAGCCCCTCCAGACCCCATTCCTGGTCAGAAAGCTCAACCCCCACCTCCCCCAGTCCTTGTAGGGGAAGATGAGCATTATGAGGTTGAACAGGTTTTGGACAGTCAATTCCGCCGTGGGAAACTCCAATACAAGGTCAGGTGGAAGGGTTATGGGTATGAGCATGATGAGTGGATTCCTGAGACAGATTTAGCAGCCCCAGACCTCATTGCTGACTTCCACCTCCTCCATCCTGGTGCCCCTCGTCACATTCGTGCTGCAGATTTTGATACCTTCTGTCAAAAAACACCTGTCCCTCCAGTAGGTCTCAGTGTGTCGGGACATCACACTCTAAAAGGGGGGTGATGTAAGGGGAACCCCATTTCATGTGGTTCTACACTTCTCTATTATCTCTTCTTTCTATCTATTCTTCCCCACTTCTCCCTTCCCCCCATTATCTCCCTTGCCCCTATCTTTTCGTTCAAGTTCGCTTACTTAAGCGCCCGGTTACGTAATGGGATTGTAATCCAATCCTGTTACGTAACTTGGCATCCATTCTCACTCACATAAGCGCTTGTGCTACGTAACAAGATTGGATTCCAATCCCATTATGTAAACACAGTGCATTTGTTCTTCATTTTTCCTTCGCATAAGCACCTGGTTACATAACAGGAATGGATTCCAACCCCATTACGTAATCACAGTACATTCCAGTGCTTATTTGTGTACTCCTTTAGGTAGTTACCTCGGCAGTGGGAACCTTAGGCTTTTCTCTTCAGATTCCCATCTGCCAGGTGTGTATCCTTGTATGTAGCCTTCTGTGAGCTTATATATCTTCAGATTCCCATCTGACAGTGTTCAGTGTGATATTCCACTTCCCCTGGAGGTTGCCCTTATAGTCTGCTATAATGAGACCGCACAAAGGGTTCTCAACGCCTGCAAAGGCCAGACATTCACCAGCCTTCATATACCCATGTCCCCACGTCCCCCAGGCTTCTGGGGAGACCCTACTTCATCCAATGACAATTCATTGCTCAATGGACGAGGCGGAGGGCCTCCCCGCTTGCAGGCATGTATGTACATGCCGTTGATGGGAACCCCCACTCCATCCACTTCCCCACCAGCATCTGCTAATGCAGCGGATGAGAACCCAATGGAGGTTGACCCAGCCGACTCCATATACTATGACAACACTGTCAAAGTAGCCACACAGTCATCATCAACTGCGCTTGCACCTGCCTATGCTCATCCTCCATCAGCATAAAAAGATTGCCCAAACCTCCATAGGTTCAGTCTGTGGGGAGGATGTAAGAATGCATATTCTTATATACGTACAAGGAACACCGGCACTTTGTGCCATCTCATCCTTGATGAAAAAGTTTGCTTGTAAGTAATTAGCTGTCAAAAAGATGAATACAATCGTTAAGTCAATAGTTCCTTATATACAATGTTAATAGTTGAAGTGTCAAATTTAGGAAGTCAGATTCGAATATCGACCAAGTGTTTAACTCTCAATAAAGAAGTATAAAGTTGGCTATGCGTAAAGACAGGGTGTGATAGGTCAATACCTATCCATTCCAATGTAAGTCCCTGGCAGCTATTGAAAGTAGTCGTGTATGCAGGTGCTAAGGGAAATTGCTTCCTTAGCAATGTATGACAGCTAAAAGGCAAATTCCATGAAAATGTGATTCAAGGGATGAGAATCATTTCATCGTCCGAAATGTTTCTATTTCCTTCGATGTGGACAACGTTGGCAGATATTAAATGTTGTCCCACATTAGTTACGGTGAGACGGCCATTTTTGACTAAACCTCTGTCCAGCGAGAAATTTCTAATGAGGTGATACACTCCACCCACTTTGACAATGAGGGAATGTGGAGGGAAGCCAGGAGGGTTATGGTTTGATACGTAATCTAATATACTGTGTGGTGCGTTAAGTCCAGAGTCGTCGATTTCTTTTAATGAATCCACAGCCATATATCATTTTGAAGCACCTGGGAGACTATGGACGATGGTTGCATTGTATGAATCAATCTGAGTGTTCCTAGATGCCAGAAGGGAACGTGAAATGCAGTCAACAGGGCTGTTAGAGATGCATGCCGGGTTTGACGTCGGAGTGTTAGGGTTTGCCGGATTTGACATCGGGGTCGGATTTGGTCAGAACTCTCCTTGACCGAGATCGATGGTTGCAATATTTGGAAATGCACGGAATACTGGATGACTCAGAAGTCGGAGATCCAAAGACTGATCTATACAGGCGTTGGCTTCAACTTATGGGTTGCACCCTCTTGGATTTCTAGTGCCCTGGTATTTCGGACTGAAGACCGGAAATGTTATCGGGGTTCCGATTGGTCGGGTCTGTTTGGAGGTCAGTGCCAATGATGCATTGAGACTTATCGGAGATGAGCAGGAGCTTCGAAAACTCAGGGATGGAATAGTCAATGCGGATGGAATAGGGGTAACGATAAATCAATATCAAGTAAGGGTTAGCTTTACTGGAAAGCGAGTGTAATCAAGGGGGACTTGGAATGTCGGATGAGGTAGGGTTGGAATAATCGGAATGATTGGAATAATCAGGATGATCAGGATGATTGGAATAATCGGAATACCAAACAAGGTTTGAGGGAATTTGATACGTTATGATATGATACGATAAGATACGATATGATTTACAAGCTAAAGAAGCCTGATCAAGAGAGAACGTATTTAAGACATGCGGGATTCCGAAATCGGGAATGAAAGATAAGGGTGCGTGATATGGAGTTCCAAAGTTGGAGCGAATATGGAAATCAAGATGTGTGTGATACGGAGTTCCGGAGTTGGAGCAAATACAGAAATCAATATAAGACACACGGGGATAATGTTGAAATAGAATCGTGACTAAGAATAATAAATGGGGACATGTCGGAAGTAAGTGGAAAAGAGCTTATTGAGATACATGAAACGTCAGAGTAACACGGGTCGGATCTGGGATCTAACAGTATCTCCCTTTTTTGGCCAAGCCCTCAAGGCTGATTACACTATTGAATACCGTGGGAAGTTTTGGGTGTCGGTTATCCATAAAGGCTGAGATCTTGGATTGGACATATATATAGGAGAAAACGCTTTGTGAAAATGCAAATCACTTTTGATCCCCTACCACCACCACCCAAGCCAAAATGCCATCGTGTTCCAAGTTGTTGTCGCCCACACGCTCTGTCATTGAAATTAGCTCTGGCGAAGAACTCGCCGCCGAAGTGAGGGAGTACGAGCGGAGGAGGGTGGAATTGGAGGCCAAGATGCGGAAAAGGGTGAAGGCAAAGCAGGAAAAGCAGGAGAGGGAGGCAGCAGAACAGCGGGAGCGGGAGTGGAAGGAGAAGGAGGAACGGGAGCAGAAGGAGCAGGAAGAAAGGGATTGGAAGGCGAAGGAGAAGGAGGAGGCAGATTGGAGGAAGCGGAAGGAGGAGGTGGATCGGCGGAAATCCAAGTCGACGCAGGCGGTGCAGGAGGAGTTGAAGTGGGAGGAGGCCTGACTCAAAATTTTTCGGTAAGTCGGATTTTTGTGTGCTGATTGATGGATTGACAGAAGATTGGACTAGCCAGAGAAGGTCAACCGGTATCCAAAAGGTGGTTCGGAATTCGTCAGAGGCCACAAATGGCGTCTTGAGGACGTGTGGTCGGAGGCCAATGACTTCAACGATAGGTGCATGCTTTGTCGGACGCGGGGTTTAGAGTGCGTCAACAAGGAGCGAAGGACCAGAAAATCGTGGAAGCGGGCCTGCATTCAGTGTCAGAACGATCGGAAGAAATGCATGAGGCCAGGTGACACAGATTTTGCAGCAGAGATGGCATGGAAGTCGTCATTACCGGTGTCCAGGCGGGTTCAGGTGGAGAATGCAGAGGCCAGACCAGGACCGGCGACGAAAAGGTGTCAGGTGGAAGCGGTTGCAGATCGGGAAGGGGTGGCATCATCGGGGAAGGGTAAAGAAAAAGAGCGGATGATGGAGGATGACGCGGAGGACGATGCGGAGGATGCAGGGCTCGTGGCGGAAGTCTGCAGGCTTCGAAAAACCATCCATTCCCTCACAAAGTGGCTCCGTTACAATGTGGAGGGGATGGCAACTTTCAACAATACATTGAAGAAGTCGCACTGGATCGTGGAGATTGAGTTCAAATTCTGGAAGAAGCGGTGGGAGACATACCACGGAGTGTTGGCACCACAACCAGAGTTGGGCTTGGAAGCTGGGTCAGAGAATGAGGGGGGAAACGTCAGGCCGCAACCAGAATCGGAGAAGGCAGTGGATAAGGGGAAAGGGAAGGCGAAGGAAGCAGACGACGTCGGGATGGACGTCAATGTCATCCCAGAGATACCAGAAATGGAGGTTCCAGGGGAGGAGGTTCTGGAGGAGGCGGAAATCGGCCAGAAAATGGAGGCGGAAGTTGGCCAGGAACTGGAGGTGGAAATTGGCCAGGAGGCGGTGAATCCAGGAGATGTGGATTCGGAGAAACAAGTGGAAGAGGAATTGGGGAAAACGGTGGTGCTTGACCTGGAGGTCAATGGGCCAGAAGAGGAAACGATGCAGTGAATAGGAGTCAGAAGGGAAAAAAGTAATATAAATAAATCAGAGGAATTTCGGTGAAGTAATGTAGAATGGTTTAGACAATGAAGTTGGTGTTTTAAGATCGGAAACAGTGAAATGATCGAAAAAAAAGACGGAAATGATCGGAAGAACAGAAAACTCAGAAAGATGAGAAACAGTGAATCAAAGATGTTTGAAGTTCAAGGGTGTCGGAGAAATCGGGATAAGTCGGAATTGGATGAATGTCTGGATTGACTCGGGATTGGGATTGGACTTGTAAGAAGTCATGAAGAAGTTTGAAAGGGTCGGAATATCGGGATGTGAATGGTCATAGATGTCGGAGGAATTCCGGAATTGCGGGATGTAAATAGAAGCTTAGTAGGAGTGAAAAAATTGAAGCGTTGGTTGGAATTGTCGGAAAAGATCAGAGTCGGAGTGGGGGATTGGAAATGGATAAGGTGTCAACATAGTGGCTACTCCCCCTTTAAGGTAGATGTCCCATCGTCTACCTCAAACGTCGGAAGGTAGGTAAAGGAGTTGGAGTGTTGGACCGAAGGATTCATCGGGAATGTATTGGCTTTTCTAAGGAGATGAATGGTGTCTTCTTGAAAAATTTCTCGATAGTGGTCTTGATGTTGTCTGGTTGAAATCGTTGTAATCACGGATTACCTGAGAATTCAGAGAATATTGGAAGTTTGGACTTGAAAAGGGATAAGAGGAGTAAATTGGAAGTTTTGGGATTTCGGAGAACTGTTTGCAAGGAAAACAGAGTAAGGAAGACATGTAGGAAAGAACAGGGTGCAGGAAAAATGGAATTGAAATGTTTTGGTGGGGTTGTGGGTTTGTTTTCGGAAAAATTGGTAAGGTACTTGATATTCAGCGTGGAATATTGTCCTAATGGTTGAAGGGTCGGAATCGGAAACATGAGTTGGAGGATGTACAGATGGTGCATTCATGGATACAAGGGGTTTAACAGCGCCTTTCGAAGGACATCGTTATTGATTCCGAAGGCGGTTTGTTAGTTATTGTCCCATAACGCGGAAATCGGTATTGATGACTAGACTTAGAGTCGGAGTAACTGCATTGTATCTTGAATAGTTGGATTCAAAGTCTGGAAGTCGGAGGTCGGAAAAACTAAATCTTGGATGTGGAAGGATGTCTTTGAGGAAGATTTGGTGTTTGGACTTGGAGATCATCCTGGGGTGTTCTCAAGGAAGTACAGACATACTGTGCCAAATGTATCAGATGAAATCCTATAGCTAGAGTCTCGTTAATGTTCAAGGTGGTTCTGGCAGAACTGGATGTAAGGAAAATGATTTCCCAAAGTGAGATTCTCTCCCTCCAATATATGCGATCTTGTCAGAGTACGTAGCAGAATATTGATGATCACTTGTCGGGAATTGGAAGAATCGATGTAACAGATTTTCCTCTCGGAAATACGCCAAAGTTTCCACATCATCATTGCGAGTTGAGGTTTCATCAAGCATTGACATTGGACATTATGGCAGGTCGGGGGATGTCGCGGCGAAGTCAGATTTTTTCAGAGATTTGGAAAAACGCAGATTGAAACAAATGTTGTTATACGTAATGTAATAGCAATTGGATTTTTCGCTCAACGGGAGGACGTGATTGGCGTGGAGCGCCTACTGGGTGTTGCGACATAATGTCATTGGTGACGGAAGGGCGGAGACCAGCAGAAAGCGGGAATCCGAAGGGATGGTGTTTCAATGTAATGATCAGTCAAAACTGTTTGGAAGGGTGATTTTCAGAGTTTAGGCAGAATTGTTGGAAGTACGAAGGGTGTTTTCGGAAAGTGTCTGTGATGTTCTTGGTAAGGCACAAATAAGATGTGAACACGGATTCGTGCTCAAGAGTCTTTGAGCTGTCAGTTTTGGGGATTTGGAAGGTCCTCTAAAGGGACCTTGATGTTGGAATCACTTATCATGACAGTTGTGGTTTGGGATTTTGCTTTCCTGGCGAAGGATGTTGACCTCGGGCATTCTTTCACCTTATGACCAGGTCTTCCACAGTAGAGGCATAACTTGTAATCGATGTGTCGTTGTCTCTCCTGTAGTATTAACTTGCTGTCTTGTCCGAGGATGTCGGAAAGTTTCGGTGTCGGCAAAGTCGGGGTTTGGTTGGAAATTGCTGCCATGTATTGTGAGTCATCACAAGGATGGTTGGAAGTCGCATTGTTGATGCTGCTCGGGATCAGGTCGGGTTTGAAGTCTTTGTTTGTGAGGCACTGGTTGAAAAAACTGGGGTACTCGTGAACATTTGATAGGTTGACGACATTTTCGGTAGATCTGTCGGTATTGTCCAAATCGAGTGTTTGAATTCAGGTGTTGGAAGACATTTATAGAAATCAAAAGTGTTAGCTTGTAAATACTGTTAGAGATGCGTGCCAGGTTCAATGTTGGACTGTTAGGGTTCGCCAGATTTGACATCAGGGTCAGATTTGGTCGGAACTCTCCTTGACCGAGATTGATGGTCGCAATATTTGGAAATGCACGGAATACTGGATGACTCGGAAGTTGGAGATCCAAAGACTGATCTATACGGGCGTTGGCTTCAACTTATGGGTTGCACCCTCTTGGATTTCTAGTGCCCTGGTATTTCAGACTGAGGACTGGAAATGTTATCGGGGTTCCGATTGGTCAGGTCTGTTCGGAGGTCAGTGCCAATGATGTGTTGAGACTTATCGGAGATGAGCAGGAGCTTCGAAAACTTGGGGATGGAATAGTCAATGCGGATGGAATAGGGGTAACAATAAATCAATATCGAGTAAGGGTTAGCTTTTCTGGAAAGCGAGTGTAATCAAGGGGGACTTGGAATGTCAGATGAGGTAGGGTCGGAATAATCGGAATGATTGGAATAATAGGGATGATGGGGATGATTGGAATAATTGGAATAATTGGAATAATCGGGATGATCAGGATGATTGGAATAATTGGAAGACCAAACAAGGTTTGAGGGAATTTGATACAATATGATATGATACGATAAGATATGATACAATTTACAAGCTAAAGAAGCCTGATCAAGAGAGAACATATTTAAGACATGCGGGATTCCAAAATCGGGAACAAAAGATAAGGGTGCGTGATACGGAGTTCCAAAGTCGGAGCGAATACAGAAATCAAGATGTGCGTGATACGGAGTTCTGGAGTCGGAGCGAATACGGAAATCAAGATAAGACGCACGGGGATAATGTTGAAATAGAATCGTGACTAAGAATAATAAATGGGGACATGTCGGAAGTAAGCAGAAAAGAGCTTATCGGAATATGTGAAACGTTGGAGTAACACAGGTCGGATCTGGGATATAACAAGGGTTGCAAAGCATGTGATCCAGAAAAGTGAATTCGATGAGATCATTGGTGTCGTAGCATAAGTCAAACACAGACAAATCGATGGTTTTCAACAATCCATTCCCAATGTTATCGACAAATTGAGCAAAATCGGGGTCATCAGCATTTCAGATGGGAGTAGTTAAGTGCATGCTTTTAAAAATATGCCATAAAGGAGACGATTTGATCAACACATCAATTATTTGAGCTTTAGTGCCATGGGGTATAACAGGACATGTTTGGCAGAAGTCTCCTAAAAGGATCATATTTTTACCCCCGAAAGGTCAATTGTTGTTAGTGATTCTTCGAAATGTTTCATCGACACATGCAAGAACGGCTTTATTCACCATGGGAGCTTCATCCCAAATGAAAAGGATGGTTTTGTGTAAAAGTTCAGACCTGGAGTGCTCATACTCCAAAGGTGAAGTAAAGCTTCATGGTTTTCAATGACAGGGATCTAACAATCAAATTAAGATCAAATGTGTAATCAACAGAAAGATTCACAGACCTTACAGGTGGAATGTGTTGTTCATTCACCTGGATATAACTGTGCAGCATAGCCTGCAGTCACCATCGCTAATACAATTTTTCCAGTACTTTGATAAAAGTCACATAGGTTTCTGGTAAGATAAGTTTTGCCTCTGCCAGCAGGACCATCAATGAATAGATAAAGAGGTTCATTGTCCTCTACAGCCATTTGCACAGTTGTAAAGATTTGTAGTTGTTTGTCATTGAAACTTGCAATTGAAGATTGAGAGTGTTGTTCAAGAAAGTCAAGGTCAGGCCACTGTCCCAGTTCATGTAGGACTTCGCTATTGAACATAGATGGTTGTGGCAAGCTATAGTCATCCAAAGTCTTTCCATGTTCATCTAAAGAATCACTAATAGCATGTAAAGCAAGATTAGTACCAATGACTTGGTTCCCTTGATTGGCCAATGTAAAGTCGTGTGAGAAGTAGAATTCGAAAATGTTCCATATGCGCAAAGGGAGCACGCAGCATTCATTCATGAGTAATTGAACAAATAAAAAGTGCAATTGTCAAGGAGTGCGTAAAGTTAATACTGCCTCTGCAAGAGCAGCTTCATCTTCAGTTTCATCCGTGAACAATTCCATTTCAGTTGCAGCAGCTTGAAATGTCGTATAACATGTACCATCAATTGTCTGAAGATCCATAAATGATGTAGCAGGTCAACATAGTAGAATAGCTTTGATGTAATATTTTTCTCCCTCCATAGGTCATACAGGTTGTAATCTTGTAACATGTGGTTTCAATGGATTTCTTTGTATAACATGCATTGGTCGCTCTCCTTTGTTGTTAGATCTTTCCAGAAAATATCGATCATCTTGAATGTGATCTGGCAAAAACTTTTGCAGATGAAATAAATGAAAATATTCAAGATGGGTAAGAGATTGGAAGGATTGTTCAATACCATTGTCGACAAAATTTCCCATCGGTCTTGCAAAATACCAGTCGAGTTTGGACATAGAACTTGATTCACCAGATATTCAAGAATATTGTTGATGGTGTGAAGAATCGGGAGTGTGAATTGGTAGAGCAGTTATGGCGGGATCTTTAAATGTCAGATGGAATCCCAATATTCTCCAAATAGCTTCTCCAGCTGACAGATATCTTGCATCCCAAAAATCATCAATTTCATTGATGTACGCCAAATCATCTTCTTTAATTTTAACTCACGCTTTGTCAGGACCTTGTGAAAGATTATCAGATTGCAAAATACTCGTCCAAGGACATAAGCACCTTTGTGTATGTATTTAAATATATATTGGAATAGTTGCGATGAATTTGCAACTTCAATGTTAATGTGGCAATCATATGCTCATAAGAGGGCAACACAGTGAGGAACAACCATATGATCTTCCTCTTTGTGGCGTCAATAGTGAGTCTGACCTTTGATATCAATTGTTGTGTCGTTTTGGAGGGATTGTGGATATTTGAACCTACATCTGCGAATACCATTATGTTCAGATTGACAATAACTTGACGGAGGTTTGTGATGAGGAGGATGCCTATGAATCATATTTTTTGACCAGATTTTTGCTATGTTCATCTTTGGGAATTTCAGCAGATATTACATGATCAATATCAGCAGATGTAATACAGTCCTGTTCAAATTTGATGAGAATGTGACAATGAGGTAAACCTCTTTTCTTAAATTCAACACTATAAAGCATATAAAGTCATCGACCTGCATTTGGGAACATTGATGATAGAGTCTTTATAAAATGTGTTAAATGTTGTTTGAAAGCACGACATACTACCACAGGGATGTCTCTGAATGTTTGATTTGGCATAAGTTAGGAAGTAATTTCAGGCCATTCGGTGTTGCAAGTAAAAGTAGCATACAATGTGGGGGGTCCATAGGTGGCAGGAAGTGCAAGAGCATCTGCAATTTGTTCGGACGCCCATCTTTGAGATCCAAGAAAGGATGACAGTAGGTAAATGTTGTTATGATCTTCGATCAGTGTGCCTATCAACCGACAGTCCTCTTCCCTCAATCTCTTTTGGTTAGATGCAATGTAGTTCAGTTGGCATTCCAGGTTTCTTGTGAACATATCAACAGCATTTTCAGCAGTCAATCTCCCAAACAGTTTGAATTGAGGTTGGCAAAGTAATTGTGCATAATAATGCCAAATTTGTGTGGTGGCAAGTTTGCCATCATTCAAAGTTGGTAAACCAACCTCGGAATGGTTGTTTGGTACCCCCCAACCCAACATACCATGGGGAAAGAGAAGAGGATATGCTAGCAGTTCCCACATTCAACTCATGACATGTATCTGTTGGTTTTCTTGAGTCTTCTGTCTGCTGACAATCATTGTTCTACTTCGAATCTGAGATTCCGAAGTGTTTGTATAGGAAATTATAGCAGCAATCTATAATATAGTCAGCAATATCATGAGAGGGAACAAATAACCCTTACTTCATTTGAAACATCATTTTCATTCAATATCAGACTGGCATGGGGAAATGTAGAAGAGTTTACAAGAGATAATTGACATAGTTGTAATGCAAAAGAATTGACTCTCAGCATGGCAGCTTTCATAGTGTCCACCCATTCCATCAGTAAAATATCGACCCATCGTTGATGGGGAGCAAACGATTGCATAAATCTGTCATATAATAGCCATTGAACCACTGAATCATGGTGGGTAGAACGGATTTGATGGAATAGTTTGCCTTGAACTGTGAAAAAACCAGGAGGACCGGCAAACACAGGAAATCGAGCAGTTGATTTGAGTGAAGCAAATGAAAACACGAGATTCAGAATATGGGATAGCTGTGACACTTCAGGATGATCAATGAAAACTTGGAATTCAAAAGGGAGTGGTGGTAAAGGAGGTACGTCGTTGAGTTTGCATCCACCTATGCCACAACAGAACCCAGGTCATTCGCCAATTAGAAGCAATAAATGACAATGGGGACACTGGTGGACAAAATCACCACGTCAACCTCCCCATTCAGTTTTCAGTTTGGAAAGTGGAGCAGTTTCCCAGGTAGAAGTCATAGCGACATAGAAAGAGTAGAATAACAATGGCCATATGCAATTTGTAAGGAAATACGAAAATACATAAAACGTAATCATGTCATGCCTAAACATTCAAGCTACATTAGTCAATAGGTATAATTCAAATAAGAGAAGTAGAATAATACTTGTAATTTAGAAAGACAAAGTAAAATGTGACATGTTGGAAGATTCATGAATTTCGTGATGATGAACATAGTTTTGAATATAATCAACAATTTCTTGAGGTGTAGAAATAACATGTACTTTTTCCGTCCCAAAAAAAATTAACACAATATCAATGAAAGAATGTTAATGTACAATGTTGAGCCCTCTTTGCTGGTGTTTGATGTATCGGAGAGTATGAGAAGGATGCATGTCAATGGACATTGCTTGCAATTACCAACAACAAACACAAAAACACCATAGTTATAACATACATGGTAAACAGATGATAAACATTGTTAGACAGGGTAGTTTATTTCTTGGTCAACTCAAAGTTTCTGTCAACCAATAGAATTAGTCATCGGCTTTCAATCCTAGTGTTTCACTCAAGAGCAAATCATTGACAACAACTAACACGTACCCTTTTTTTTTTGTTCAAGTTCTTCGTCAGTTTGCTGGAAGGTTCTTTGTCTCGAACCCCTGCAGGCAAGCCATCCAAAGGTGATAAAGTCTTTTCGAAATCAAATCATTGCCTGCTTCTTCGGATGGTAAGTTACAGACAGAGGATGCAGATTCCATCGACACATTTGATGTCGTTGCAGTGGAACCAAGAGATAGTGCGACAGGGAATTTCCTCTTTTTATTAGTCTTTTTGGGTGTCTGTATGTTAGTTGAAGTGCTTTTCCCAGGACCAATGTTGAGAGCAATGGATTGCAATTCCACGATGATGTTGCCTTCGTCGGAAATGTCTTTCATGACACCAAAAACATAGACAACAGAATTAGGATTGGGGTTCTGAATCTTATTCCATTGCCCAGAGGTTCCATCCAAAAGACATCTGGAAAACAACGTGAGAAGAATATAACAGGAAAGAGCCAACATACGACAATTGAAAGTGTCTAGTCTTGTCGCGAATGTAATCGGATACTGCAAGGTTGAAGATCCTTAAAGATCCATCCTTCCAAAGTTCAGCGTTGTTCAGAACAGTTCCAACAGCCCATATCTTAACAGACGTGTCATCAAGAATAGAAGATTCGTATTTTTCCTTGTTGGCGGGATCACCGGGATAGGGAACCATACTAATGCCATCTATCATAGCCTTGCCATCCGATGGCGCAAATATTCTGCCAAAAAGATTGACAACAGTGGAGTCACCTATCGGATTCTCATTGTGTGGACTATACATTCTGATTTCTGCACAGGGAAGAGCATCAGACGACGAACATTGCAGAGATGTTTGATAAGACATGTAATATTGGCCACTCATTGTCAGTCTAACACCATTGGTTACAGCAAAGTTTCCTGAAACGAATGCCATTGACATGATGAAGAGAAAGAGATACGAAAGAACGATGTACTTACAAATGAACCCCTCGAAATCTGCTAACTGAAATTTCCCTGACACCATGAATAAAATTCCATTGAGTCTCGCATTTGAAAGAAAACCCCACAAAAGTCTCACAAAAAGTCTTGGGAAATTGCCGTTTTACATTGTTTGGAGCATGCCGCATTGGAATCCACGATGAAAGTAGAAAGACCCCTGTATTGCCAAGCAATGGCAAGAGGATGCTTTCACAAACAACCACCAATGAATTGGTGTCATACATGTAATAGAGTAGTTAATATAGTAGCATATATGCTACTATCTTAGATAGATAAGTCACCAGAGTGACTTATGGGTTGTATTATATAAGCCGCCCACTAGGGGCACTTGTAGATAGTGGACAACTATACAGTTGTCCACAAGTAATTACATAAGGATAATCTTTTACTTGTAACACACAAACTCGCAGACCCCAATACATATATTGGCTTAGTCTGTTCAGTGTGAACAATCAGATTCTTACATTTTACATGCATATATTTGAGATAATATTCTAAACCAACCACCTAAACTTATTTGTAACTGTGCCCACTGTGGGGATATCACAGTTCAAACAGGTTTTTAGGATATTCCGTAGATTCCCCAGGATTCAAAACCATGCTCAAAACCACTGCTGAAACCACACAGAAACCAGGCACTGTGATATCCCCTAATACTTCAGTTGTTCATTACAATTGCTTGCATTCAAGTCTGCACTCTGACACATGTTGTGGTTTTGGTGGTAGGAGTGGTGTCCTACTTTTCCACCATAATGGCTTGTATTTATGACTAGTGCTAATAATAAACAATTCTCAAAATATATTCTAGATTTTATAGCAAAGAAATAATAATTTTATGAGGCTGCATTCTTGTTTGGCACCACAAGCAGAGTTTCAGGACAAGTGTGAATTTTCCTCGATTTCTGTTATGATTCAAGCTTAGGTTTCTTTTAGAAGTTATAAATAATGTATAATATGAAATTATCAAGAAGAGAAGTTGAGATTATCAAGCTGTGACATGTAGATCTTCACCTTGTCTAATTGGTCTTGTCTAACTGGTGTCAACACCAAAAGCAACATAGGACACACGGATGACTCAATAAATTTATAATATCTTCATGATAATTTCATATTATACATTATTTATAACTTCTAAAAGAAACCTAAGCTTGAGCTTGAATCATAACAGAAGCTGAGGAAAATTCACACTTGTCCTGAAACTCTGCTTGTGCTGCTGAACAAGTGTCAAGAATGCAGCCTCATAAAATTATTATCTCTTTAAAATCTAGAATATATTTTTGAGAATTGTTTATCATTGGCACTAGTTATAAATACAAGCTGCTGTGGTGGGAAAATAGGACAACACTCCCACCACCAAAACCACAACTTGAATGCAAATGGCTGTAACAACTGAAGCTTACACTTGTTTAGTTATATTCCTACAGTCTCACCATTACTGTGACTTCAGCTCTGTTCCGAACGGCTTTTGCCCGGGGATATGGTCATAGTTGAACGTTCAGATCTACAGATACGATTGCTTAGACAAATTGGCCAGTTAGTCAACGTCACTACGAGTCTGTTTCCAAAGTATCGCTTGCATCTCTCCCCTTCTTCAGCACATGAGTTTATGGATAAATGCAGTTCGGATACATACAACAAAACAATGCAAAGACAGCAACGATACCAAAGCTGAAAAAAACCATTAGACTCAACGATGTGTTCGATAGCCCTAAATATAGATAGGCACTGGGCGCGCCGAACCATTCTCATATGGCTCGCGTTTTCTTGGGTTGACGTAAATCAACGCTTGGTTTGCTCATCTTGAAAGTCTGTGCATGGGCGTCCAAATTGGCGACAAAATCTCCACCTTCCGCGCCCTCAAACAACCACACGTGACTGTAAAAAAAAGTAAGGTTACTAGTGATGCGAACGTCCACACAAAAAAATGAAGACTCGCCTATTTCCAACCCGTTTAGGTATTGTTTCTATAGATTGCGATGATCTACGCTTCCTAGTCGAAGGGCGCTGGGAGCTGCTATTGCCAATGGGGGGCAACTCCCAACCCAGAGCAGTCGTGCATAGAAAATCTACAATCGAGTCAGCGTTTCCGAGAAGGACAATCTAGCAGGTAATATCAATATTAGTCCCACGATGATAGGGTGAGAGTAATACATCAGCGTTCATGTGCTTGATTGGTGTCTTGTTGATTAAGATCTAGGGCTTCGATTAGCGCGTGAATCAGCAAAATCTGGTGTGCCCTACTTGTGGCACTGAATGAGGTATATGAGACAGAATCTCTGATACCGGTGTGACCTCCAGAAAGGTTGAGCGCAATGCTAGATAGTCTCGTATTGATTAGTCTACCTTTAATGAGGTTCCCATTACAATCAGTAAATCCACGCTGTCTCTATCTAAACGCAACAATTTGTCAAACTTGTCGGTCAACTTCTCGCCAAAGAAAGTTATGTTTGGCTAGAACAAATGCAATGAATGTAATCCTCTCACCCCACTGGAGAAAACAGCAATCACCTTCAATATTGCCCTTGGCATATTGTCTCCGTCCGAATCTGATTCATCCCCGCCATTCCAGCGATCCGCAGGCTTCTTGTTTTTCTTCACGGGTTTTGTTGGGGCTGTTGGACAGAGCTTGCATATGGGTACACGTTGTGCTAGGACATCAGCTTCGATGGTGTTACCAGGGAACTGAGTCCCGCATTGCAAGCAAGTAGCCTGAAAGACCTTTAAACGACATGTTCAACGTCAAAGAATGTATCATGCCTTGGAAAATGAGCCATGGCATTGCAGCACAGTTTCAATACCAGCTGAACTTTCCAAGTCGTCAATATTTTGTGTATAATTGCGGAGGAGCTTAAACAAGCATCAGAGAAGGAAATGGGATAGCTGAAGATAACTGTCACCTTCTGTCGATTTTCCAGCAGTTTGATAAAACGATGTGCGAGCGAAGGGGTATGATTGGAGGGGTATATTTCTCTGCGTAGGTGTCTTCAACCAAATAGCCAGCGATATTATAAAACAATGGACTCACTTGGCAAAAGAACTAAATGTAAAGAAGAACTAAGTTCATAGAACGACGTCAAATTGTTTGGTCACGCACTAAAAAATATGCGGATTCTCTTTAAAAAATTCGAGGTCGAACATCTGCTGTGGGTCATCTAGGTCAAACTCGTCCGTAGACTTCAACATCTGATATAATCCGTTCTTTGATCTGAAATCAGGGATTCCGGAGGAGACGGCTGGTCGATGGTGAGTATCGACGGAGAGGCTGAAATATAGATATCGGAGCAGACGCAAGTCGATGACTTACAGATCCCAGCGCCAGAAAGTACCATTATCCTTTGAGATTTTATCAAAAGATCCATAACATCCGTAATGGTATTATAACGTGTGAGCCGTTCTCTGCGTCTCACACTTTTCATACATGAGCTGAGCAGTCAGGGCAGCGGATGGCCAGGAAAATAAATCTCACACGCGCATCAATGTCATTTTCAATATTTTAAGCGACTTCTCATGGTCCGGCTCAGGCATTTCTTTACTCTGATGTGGCAGGGATAGGTACTCAGTGCCGCTTATAATGGTGATCATAATAAAATGGCCCTTACGAATATGAGCCCAAAGGCAAGTAGCAGCTTCCGAGGATGTATAGATCGTCTGATCACATATTCCTTTATCCACCACTCAACACCTTAGAGGGCAGTTACGGCGATGCTACCAATCCAAGCCGGTATGACCATACCTTTCTCTTGAGCGTCCTCAGTCATAGTACAGACATCATCATCCGACCAAAGCTCTGCCGCTTAAGAAGTAAAGCTTCTGTTATCCCTCTTGAGATCGAACAATAACAAGTAAATACCCTCAGAGAACTGGGCCTGCAAGTGCTGGTCGGTGGTTACATCCTCTCGACTCATGGTAATGGTCTGAGAAAACAAGGTTGTGTGTAAGGAGAAAATCGTGTTTATTCGGTCGCTTCGATTTGGGATCAAACGTCCAATGGAAATGGGAGAACTACCTTGAGGTTCAAATGGTCCTCATCGTCGGAATCATCAAGTTGAAGGTCATCGTCTTGAGAACCTTGAGTATTCCATGGAAGCTTAGATGGACAATCCCTGTGCGTCGTAAGTCGTTGAGAGGTGAAGTCGGGGGACAAGGCCATATATATGACTGCACGCAGTATGGTAGTGGTTAAGCGGAGAGTGAAAGCGTGTATTGTCCGCGACTCCGCTATAGCAGTACTTACTACAGTTGATTAGGCTCGGCGCAAGCCTTGAAGCTCCGCTTCATCCCCAGGGGAGAGGCTTGGAGCAGACTACAGCCGTAAGGAGGGTAGGTCGCCGCGATGCTCGTCGACAATTTCTTTTGAAATTTTTGCATATTCTTATATTAGAGATACATAGTAGTATATCTGCCGGATCAGAATAATGAAAAATGCTCCAGAAATAAAACGTCGGAGCATTCATTGGAGACGAGGGTCTCGAGACGTATTTGGTGAGGAACTCTTGTTCCTGAGACTCACAAGATTTCCTGATGAATTGAGATGTTATAACGGTATCTTAATTCAATTTTAATCAATTTTCCATGCCACTAGATGTCTCGTAGACGTCGGTGCGTATTTTTTCAGAGAGGTCGCGTAGTCACGTGACTTGGGCCACAAACCGTGAAACCGAGTAGAAATGGTCATTCTGGAAGAATTTAAACTTCATTTCATGATAATTAGAGTAGGACATCATGTACCTTGAGTTTTAAATCAGTAAGTAGTCACCCACCCAGCTTTCCCCAATCCAAGTAGTACTAGCCCGTGGCTGCCAGCAGCTAGTGACATCGAGAGGTGATAGATACCACATGTTCATGAATACGCAGGGTGTACTTTAGATGTCAGAAACACTTCAATGTAACTGTAGGATATGTACTCACATTTGTAGCACAGTATGCTCACTTTTGGGGCCGCTACATGGTCATGGATCCAGTGAAGAACTGGATATCCCACGCCTTGCGCACTACACTCCATTTTAGGGAAATGATTTTGGACAATTCTGCGTTGGGGAATCTCTTACCATAGATATCAAGAGTAGATTTCATGGATTAGCGAGGTCGTTGAGCGAGAGTGGCGGATGGGAGGCGCGAAAAAGCTACCCCCAGAAAGCATGTAGTTTGCTCCAAGCCCCTTCTCCGAAGGGCAAACGGAGTTTACGGAGTCCGAACCGGGGAATGGGCTTATTCCGAACCTAACAGTTGATGACATCGTAAGTTAGTAATGCATAGCCTCGAGACCAGCTCTTGACCTATGCAATATGAGAGTTATGCACTATGACATTAGCATTATGCAGAACATCTCAGTTTTGTTCCAGATCGAGAGCTATGCACTATGAGGATATGCATACATAGTATGAGGAAGTCAACTGTACTTTTGCGAATGCATGTTATCCAGCCGACGATATTAACCCTTTTCGTCTCATGTGCGTTAGGTAATTTGGTCACCCGTTTAACTGAGCTCCCATTTTGTCGAAGTCTTAGGCTAGCCTGACTTGCATCAAATCTCATCCTTTTACATTCATTCATTTCCTATCCAGCCCGCTCAAAATGTCAGCCTATCTAACTGTTTTTTAAACATCTATAGTGTATCTATCTCTAGATAGTATACCCGGCGGGTCCTCTGAAGGTTAGTCTCATCTGCGTAGGGTCCATTATTCATTTTACCCCCATTCTTTCACACTCACTCACTCACTCACCGCGAATGACTGAAGATGAGCGCAGAGTTTCGGTGAACGGGGTTACTCGTATACATACGAGGGATACGTACAGGGGATCCCAATCCCAACCCTTTGATGTAAGAAGTAGCTCGTCGTCTTCACTGACATCCCCTTGGGTCACTAAAGGTTCACTGTTAGTGCAAAGACGGTGATTTGGTATCTTTTCAGGGGCAGAATAGCTGGGAGTTGAATGCCTGGAGGGAACGCCTTTCTCGCCTTGTCCAGTGATCGGTTTCTGAGACTCTTTCGCAGCTGAATTGGCATTTTTCTTGAAGGTAACTCCTCTTTTCGATGACCTAAGCTTCTTTTTCTGTCGCGTTTCAGGATTGTCTTCCGCTTTCCCCTCCAGAATCGCTTGAGTGGAGGCCATTTCAATACCAGAATCATTTGATGGTACCCATTTCTCTTGTTCTGTAGAGGAGGCAAGGGGATAACTTGAACTAATCAAGCAAATCACAGGTTGTGAACACACCTCCCAAACCCAAAACCGAGAACATGTCGTGCAGCTTGTCTCTGTCTAGTGAGGGCGATCCCATTATTTTGATATCTGGATTAGTGGCAATTATGTGTGGCTTTCCATCCCCAGACTCGGAGGGTACTCTATCTGCAGGACTGGTGCTAACCTGAATAGCAGTTGCAGAAGTCGAGAGATCAAATGAAGAAAAAATACTATCATGAGGGAGATGAACAGTTCGGCGGGGAGGATTCTGCGTACTACCTTGCTGGGTGTTCTCGGTCTGTAGAGATTTAGGAGAAGCGGCGCGACTGTGATGTCTAGTAATGTCTTGAATCTGAGAGACACTAGTCTCCACGCGATCTTGGGTTATATCAGTCATAACAGTATCTGTATCAATTTCTTGATTTGAGACCACAGATTCGTTCTCGTGGGAAACAGGTGTCACAGGGGTTCTATCTTTGGCCAGTCGTCTCGCAGGAAGGGGGGTGGAAACAGCTTGAGGTGAAAAGAAGGAGTGCGATCTGTCTATGTTAATTTTAGGATCGAAAGGAACGCCTTTTTCTTCTGATGACGAAAACAAAGGTAAATGTGTACGCGGCGCGGCGGGCGGCACGAGCCAATCTTGGGTCTGAACAGATTTCTGTTGCAGAGCGTGCGAGCCAGAGGGGCGGCGGCGAAAAGTTAAAGGAGATGTATGCGCACGAAAAACGTCCGCGGAAGGCCTGCGGAAAAAGTTAGAAGAGCGAGCTTGCTTGTTAGTAGATAGTTTTGCGGAGAAATCAGGTCTTGAGGTGGAAGAGGCGATCTGGAAGGGTGAAGCCAGCGCATGTGCATGGGCAAGAGTATTTTCTTTCTGAGTCTGAGAGCGTGTCCTCTTAAAAGGAAGAGTTCGACCGGCAGTGGGAAGCTTTCCCGAGGGTTCAAGTTGGAGGTAGGGTTTATTAGAACTTGAAACACGCTCAGATTTCGGGCTAGCGTTAATTTTGTGCTTGGTTGGAAGAGGGGAAAGAGGAAGCTTGGAAACGGACGACACTACTGTGATTTGGGAAGAATGAACAGCTTGAAGTGGGGTGGGTGCAGTCGGGGGGGGAGGGCTGCCAGTGACGTATTTTTTAGGCTTCTTAAACGGTCTCATTGGAGACACTGATTCAGATAACATATCACTTCCACATCTACGTTTTTTATCAGTCTTCACAGTCATTTTCTGATCATCCGGCGAGGACAAAATTGCAGGGGAAGAACCAGAAAGGCTCATGCTTTCTCCATGATCAGATCCAGCTCTCCTGCGTTTACGAGAATAAGTTTTGCTAGATGTTTTAGTCGTTACGGGAGGTTGCGACATCGAAGACAAGAGATTAGCTCGACAGAGAGTAAAACAAGCTTACGTAAAGGGCCATACATTACATAATTGCCATAACTTCTGTTTGTTGTTCTTTATTATATAGGTATAACCTCCCAGAGACAAAATAAATTTTAATGTTAGTCTATGTCACTTGTGCAACTGTCTGTGGTCTGATGCTCGCATGGAAAGTAATATCATTAGAAGGGGAATCCAACGATGGTGGGGGTGAAGGGTAAGATCCCGTAGGTGAAGCTTTGCTACTTGGTTGATAACTGTACATAGGAATGCCTTGATGTATATGGAGTGAAGAGTGGGGGTCATGCCTGGGGGCGGCCAATGGTGGGTGCGACGCCATAGTGGGTGATACATAGGTATGATTATGGCTGACAGAAGTGCTTATGGTTAAGCTGCGAGATCCAGTAACAGTTTCTTCCATCTTTCTCGATATCCTGGGGCTCGGTGTGGGGTCCATGATCCTCCGGTCCCAGTCGGCAGTTGGGAGCATCATCTGCCGCTCGGCCTCTACTCGCAACATTTTCTTTTCACCTTTTTCAACATCATCCTTTGCACTGTTGTACAACCATAATCCAGCGGAGGTTAAAGCAATACCACACGCTTGGATAGGGTAGACGGTCTGATTGAACCATGCGATAGCGATGATGATGACTGCGATGCGCTTGATAAGTGATGCGATGGAATAAGTGACAGGTGACGTTGTGGAAAGGATCGCGAACGCAATAAGATTTTGACCGAAATGAACTGCGCCGTTCCAAAAAAAATAGTATGCGACGCCATGGGATGAGGCATGGGGCGGGTGCGACACCATGGGTGAACGCAATGCGCTAAGATCTGAATATATCCAGACGGGAATCATGAGCAGAAATGCTAGCCCCGAGGAATAGAAAAGGAGATTGAGTTTGTCTAATTTATGGCTTGACGCAGTAGAACCGCCAGATGGAGATGGCATAATCTTCTTAAAGACGATATTTGAGGACACAAAGACAAGGGCCGAACCAAATGCCGATAAGATGCCAATGAAGTTCGAGGCTGATACGTCTGCAGAGCATGCCAGCATGACTCCCAGAGTCAAAGGTAATAAAGATACATATGTTTTCATCGAGTATCTTACTCGAAATAAGAGTGCATACGCAGCGACTGTAAATAACGGTGATAACGCCTACGGAACGGTCAGATGATTAAAATGTAGGTCAAGAAAACAAAAACGTACTTTGATCGTATGTACTGTACTGACAGGTATCCGTGCTATGGCCACACTCGAAAATATATGTCCTCCAACTTGAAACACCGCCATTGGAGCTGTGTTCCACATGATTGCGCGCGTCGGGGACCTCAGTCTAGTAACCCGTATGACAGGACTCATGAACAGCAGGCAATATCCTGCGACAAAGCCAAACTGAACAAATGTCAAGGTAACGGGGTACCGAAATTGGTTGAGGATTGCCTTGCCCGTATTGGACGACATGGCTGATGACATGTACCACAAAGAGCATAAAAGAACAAAGCGCACTGTAGAAGTCGATATCGGCAGTGGGAGTGTAGAATGGGTCAGAGAGGGTTCACGGGTGAAACTGGGGATGAGACGTGATGTCCGCCCGCTTGCTCGGAGCTGCGAAAACTGCCCTGTCCATCTCGTTAACCAACTGTGCCGTCTCTGACCACTAGTATCCAAAGGGAGTCGGTCAGGCAGATTCTCGTTTATCAGCCATGGGTTGCCAACGCCTGCGCCATGCGTCTGGTGTCGATTGGCGGGATCTAAGAGCATCTGAGGGTTAAGGCCGTCCTGATGTGTTCAAAGTAAGGAATGCGAAGGTACTTTGCAAAGACCCTCACGATTCGAGTTTTACCGGTCCAGTGTAAGATATCGAAGGGAAGGAAAGAAATGGGAAGTGATGGTTGGCGGAGGAGCAACAGGCACATAATGTATATAAGCGTCTATCTATCCCTTCGCAGTGCGCACTGCTTGTTCCTACTCCATTCCGTCCGAAGCCGTCAAACTTTCATGTACTGAGCTAGGCATCAAAATCGTTTCTTTACTCCTGTTTTCACTCCTGAAACGAACATGCGCCCAAATGCGGACGATGCCCGGGAAAACCTGATCTGGGGCCCCTCGAAAGCCACTTCGCATACTGATGACCCACAGGATGAGGTGGGTTTGAGCCCCGGAAGTGCGGGCAATTAGTGACCATCTCTCTCTTACAAATTGTTAGAAAGATGATGAGATTCAGGAAATGTCGCCTCCACCTAGATACCAACGCTCACCCTGCTATGTAAGCAGTCGTCGAATAGTATCTTTGTCTCTTGAAACAAGACCTGCCTATCAGCTGTCCTCAAGATCGTCCCTTCCGCTACCATCACAGTTTACGCTAACGTCACCTCCACGGAGACGTCCTCATGGGTCAGAAGGTCAGTTCTTCTGGGGGTATTTTCTCAAATGCGCCAAATGTTGCTTTGCTAATCATCGTAAATAGTGGGAAAGTCGATACACAAGGCCGCAGAGGCTCCCCAAACCTATCGACTATCACCTGTTTCCCCCCGTTGGGTCCGCGAACGCAATCAATCTGTTGGGTCTGCGAAACGAATACTTCCGTCTGTGCCTCGCACCCCACAGGATAGCGCTATACGTTTCGTTTCTGAACCAGCCACCGCGCGAAAATCTGCTGGCTCAGGTCCGGTTTCGAAATTTCTAAAGCGAAAAGCAAATGTTCACTCCGGTACCGAATCGAGTATCAGTGCACAAGAATTAATGCGCGGATCACTTACTCGGCTCCCCCTCGAAAAGTTACGTCGTGAAGCCTCTTTGGTTGATTCAGTCACCACGTCAGATCGAGATATGCCGCAAGTGGCACGGAAGAGTGTTAAAAGGATTGTGATGAAAAATGTGGCTATTAAAGCAGCGCGGAAGACGAATTGGACATCTGGGTTTTCGTTCAATAGTCTTTCGAATTTCGGATCATCAGAAGAATCCGAAGATAATTCCGAAAAGGGAGATTCAGATTCAGAATCATCGCCTCAATCCAATGACGAGAAAAATGTCAAGGAAGTTAGTCCTTCTGCTCGCCCTGTAGCACGCCTAGCAAGTGCAATTCAAGACGTCGCGGCCAGCCAGCATGAGACGAGCCATCGTTCTCCTGCCCGTAGCCGAAGTATTTCCTCATTTCCTTCGAGCCCGAGGGCGCCTATCGCACAGAATCGACATTCACTCGCAGCGAATAAGCCGCTTCCTTTATCAACGGGGCGCACCTCTATGTTGGATGAGATCGATAATGATTTACCTCCTCCCAAACCTCTCCTCGACGCCTTCCAGAGTTTATCGTTGTTCCCCCTACATTTCCACCGCACACATCATCTCCCCTTTCTCCTACGAAACGTACGAACCAGCTTCCGAGCATTATACCACAAACTTAATAAACAATCGGAGCTAGATGTTCCACCTTCTGGTCGTCTTGTGCCGTTGAGATACGAGTGCAGGTCAAAATCGGGTAAGCTTTATACTTACGACACAGTTCATCCGAGGGAAGAATGCCCAATTTGCCCTATATTTGGTGTGTTCTCCAGTTGGGGAGCACTTAAAAAGCATATTCAATGGGATCATAGTGAAATTCTGTTCGAACTTCACCCTTCTGACACAGGGTTTAGGATTGTTGTGTGCATGACGGAAGACATACGGTGAGCAAAGTAAGAAGCTGGGGGAGCGGATTGCTGAATGATTTTTAGATCATCGTCAGTGTTGAGCTCCTCCCTGGAAGAGCCCGATGATGAAGATAATAAATTCAAGTTGGGTGTCGCAAATGATATCCGCAAAGCAGTAGAGATTATTGAGTCCATCCATCATAAACAAGAACCAAAAGATTCAGAAATACCAGCAGATCCATCACCAACTAATCTCCTTCATACCGAACATCTCTCCGTCGATACCCCTCAGAAACGGATAGCTCCCAAACTACCCTCACCCCACCTTGTCACACCTGGTCTGGAACAGCCGAGCCAAGACATTCATGTTCAAGCTCCCTCTTCATCGTCTAATTTGCAGCTTAAGCTGGGACCAGTCTCACATCTCGAGGGACTACTACTGTCTCCAAGCTCCAAGTCTCCGACTCCACCTCCCGCGTCCAACCCTCACGGTGCCGCTCATTTTATTTCAGCTAACCCTGGGAGCGATCATTTGGCTAATATGCAGCGCACGACGTACCGCCCCACTGGACCACACCTCTACGACCACCTCTCTTCTCTACCCTTAGAGGCCTTTGGACATCGGTCGTGGTTTGTCCTCGATAAAGAAGAAGAAATTTTCGAATTGACAGACGTTCTCGAAGAAGACAAGGTTATTTGCGCTCTATGGGGGAGGTGGATTTTGTTAAACAGGTGGGTGTCCAATGAGAAGCTGGTTATCCCTACAGGTTCATCATCCCAATAGACCTTTCTTTATTGCTAACTACCGTAAGGGTGTTGAGGCATTTTTGGATGAATATTGGCTAGTAATACATCATGCAGCAGGATGGGGCGCATGGCGTGCATGGCTTATGGCAAGTCTACCTGAAAATATCCTCCGCTCCAGAAGCCTTACTATTTTACGCCCAACGGGAGCAGGTCCTTGTATCTCGGCGATTTCTAAACAATGTGGAGATGGTGCAGATGCTCAAAAAATACAACAATCTAGTAGGAAAGGACAAGTGGGCTAAAAGCTAAGACGGGACGAAATTCACAACCTGGAAACTCCCTTGAGCTGTACACAGCTGTATATCACCGGCGGAAGGAAAAAAGCCTCGGTCACCCACGGACGCTTGTTCATTTTCTTCATCGACTCCCTGCTAATGTCTGCAGTGCTCAAATGTGAAACGTCTCATCGCTATCTCCCTCATGGAGCGGTACGACGTGCCATATCACTCTAGTGGCAATGAAGCTGTCATTTTAGCCATGTATAATTGGAATGGCATCTATCATGTGAATCCGGGGCTCACTGACGCATACTAGTAAGGAAACGCAACCTAAAGGAATCTGAATCTCAGCCTACACCGCCACACCTGAGCGGTGCCGCAACAAAGAAAATCCGAGCACTACATAGACATTCACTGCAGGTCTTTCAGGAATGCGGCAAGTGAGATTATGTAATAGCTACTGTGCTAGGTTTTTTCTATCTGCCAATTCCAAAACATACATGAACATGTAAGCAATTTTAAAACAGCATGTTACAACGTCATTGGAAGAGGATCACACTCCGTTGACTGCCAATGAGCCACCTCCTTGGATGCTAGAGATCTGCAGTGCCCGGAAATTGGTCACAGGGATATGGCACTGTTTCGGTTCTCCGAAAACCAGGAAAACAGTCCAGTCCGACTATGACCAGTTTCCAAGTAGATCTTGCCCATAGCAGAGCATTGAAAGTGTGGAGGTGAAAATTTAAGACCGAGATGTCTTCCATGATTAGAGAAGCAACAGAAAATTTATTATTATTAAGCCTTGTAATAGATACGTTCGTGACCATATATTATATAGTATATGCGAGGAGTTGTGGTTAAGTGCATTGTGTTCACTTTTTGCAGATTCCGCACGTTACGAGTGCGCTGGCAGATACAGGGGTCGGTGAACTACAAGGAGCAGGCGCACTATGCCTTCAGATCCGCCAGCTCAGAAGGAGTAGTGAAAAAGTCAAAATGAAGACTCACGTGCACGTCCCATCACATATATGCGTCGCGGGAATACTCGCTGAAACGGAACCTGAACGACACACAGCATCACCACAAGGTTCCTTCTGCATATGCCTATCAGGGAGAGCGATCGCAGGACATTCAGGGGGATACATACCAAGCATCCTATGACCGGATGCCCACAAGGAAGAATAAGATTAACATAGCGATAGGTACACATCTCTAAAGCTGGGGGAGGGGGGGTGAGCATGACCCACGTACTAGTGTCGAGAGAAGAATGGGTTCATACATTATGATACAGAAAATGCTCTAGAAATGAAAGCGAGGAGAAGATTGCTCGTATCTGCTTAGAGCCTCTCTTTTTAACATAGTGAAAACATGGCATCAGTTTTTGGCACGTATCGCCATTGCTAGACCAGAATAACGACCGTCCGTATGCCTCGTCGCGGGCGTCCAGATCCTTAGAGAAATTATAAGCTTTGGGCACGCCGCGGGCGATGCGCACGCGTTACAAAAGGGTCTTGAGGTGATTTACCATGCGATAATCCATGCGATGGAAGCGTCCGTTTGCGATCTGCAGGGATTTACACGGCCTCTGTTAATATGAACAATAGAGGGTCGATCACTTACAGTGATGAGTTACGCTTCACGCGCCGTTGGGAACCCTAGTTACAGCGAACAGCAGCCCGAGCTCATGAAGGTGGAAATAGGCAAATGGCCTCTCCAAGTACATTTGCATGACCGGGGCCGCCGAGGTCATCAAAGGGATTTTCTCTAGCAACCAGTAGCAGTAGTTATTTTGTCCAAAGTCATGTAGGTTAATGCCGCAACAGATTGGGATGCGTCCCGAGACAAAATAATTCCGGGTCTGTACAAGTCAATGATGTTTCAACGCGTCCCGGCTACACGGCGCGTCCAGCTACTCCCCGAAACTACTCGAGACGTTTATCTTCCTATAGTTTCTTTTGGCATTGTCTGGACAGGATTACTATAGCTTCGACGAGTTGTGTCAATACTAGTGTGACGCGCAAGGGCTCCATCCAGCCCTGAACGGTATCACTGATGTCCATTTGAAGGAGTATGTATCGCAGGATGGGTTAGGAGCACGTTAAAAAACGTCAACGACGAACAGCGGGCCCAGCTCAACTGAACTGCAAGTTTCATTCTTGGGACAACAGCTCGTTAGAGATACCGCCATACAAAGTACATATTTCGTACGTCGCGATGACGACCATATGACCGTCTTCAGCTCACATCGATTGAGTAAGTATGCGGCCCTTCCCGCCAACAGCGAGAACGCTGCACCGAGCAAAATATCGCGCTAGCGCCAGTCGCACAGACTCGAGCTGCCTCAGGGCATCCCGCTCTCCACCTTTCTTTAATTGAATCATTAGAGCGTTGAGATATTCAGAGCCGGAACCCTGTGCTGCCCGAGTTTGCACCTCTTCCAGACGGCGCAATAACTCGAACACCTCTGTCACCTCGAAAGGCATAACTTCAGCTGTGCCAATAGCATCAGGGCTGTTGATGTGCAGGTACAGCTCATGATGTAGACGTACCATCTTGAACCAAAAGTTCTCCTGCTTGCTTGAGTAACAGGCCCCACCAGGACCTCGGAACCAACTCATCGCGAAACATAGACACCATATCCCATGCCGCATCCTGTATATCCCCATTCATCCAATGTGAGTAAAATTCAGCGTATCTGACCAGGAAAGATAGCCGCCGCTGAAAGATTGATTGTCCATAGGACGAGGGATCTTGTAGGGTTGGCGCAATTTCTAATACGGTTGCCACGAATTCTTTAGGGCCTGTACAACCAGGTCGTCAGGTGATCCATGACCCATCACGGCATCAAGGGACATACCTACGGCGATGCTTTTTGCAAGCAGAAGGTCAACTATCTGCCCAACCCCCGGCCAATCCTCTGCAGACGTGTAATACGAAACAGCAAGCGGATATTGTTTCAGTCCGGCGAACGTGCGCGCTGCAATCTGGATGGTCGGATCCTACGTCAACATTTAGTTTCTAACTGGTCAAGTGACGCACTCGGCAGATTTCTCGGCGGACGCGTTCCCGACCATGTTCTTTGCAGATCTCTAGTATCTGTTTGACTCTGCCATCCACCAGACCTTCATCATCGGCGTCCATTCGATTGTTCTGATTGACTGCCTTCTCCTTCCCTTTTATGCTGCTAAGGTTCAATGGTATCCTCAAGAGGGCCTCGTCTGCACGCAATTTGCCCTCCTCACCGCATTCACACATGTACAGAACTGCTATGCGCCATAATGATGGATCGGCGAGCAGATACTCTGCATAGTTAAGAAGAAAGAAATCACGCAATGAAACCTTTTCTCTGTACGCAGATGAGCATCGTTATACATTTGGCAGAAATGACTTACTCTTCGTCTTCGAGCAAAAGCCCGAGTGGGTGCATCATGTCTGCAAAATGAGCAGCGAGCCAGATGTCGAGCTCATTAGCGCGCTTCAATACTTCTCCCATTTGACCCGTCAAAATAGCTGCGAATAGGTTCTCCTCTATAAGCGTAGGATCATGTGGTAGATCTTGGAGGATTGAGTTTACTACTTGCCTGATCCATTCAACGGGATGTGAACAGGCACGCTTCCAAGTAAGTGCTACGGACTCACTCAACAGTTGTCCGGCGCAAACCAACATCTACCCAAACTCCCCATACACAAACAGCCTCTTTCCATCCTTCTTCATATGACTCACAGTAACGTTTGATGGTGACTTTATCACCCTCCAATATATGTGTGATTTCAAGAAGCCAAGGAAGCCAGTCTCCTCCATCTGCATCCGAAATTGAGTCCAATTTCTTTTTGAAGCCAACTACTCGGCTCTTCCACTGCCGCCACGTGTAGAAAAACTCATGTTCGGTTCCAAAGCGATTCGACCTCGGATGTGAGGTCATCAATGAAATGAGCGTTTCTGCTTGCTCAGACATAAAAGACGATGGGTGCTTCTTCAAACTTTCAAAGAATATCAAAGCGGTCCGCGACAGCCCTCGTAGAATACACCTGAATGCCATTAGTCCACCACGCGTGGGAGCAATGAAAGAATGTAGGACGTACCGAATAAGGTATTGCCAAAACCTGTCGACTTCCCAGGGCGAATTTAACTTAGATAGTTCTACTGCTTCGTCCGAATCTGGAGCGATGAAGTTTGTGTTGAGCCATTCGAGCAATTCTTCACCAACTAGGCCACTTAGTGAGCCATTCGCAGGCAGGTGCATGGCTTGGAAGAGGCCAAAAGCCGCGTACAGAGTCTCTATATGGACTACAGCAGATTCAGGCCAGGGTTCTTGTTCCTAAACATCCATCCTCAGAAACCTCATGTATGTCATGAAAGTAGACGGGGCGGCAAAGACTAACATCCAGTCTTTCCTTGTCCATTTTCAGAGATATCAGATATTCATCAGCAATGCTGTTGAACCAAATCATGTCTCCTTCGCTTAGATCCCTTGTGTGGTGTCTTAAAACTAGCGCATAAAAAAGGAAGTCATGAACACGCACTCGTCGAAAAGACCCGTTCGGTGGTCAGCTAATGTTTTGCTAAACTTTGTCATCGTTACAAAACTGTCGGACAGGAACTACTACACGTCCAGCGGCTGGCGATAAATAGCAGGAGCGGTAGCGCACTCACTTTTCGCCGTGAATCAGAGAACGCTTTATCCCATGACGAGATATAGATGTCAGACGCGTAAGCCTCATCATTCTTTGAATCGCCGAACTGAGATTTTGTTTCAATATGAGCTCAATGAGGTCGAAGCACGAACACACATTGTTTCTCTGTGCGAACACTGCTAATGAATTCCCCCGACCAGAAATCGCTGTTGAAATCTTGTTTCCTGCATGTGCAAAGTTCTCCAGCTCATCCTGTTGGATAAGCGGGGGTACAAGTTGAGTATATGACGCAACCATATTGGTGAGAGTGGTCAAGTGCACTAGACACTAACTAGAAGTCACGCTCGTCAGGAATAAAGTCTTAATAGCATAGGTATCAACGAGGACAGCACAATGTTACTAAACTTACACTCGCGATAGGCTGCGGTACGACGCGCAATGGGACTGACTGACGACGAATGTTCAACGGAGACGCGAACTTGAACTTCTGCTTACATGACAGATATTTGCTTCCGCGAGACTCTCAGCGGCGAGAGCGGTGTTCAAAACCTTTGGATTGTCGAGCCCATTTAGTTGGAATAACTAAAAACCGAGTATGCTGAAACTTTTTCACTTTTCACCAGAAGTTAGAGAAAAATTATAATAGATGAAAAGAAAATGTAACACAAGGCACAGTACGTTTTATCGCACTAGACACCGAAAATAATGGGGAAGAAGGGTAGAAGTGTCACGATTTATAACTTCCATCCCTGGCAGATAAGCAGACATGGATCCCGACGACAACATGGAACTTGGAAGTGATATGGTTGTCCATCCTCAACGTTCAACATCAGAAAGGCAAGCCATGGAGTCATGCTACATATATTTGAATCTAAAATGACATTGAAAAGCACTCTGACAGGCGAACGAACAGATATGGAGGTACTCCAGCTGCAGTGATCACGGGTCAGCCGGGGATCGGTGAGTCTTCGGCTTTTTGTCCTCCTGTTTATCTGAGCGAAGACTCAGAGACAAGACCTGGATCTCCGGAGCATCACGTGGAGGCAAAGTCGGTAGTGCTGTATTTTGGCGGCCTTTGTTATCTCTTTGCTGAATACGGCGTCTTCTAGCAACCTACATCCTTCAGAGCACACGAGAATTTCAACTTGAAGCAATTTGTCAGGACTTTGGTCGACTTCCCCGATGATCCCCCTCCAACTATTATCCACCGCAACACCATGGTATACTATGCACCTCCAGAACAAGATGGGTAATAATCCACAGCGCGGTTGAGGACAGATACCACTTGTTATGAATCGTTGGTCCCTCGTCTTTTCCCTCATTTATACGTGATACTCTTCAGCTCATGTCTTTTGATATGTTTAGAGCACCGTTGAGGATGTCAGCAAACCCTATCATAGATTGTGTATTGAATATCTCAACAGCGTCCTTCGTTCCCGCTATTCGAAATCTTGCGCTCAGCTGGTTGCCAATGACAAATCATTTGATACAGACTCTTCCTTGCAAGATCTGCCTAATTCAACGTGAGGAAAGGAATGCATCTGGAGTTATTCAATTCTGATTCCATCGAAGAAACTCTCGGCGTGCAACCTGCTTCTACCGTCGATAACGATAAGCACGGAATCCATGATCACAACTAGCTATCGACTTTACCTGGACTATAGCTCCTTTATTCGTTTCAGTTCTCCTATGGTGGCCCAAACATGTCATCAAGGGAGGTCATGCTGCCCTTCCCAACGGGTGTCACAAGCTACCTCTGGCGTTAGACAGACGTTATATCATTGTTATCCCCAGCGACGTTGGGCTTAGGTGCGAGTACAGACGGAGTACAGCATTGACACCCAAACTGGCATCCCGAAGTCAATGATACAGCTCTAGAAAGCTAAGATCGTCTAATTTTATGTAAGTGTGTTAATTTTTGTAGGGCATCTATCGGTTACGAACCCTCATGGGTCTACCACGCATCCAAGCCCCTCTATGTACATGGCTCATCGTAAGTCATGGCTTGCGTTAAGGGCGGAGACGTATAGTGTTACTGTGTCCAATCTTCTGCCTTGTAAAAGTAGTTTCGGATGGACGAACTATATTCGAATAACAACTGAGCAGTCCATCATCGATCTCTACAGTATCACTTTGTATGTTAGAACGACGCTCTCACGGCACCGGGGCGAAATCAGTATGTGAGTGGCATATATAGTCTCTTACAACTCATACCATTTTTCCTAACTTTGTGACGTCATGCAATGCGCTCACCAGGGGATTGAACGTTCAATCCCCGTTCAATATTGAACGTGCGCAATACTAGAAGCTTTTTTTATTTAGCCTGATAGTTTCGAGCAATATTTCTTCGTAGTTCATTGCAGTGTTTCTAGAATGGGGGAAGGAACGGAGTCCTCGCAAAACCAGCCAAACCAATGACGAAGGGGCCCTTGAAACCGAGGTGGAGATCATTATAGTTATATTCTAGGAACTTGAAAATTACCAGGAAAGAATATCAAAGAAATTTTTAGATATAGAAATAAGGAAATAAATCACTGCTAATGCATTGACAGGACTTGATGATAAAGTCAAAAACGCTGGCAAAGGCGTTTGAACTGGACATGAATGGTCTAACGTCCTCGAAGACAAGCCGGTGCGTGGGCGGTGGGGGTGAGTTGAGCCGGAAGTCAGCACACTTGAGTCTGTTCCACTCTATTGGAGAGTTGTCCCCTGTTGTCCCGTTGAGAGATGGACGGGACCTACCGCCGAGTATAAACGTCACGTTATATATTAGCACCAACTTGAAGCTAAACATGTTGCCAGCCAATGCAGAGCTCTCCAATCACCACTCTACTTAATTAGTGGTGTCCTGGAGACATGAGGGATTCGGAACAAGCTTGGCGTGGAATAACAGTGCGTCACACCTTGTTAGGGCCAGTGGCCGCTGTCATTGGTGCAAGACATCATGTTCGCAACCGATATTGTTGGCACAGCAGACGGCGACCTTTCTGCGCTGATAGAACGCTTGATGGAAGACTCGGGCAGATGGGATCATGGACGACGCAGAGGGTGGTATGAGAGACAGTCGGAAACTGAAGCCAACCGGCATCGCCCGTCGCAGTGGTATCAAGCTGGACTTGCGCTGGACTCCCACTTCTTGTGAGACGATGTATGCAACAAGTGCGTATCTTTTATCTTTCTTCGTTGTCTATTTGTCTGAACTGTCCTTGCAGCTGGCCCAGCTGCCATGGCTTCTACCCCATCCGCACTGCCAGTGGCCATGGAATCCGTTTACAATCGTACACCACACACTCTAAATCAGAATACCTTGAGCACCTCGCCTACCCAGCGTTCAGTCGACTCTTCCCCAAGATCTGTGCCACTAGCGCCGCCCAAAACCGCCTCACCCCCACCAGGGGCACCGCGCCTCAGCTCAGATTCCGTCAACAAAGCTTCTTCCTCAAAATGGTCCGACACAATACCTTCCATAGAACGAAGAGACACCATCGGCACTATACCCACCAATGACTCTGCAAGCATCATGGAGAATTTCGATGATAGCATGCTACGTGCGCTTTGTGATTTAGATGTACGTGGCGATTTCAACAACGTCTGGCTGTAAATGACTTTTCACGTGGTCAGTGCGGCGTGCCTTTACTGCTGGATCGGATAAAGCAAAGCATGGTCTCCTGTCGGGTAAGTCTGTTTCGACATCTGTGCATCTATTTATGTCAACGCGCCCCAGGAAGCGTCGGTATTCATCAAGAAGCGGGCTGTTTTGGAGGAGGAGTATAGCAAGAATATGCAAAAGCTCGCACGAACCTCTTCCGAAGTATATTCCATGAATGACGGCAAGGCTGGGTTAGTTCAAACCAATTCGTTTTCATTGATAGCTGATTAAAGTACATTAATCAGTACTTTCGTGGCTGCATGGCAATCCTCGATGCGTATACATGAAGTAATAGCAGAAAATCGCTTTCGATTTGCGCAGCGGCTGAGTGAAATCAGTGAAGAACTCGTGAATCTCGCCAAGCATGTTGACAAGGGCCGGAAAGAGGTAGGTTCGGCTACTTACACGCAGTTGCATATATTCCAATGCGTATTCAGACGAAAGAACTAGCTACGCGATACGAACGCGCACTTTCGGAAGCTGAAATTGCTCTGGAAAAGGCCAAAATGAGGCACGATGTGACGGCAGAAGAGCTGGAGCGTTTATTGCTACAGAAGGAGGGAGAGTCATACAAGGACACGGGCGTCCAAAATATGCGGTCGCCAGGCGGAAAGAGAGCAATTGGTAAAGCGGTTGCCAAAGGAGGGTTGTTGCTCAAGGGCAAAAATCCTGCAAATGTGAGCCAGGATGCAAAGTTCTCTTGCAGAACCCTTCCTGACAATGTGCTCCAGCTTCAACGACAAGAAGACGATGTCCGAACGCGTATGTCGACTGCATCAAATGCCATGGCCAAAGCGATGCAAGATACCCAAGCGATGCGACAAGAGTACTTTAATTTTCAACTACCACGAATTTTGAGAGTGAGTCTGATCTTCCTCACGGCACGCACGACACAGATAATCAGTTGATTGCAATAGAACTTGAAGGAAGGTGCGGACGAAATCGATAACGGGCTACAATACCATCTAGGACGATATGCATTCCTGTTCGAAAGCCTGCTGCAGAGTGATGGAACCACCCTTGCGCCTTTGGAGCCCGACGCGAGTGAGTATAGCTCCCCGATAATGTTAACTACCGCTGATTTTATCGTAGCGCCTGGGTTGCGGGCGGCGATCGAAGTGATCGACAATCGCACAGATTTTAAAGTCTATATGCAGAACTATGCCGTTGCCCACGCCAATTCCGGCCAAAAAGTGTTGCGTCGCGAGGGGCCTTGGCAGGAAGGATTCGTGCGTCCGGCTATGCTGCTTTGCCTTTCGCGTTGAAGTAAATGTTTCAATATTTCGTAGGTTGCTCCTATTCCGGCACACATGGAGAAGACTGCACAGGCCGCGTCGCACTCTCAGAATTCAGTTGTGGACCCTGCGACACCTGAAAAAGTCGGCATGACTTTTGGCGTGGATCTTGCCGAGCAGATAACACGTGACAGCGTTGATGTCCCACGCGTCATGCACAAGTGCTGCGAGGCGATCGAGAAGTGGGGTTTGGAGTCTAAAGGGATATACCGCCTCAGCGGCACTCATAGTAAAGTCCAAAAATTGAAGGAACGGCTGGACCGAGGTCAGTTGTATGTATGCGGCTTCATTCGGAACTTGACTCTTTTTTTTTGTAATAGATATTGATTCAGTGGATCTGGACGATACGGAATGGACCTCGGATATCAATAATGTCGCCTCCGTCATGAAGTTGTGGCTCCGAGAGTTACCTGAGCCTTTACTTACTCACGCTTTGCATCAAGGATTTATCGAGGCAGCGAGTGCGTAACATTTCAACCAACAGTCCTTCTTGCTTAATCCTCATACGCAGAAATTGATATCGACCGAATGCGCCACATTCGCCTGCATGAACGCGTCAACGATCTTCCAGACGCAAATTACGCCACGCTCAAGTTTTTCCTAGCCCACCTGCACAAGTTCGGAATTTTTCATGAATACGTTATACATAGCTTATCATCCCCCTAGGATCTCGCTGCACGAACCAGAAAACCAGATGGGAATCTCAAATTTGGCAATTGTGTTTGGTCCAACGCTCTTTGGCGTCAGCAACGGAGCAGGTTCGGGCGCCGCAAATGGGATGGCTGATGCAACGCTACAGAATAAGGTATGGTTCTTGATGACATGATTCTCCTTCAAGCTTGTCAAAATATAAATTTTCAGGCCGTCGAAACTATCCTAGAGCATTATGCCGACATCTTCGTGGACGAGTCGTGATTCGTCTCGCTTTCCTGTGACTCTCTTTCCCCTGGTCGCCTTTCACTGGTACGCCACGCGGAAGCATTTTCCACTATATTATACCCTTTGTCGCACGTGATCCCCCTCTTCATCCTACTTTAAGATTCCATTCACTCATACCACCCCTGTATTCCTCAACACCGTGACGATGTATGCCTTTTTTGAACCCCCTGTGGTTCGTGGGTCACCCTTGTCCCACCTTTCCCCCAAGCTGGTTCAAATTGGGTTTTGTGGGAGATACTCAAATCGTTTACTTGTATCGAAGCGCATCACTGTTACTGGATAATTTGTGCTATAATTGGACCTTATTATTTGTTATGGGTATCCGGCGATCATTCTCGGGACACTGGTTCAAATTGATTGAGCCATCGATTTCTTGTATGCATTGCCGCCATTCAACTTCCATCAGATGGGACGTCCACACTCCGTATGTGTGGCTGACCGGGATTTGAGCTTCATGATGATGTACATGATGCACAATGGTTCCGAATTAGTAGCTAGCAACTTTCTTGTGTCAGAATTTGTCCCTACTTAAGACTCGAGCGTCTCCAAACCTCCTATCTTAGTCCTACAAGATACACATCAAAAGATTTAATACAGATATCTGAATGGTTTAATCTTCTTGTCTGCCGTCCCCTCTTTGCCCTGCATATTTATGGTCTCCTCCTGAGCTAACCTCTGGTTTTCACGGACGAGATATTGCCGTAGAAAAAGGCACATGATAATATTGACACCATATGCGGCAGTGCATATCGCAAAGGCTGCATTGGATGAGCTATCGAAGTTAGCCAGAACGATCGAGGCGCGTCACTCACAGTTTTTGTAAGATGGTCCCCACATTGCTGGACTAGTGGTAAAAAGGAAACATTATCATGATCAGGGAGTGTCTGTCGCCCACGTCGGGCCAGGACTAACAAGATATAAGAGCCGGGGATGCCAGCTGATTGTGAGAATGCATTGACGATAGCAATTGCCGCTGCACGCTTTGCGGGGGGACGGGTAATCTGCGTTCATGAAATATAATTATATTTCAGAGCTTTATAGCAGTGACATGGCACCTCACAATATTGCTGATCCAGGTAACAAAAACTATGTATCCTGCGCTCGAGAGGGCCATGAGGAATCTGCGATGGTATATGCATGAGCACTGGGAAATTAGAGAGAGTCTTGAAGGCCGGGAGCGCACAGTGATATATATCTGGCAGGAAGAGACATCGTCGATATAGCAATAACAAACCCTACCAAGCCAAGGAAATTAGGAATTGCGATGTGAAAGAAGCGCTCCCCAGTCTTGTCAGAGGAACGTGCAACGAAGAACGAAACGATTGCAGCAAAGAACCACGGTGGTGCGATGAGTAAAAACGTCACGGTCGTGTCAAATCCAAGGGTTGCTGTCAAGGCTATCAAAAGCCAAAGCAACGTTAGTATGAATGATTAAGAACAAATGTGGCACGCATAAGCACTTGGAAAGAAATTTTGAAAGCTCGCTAGTCCGACTATCATGGCAAATAGTGCAACGGCAAGCCACCATACACGCCAGTCCCGAATAGCAAGGGTGAGCCCACCACGCTTTGAACCTTCGTCGAATGTACCCGCGACTTCCTCTGCCATGCGTACCTCCGCTAGACGTCGTTCTAGGGGCGTGAGCCACTTGGTGGAAGCAGGGAAGTCGGGTAATATAAATATTGCGCAAAAGGCAACAAATACTGCACGTTTCCCGTCAAAATTAAGGGACAGTGATCCTAGAAGAAGCTGTGCAACGTACTGGTGATAGCACCTGAAAATCTGGGTTGTTATACAAGCATCGGAATATACGGCGGATTACTCACCTTCAATGTAGAAAAGATAGCGCCACCCCGCGACTCCAAGCTTACCATTTAAATCACTCAGAATGGCGGCAGACAAAAGGCCACCAAACGCATTGCTGGTAATGTTGCCTGTATACAACAGCATAATGCGTAAACCGAGTTCGCGTCGAGTATACCTAAAATCACATTAGATCAGGGGAGAGAGAGAATTTAGGTTACCATTTTGATAGCAGGAAGACAACGCCGGGGAAAAACGCTAAACTACCTGTGAGACATCGTTTGGGACAGATATGTGTAGAAAAATAATGCACCAGCTTCCATAGTTCCAAGAAATAGTCTTATCAATAAAGCACTCGTGAAACTGAACAATCCAACTCGATTAATACGTGTATATAATCCTTCCTGAGCCGCGTACTTATGGGCGACGCCAGTGAGTATGCTCAGCATGCCCCATAATATCATAGCGGTGGGAATATAGAGCGATGGTTTGGCAAGATAATTCAAAAGTATATTCGACGGAACCTGGAAGGGAACTAGGATCTGCATTAGCGGCAGAGACGTAGTCTTAGATATTCAATTCTACCATAGCCGACGTAGAGAATAGCAATTATCGTTGGGAATTGTTGGCCGGTGAGTTTGAGATCCTTCTCAAAGCCTTGAAGACGTGCAGAACTGAAAAAACCAACAGAAAATTACATTAATATTGTTATTTATGCGTCATGCTTACGCTCTGTAACAAGACGAATTAATAGATTGGATTTGAAATGACTCGTAGCTTGAAGACTCACGCTGCCGTTCGGTCTATATAGTTCAAAATGTACATGAGGCATAAAATCGCAAAACTAGCACACGGATACCTTTGATTATAACGTGATGCAGTCGTCGACGCTAAACGCGTACCGGAGGTCAAGCTTTCTAAGGAGCCGCTTCTCCAGGCGCGCTCTTTCTTCTGTACCACCGAACTCCTCGTCGGGATCGTCCTCGTTGATGGCATACTCAACTTGAATTTGCGTGACATTGACATCAATATCTTTCAGATCAACGAGCCTGAATGCTCCTGGTTTTGGTTTCTCAGTAGCATCAGAAGAGGCAAATGTAGAGCGTTCTACGACCATTGCTTCAGAGAAACGAGGACCGAGAGTACTACTAAGAGCACCTCATATGTAGATAGGAGAGCCCGCCGTTACTACTCACGGTGTTGCTTCATGATAGTCACATGATCTTCTGCAATCAGTACATCAGTCGTTTGAAGCCACTCGCTTCCCACGAGCTTGAGAACCCAGCTCCTGAAGATAACAAGCACCATAATGAGGTCCAGTGGGATAGCACTGTTATTCCCGACTTCTTGCAAGGGGTGCGGAACCAAGGCCTCGAGTGGGGAAGAGCTGCCCGATCACCAATGTAATTCTCAAGCACAACGAACTCGGAAGTCCCCATCCCGAAGGAACAGATCGTTCCGGTGCGCACAAGGTAAAAGCATAAACAAGCATGGAATTGACGCATGCGCAAAGTATTAGCCACGAGGATGTGTTATGAATGCCGGTAACTCTACAGTGCGGTGCGGTGCGGAGGGCCGTGAAATCATAAATGATACATCGACATGCTGCGCGGATGTGGGCCCGCTATCGAGTATTGTCCGTGACCCTGGCTGTCCAAGCTTTGTGAAGACTGTGATTGTGCTCGACTATGCTCGACCCTACTCCGTGTTAATGACGAGAGTACACGCAAACCAGACATTGTCTGACGGGCCACTGCGGGCTGTTGCTGGAGCGAGTTGATGTCCATCCGTTTGCCTCGGGGCCAAGAGTCTGAACGTGCGTCCAACGGTGTCGGTTACGCTGCATCTCGAGACCAGAAGCAGCTTGGGGCAGGCGAGCGTCTCGCCGGATGTCCTGATGTCCGCACCAGTGGAGACCGAGAGTAGGTAGGCTTGACCTTGCGTCCCCGCATGTGGCTCGGCAGCCAGCGTCGGGTCACGTGGCTTCCCTCAAGCGACACTTGCTTCTAACAGCTGAATCCGGACTCGTTCGCTGTTCTAGTTCAAAGTTCGAAATGGTTTCTGGAGCTCTGGTATCTGCTCGCTATTCAAGGCGGTTCTCAGGGCGATGTCATGATCTAGCGTCATCCTGCATACTCCGGCCAAAACACTGGGACTGGTGGCTCTGTTGCTTTTGAGGCTCCAGCTTGTTCGCATCATGGGCTGCCTCGTGTCCGCCCTCGATGTGTTTCTGCCACGCCGGCGCTCAAAAGCTCCTTATTGATAGCGAATAATACTTAACAACCTTCGTCCTCGTGTTTATATCCCTCAACTTCTCCTCACGTCTGCGGGCCTCCATCCGTTGACCCCTCTCCATGCACGTCTAACGCGCGGAGTCTCTCCACAAAAGCCGTTCTTCCCCAGACTTGTTCCCCCCACCTCCACGCCCGCGACTCTGCTCGCCCTCTCTCCCGGATTGCCATATCGCGCCATGCTCGACCGTCCGATCCCTGTCAACGACGAGTCTCAAACTAGCCTTCGCGTGAACCTACAGCAGTACTGCGCAGAGAAGCAACGCCTGGACGAGGGCGAGAGCCGTGTCAGCACCGACAGCGACCTTGACCTTGAATCGGAAGACGAGGATGATTATCGATCCACGTTTTCTGATCTGCTCATGCGTAGGCTCGTCGCCGTCGAGCTGGCGCAGCAGCAGCAGGTTCTTCGAGAGGAAAAACTCATGCGAACGACTCCTTTACAGCTTTTTGCTGCTGCAGACGATTCGTACTGGGCAAAAATGAGGCGTGTCCACCAATGGCGAGAGTCCACGATCCAGAGCGAGTCCCCCTCAGAGACTGCATCGGGTATGTATTTGGTCGTCTAAATACACCCCAAAAATACACGCAGCTCATCCGTGTTTCATCAGATTACTCGCCACCTCCAACGACATCGCGCAAGCGACGTTTAAGCGAGGCATCTCTTCCGAGCGACACCAAACGCCCCCGTCTTACAGCTCTCTCTCCAGCACCTCCTGGATCGCCATTCTTTCCCAACCCACGAGTCTTCTCTCTGGACAAAAATGAGCATAAGTCGGAAGGTTTGGGCGCCTATGCTCAGTCATACTACCTTCGCGCAGAACTCCGGGACGTCCACTCGTATCCTGGCAGTCTGAAGGGAATTCATGTGTGCACAGCTTGTGATAGTTCATTTATTTCACGCCAACGTCTTCGCCGTCATGGGCGTGGCGCGTGGACACCTGATGCGTGCAGGGCCGCTGTCACATACGGACTCGAGGTAGCTGGGGGAGGAGGTCTTTGCCGAACGTGACAACATACGAACCAACGATATGAAACGATTATACCAGAGGGGGTGAAGACAGTAAGGAGCTTATTCAGCATCTTCGGCAGGGAAAAAAATACCAGGGGACGTAATGATCAACAACATAGACAAGAAGTGGTTTCGCTCAAAACACAATAACCTATGGCAGAAAGAATTGTCTGAAATGGTTTGTACTCGCGTGTACTATTAGCATAGTGTTTCGATTCGGCCTTCCACTGTTTTTTTTTTTGGCGCAGTTTCCGGCATCTCATGTACCTACTTATTACCTCCAACAAAGAATTTTTTTCATCTTGTCAAATACTAGGGAGCTCGCAACCGATTTTGGAGCACGCAGGCACATAAACACTTAAATTACGGAAACTCCCGGTTAATTCAGAGATAAATTTGGAGTTGAAGAGTTGACGTTGGATAAACAACCCGGGCATCAGCAAACCATAAGCGAACATACGACGCTCATTGCCTAAGACCAACTCAAGGTAATAAGATGTATTCAAACCCCTCGTGGTATCACTGGCAAGATGACAGGTCACAATAGTGAAATGTTATTTCATCGCGATTTCAAATTTCATTTTAAGTTCCTTGGCTTCCTGAGCGAGTAACATGAATCGTTCCTGTCGAGACTGCCCCGATGCTCGAAGATCAGAGATGTAAACGCTGCAGTGATTATTACGTCCGGCGGTACTCCCATTGTGTCATAATCCAATTCTTGATAGCATGCGCGAGTCGCAAAGGATGGTAAAGTGCGAATACAGCGAGAAAAAGGTGCATGAATAGACGTAATTCCTGTTCCGGTAACATTCGTTCATCAGAACAATATACTTTTTTATATTTAAGAGAGTAAAATACCTAGAAAATATTTTTCATTCGTGGCCTTTCTCGTCTTCTGATGCAACGGCCATACCGGGGACTTTCCGGTCTAGGTCCTGCTCCACTGTACTCTCTACAAACCGTTTCTCCCGTTTTTCCATCCACCACACGGTCCATGTCACCACGAGCGTAGCAATGCAAACGCCAATCATGGCATACATGCCCTTCTGGAATTTCGGCGCATCGGTGGCCGGATAGAACACAAGAGGCCACCATGCATTGACGACGTTGTTCCACATGCTGCAATGCAGGTAGGGTCAGAAATCACGTCAGTCTATTACCATCTTGGGTAGAGTAATAGCCCAGAAATAGACGAACTTCATGCTGGCCAGCACTATCCCTCTCTCAAAATCATCGTCGGCGCATATCTGATTGGCCCATGCGAATGTCGTGGCCTGTCCGGCATAGCTTGCTCCAGACAGATACCATGCAAAAAACTTGAGGCCAGTAGGGCTTCGCCACACGAGGATACAGATTGAGGACACGATGCAACAAATGCAGAAATAGACCAGAACTGGCCAACGAGCACGGCTGCGACTAGAGTCCGTGAGGCTAGAACAGACGAGTGTGGAAGCAATTCCAAAAGCTGTTAGGCCGGAGGGATAGTTGTCTAATTAATTAAAACGCATTGCCGGTTTAATTTGGTGATTATTGATGAATATCATGTATTATAGAGATTACCTATTTGTTCGACGGTATACCCTCCCACGGACTTAAGCCACTGACCCATGAGATTGTTCGACCCAAAGCTTTCTGTCTCTCCGGAGATTGCGAACTTCGCCATGGATCAAGTTCAGAATCAATCATACCGTTATGGAATGACGGCTCACGAGGAGGCTGCATCCGTACCACCTCCATCGGCTAAGGACTCGTTTGGCAGCTTTCCAAGAAAAAGATCTACTTCTTTCCTCAGCTTCAATGCGCTCATTGGCGAGGAGCCTTTCCTGCGCACAACACTCAGACAGTTTAGGTTCGTCAGAAGATTTGGTTACTTACCTCTTCCGACAAATAAAATGCTGTTGTTGTCGCGGGGACGTCTGGAAATACGAAAAACCCATACAAAGCAATAGGAAAAGTGATTATTGAGTCGATGATAAAGAGCCAACTTTAATTCAGATATCTGAACAATCATATGTCTTCAAAGCATGCGAAACACGCACCGCCAGCCGCTACGACCGCCACTTCCGTTTAAATTTCTAGAAGGCCTCGGTTGAATGCACCAGGGGCAGGAAAGAAACGGGACTTACTGATAGACGGCAGCTTGCAGCAACCCTGAAAAGCTGAGGAAACATCAAAAAGTATGTGGCTTGGTAAACAAAGAAAACCAACAGCGTTCCAGCGAGGCCGGAGCTAGTGAAAATCCCAGACCTCTTTCCTAGCTCACCAGGTTTGTACCATCTTAAGGTAATTGTTGAATCATGGTATGAGGGGGATTAGTGGATTATCTGTACTCACGATCCAAGGATGTAATGTGTGCCAACAAATGTCGAACTTTCCGCGATACCCTGGAGAAATCTGATGGCATATATCTTTTTATGTTTGGTCAGCACTGCAATGTTAAAAACTATAAGCTTATTACCTGTTGCACATTCTTGACTGTACTCGTGCTTGACCGTACTCGAGACTTGCTGGGGGGAAAGGTGATGGATAATTGCACTCACCAGACCGTCAACAAACCCCAGATAATTTGCATACTCGGTAACCAGATTCTTGGGGCAACCCGTTGTAATATCAGGTTATCTGAATGACGTGAGTCTCGGTTGTTATGTCGTATGTCGACAAAGAGAGGAATATACTCGGTATCATCCCAACGATGTAGCCGCAGGTGAAAAGTGTGTTAATCTTATTGAAGTCTGTTCCTTGCATCTACTAGAATTAGTCACGCAGTGTAGCTCTAAAATTAGACGGTGTCACACGACTCACATTGAGTTCTTCCTTCATACCAGAAACGTATGCGTTGTTAATGTTAGATCGATCCAGGTCTTTGGCAGGGAGTGAGAAGAAGAGACAACATAACCAGGGCCGTGCGCACAATTGGTGAAATACTGTGAGCAAATGAGTGTGGCTAGTGTTACAAAAAGTCAAAGACAAATTTACCATTAAACAACAATAAGACAGAATGAACCAATCTATCTTCAACAAGAGTCGTTGTTCAAGCTCAGACTTTGGATCTTTCCTAATACGAAACTTGAAGACAAGGTCGCGCGACTTGCGAATAATCCCCATGATCGGTCCCTGTTACTAATTTAAACACTAACTGTGGGTGCCAGGGACAATACAAAAGTAAGTAGGAGTTTTACATAAATCAATCTTCAATGGTGCTCACATTTTGGTGTTTGCTGTCAAGCTACGCAACAGAAGGGATCAAACACACAAGATGCTTATCGTTCAAGTCATCACACGACTGATTTGAATATGGAGCGGAGTTCCAAGTATGACTGATGATTTTGACTTTTATTCCCCTTCATCAAAAGAGGATTCAAATCAAATCAACATACAAAATTGGGGTTTAGAAATCCATTTCAATCTATATACTGCTTTTTAAATTTTTTTAATCAACTAGTGCACCAACGAGTAAGCTGTTCTTTCACTACTAGTCACTCTTCATGAAGCAAAATTTCTTTCGCCCGGGCGACATACAACTCAAATCGCTCTGCAAAGCGCATGCAGATCCTGCTTGCAACACCCTCCGATGCAGTAACCTTGTCGGCAGCGACTGATATGCAAATCCCACCAGCGTAAGATATGACGCCAATGCCAATATTGCCTGTGCCTCATTTTAGTGAATTGGTTATGTAATGCTTTTAAGGCCCACCCTTTCCTGCTTGAGGTGGCAACGCGGTCCATTTAAGAATGTCAGCACCGCTCAATTTGATTGGCTTTGAAGGACCAGGGACACTAGAAGCCGCATCATTGAACAATCAGTCTCAGCTAAATTTATACCGTGAAAAAATCACTTCGTTAAAATCACGGGAACTTATATTCCTTTCAGCTTCACAGCTTTCATCATCGGATAGTGAAAAACGCACCTGACTCCAGAGAGAGTCGAATCATTGGGAGGGTGATCCAATCTCTGATATTATTACGTACGGATTCAAAGAAGAGCCTCGGGACTAATGCAAAAGGCACCGGCCAAGTGATGGGAGCCTGGCCGGTCAGCTGGACGAGGTCAAAAAATAACCTAGGCCATAAGCTATGCTTCAGAAGGGAAAGTTCAGAGCGACAAGCATGAATGTGCTCATATAGTTCTTGAATCGGGGTGCTCCTTGTCAGAGATTTCGAAGGATTGAGATAAACCGTCGATCCTGTGGACTGATTGCGCATCGACCAATCTCCTGGTTTACGAACGCTAATAGGTCTGATTGGGAGGGTCATCAGTATAATATATATAACAGCAAGTGAAAACCGCACATAAAAAAACCAATCGGGGATGGCAGCACATTCTTCAGGGTATTCATTCCATTTGATTTTTGATTTTTGTTCAGAAGTTCTTCCCCCAGTATATCGGCCATAATGGAACAAACAACATCATTAAGGGTGACGTGCCTGAAAGAACCGTAATTTGTACGTGATTTTCTCTGCAGTGCTCTTAGAACACCAAAGGGACGAGGCCCCGAAAATGCTCGTTGACACAGCTTGATATCCTCCATATCAAACACTTTTGAGATCGAAAACTCTCTGCCTGTGACTCGCGGACCTTGATAATCCGCTGTTAACATGTTTACCCGCCAACAAGTCAGAATGAAGAGAAAAATTTGATGTACTGCTTGGTATGTGCTCCAAAACAATGAGACAAAAAAAGAGAAGATGGCCGAGGACCAATAAATAAGTACAAGGACCAGTCGAATGAGAGGCGCTGTGATTGTATTCCTTGCTAAAGGGTCCAACGGTCGGAGTGATTTGTGTAGTCGCGACGGATATATCAGGCCATGTTTCGCCGCCCGGAGGGTGGCGGCGCCATTGTTCATCGTCTCCAGGAGCTCGTCGTAGTATGAGGTCATATAAAGCTGGCTTAGAACAAACCCTGGGATTAAAAAATAAAAAATCGAAGAAATACGCAGGCGCAGTTGTTGAGTGCTGAGCACTAAGTGATTCTCTACAGCTTGAACCTGCACTAACCTTGTCCATCTGCGAGAGTGTGATGTCTGCACGTGATGTTAGTGACTGCAACGAAAGGGAGCATGGATAAGCACAAACGCTCGTGTCACTACTGCGCATTTCGCACCATCTTCATCATGGTAATTCTCTAATAGAACCATTTCCCATAATGGGCAGGCGAAGTCCCATTCTTGCGCAATAAACATTCCCATCTGCAGCATCATGCCCCTTTTATGTAAAAAGTCTGAAAACAAGCACGCCACCAATAGTGACTAACAAATTCATTAAGCTCAGCTTCACCTGCGGGATGAGGCAGAGTAGCGACGTGAACATGTTTTTTAAGGTCAAAACATGGGTCAGTGACGAAATGAGGACCATGCCAGTTTCTGCCCAATGAGATCAGCTTCTGTTTGTACTTAGGAAATTTATTTGCGAGCCGAAACGCTGTCTGCAAGAGAATGAACAGCTTTCGCATACGTTCCTTCTGCAATGCATACCTTTTCCAATTCTTTCAAGCTGAGTTTAGCCCCCAAGGTATAGGTGGCTGCGCAGACCTTGTTGTGGATCAACATGTCCCGTTCAATATTAATAGTCAAAGAAGAATAAAGCTCACAGGGTTAAAATCAGCCACTTCCCCAAGCAGAAGCCACATGTTGTCTATACCGCCTATCATTTCTCGTCGCTCCTTGAGTTCAGTCACGATCCAGGTTTCTGCAGCGAGTATCTTCCCTGATAACCATCCTAGTAAGCCGCCGCTCTCCTCAACGTGAAGAAGTGATTCGTATATTTGTTGTCGGATACCTTGGACTGCTGGATCGTTATTTTCCATATTAATTGGATCGCGAGTGGTTTCTTAACCCCGAGGATTATAAGGAGGAGAGTTTTAAAACTGCGGTGGGGGGGGGGGGGGGGGGGTTTGAGGGACCTAGCCTAGTGCTAAGTAGACAAACGAAGTAAGGCTGTACCATGCTCTTACTTGCTGCCGCGGAAGCTCTTTGGGTTAGTCAGCGCTAACCCTCTTCTCAGCCTCGTGCTCTAATATTTGGCTGTCCCAATCATGTCCCGCTTTTTTAAACAACAAGGCGATTCAGACTCTGATACTGAAGAATCCGATGAAGAGTCTTTGTCGAGTGGCGAAGATGAAGCCCCAGCCCCCTCCGCTAAGCCTGTGGCACCTGCCAGAGGCATGTCTCGTTTTCTTCGGACTGCTGGTTCGGACGATTCCAGCTCGGATTCAGAAAGTGAAGATGACGAGGAAAGTGATAGTGATGGTGGTGCTCAGCCTCAGAAAAAAGTTTCTCGGTTTAGGCGGGATCAAGAGGATGAGAGCGAGGACGAGGAGGATGTAAAAAGAATTGTCAAAAGCGCAAAAGACAAACGCTTGGAGGAAATGGAGGCCACTGGAAAAGCCATTGATAATGGCTTGAAGATCAACGACTGGGTGGCCATCTCTAACGGTGCGTAGAGTTATATGGCACCCGTGGTTCGTCCTCATATCATACAGAGTTCGATAAGCTCGTTCGACTCGCCCAAAGGCAGACCAATGTTGCCGAACGGATTCCTAGCATTTACATCCGTACACTCTCTGGTCTGGAAGATTCGCTAAACAGCGCCATGGCGAAGGAGAAAGACGCAAAGAAAAAAACTAATTTGAACAATTCTCGCGCCCTCAATGGGATGAAACAAAAAGTAAAAAAACTCAGCAAAGAGTACGAGGCAGACATCAAGCGCTTCCAGGAGGTGTGTTATAGTTTGTAAGGTTTATGATCTACTCATGGTGTATGTGTCAGGATCCAGAAGGCTTCGAGCGTGAGTACGCGGCTGCCGTTGCTGAGCCTACTGCGGTACCAAAAGCGAAGAAGCCTACCAGGGCTGATTTGGAAGACGAAGAAGAAGAGGATGGCGACTTCACCAGTGTTGGTAAAGGCGGCAAGGCAATGGGCTTCACTCCTGATAGCGTCTTTAAAAATCTTCAGGCCGTTCAAGAAAACCGAGGGAAAAAGGTATACCACTAAACTTACGCAACCTGATAGACTTTTGATGTTGTTATGTTCAGAACACAGATCGAGCAGTGCAGATTCATATATTGGAGAAGTTGCTTGAGGTTGCCAATACCTCATATCAACGTATTCGTGTGCTGCTCGCCCTTATCTCGTCCCGCTTCGACTACAACTCATCCGTATCCACCCATATGCCGATCGCACTTTGGCTTGCTTCCCAACGCGAAGTCGACCAGTTGATTTCCATCGTTATGGATGAGCCTTCATATTCAGTACAAGAAATTACTGATGATTACGACGAATTTGTTGAACGTTCCCCCGCAGATGAAAAAGACGGAGTGGTCCGCATTCGTGGAAGCATTATTTCTTTTGTGGACCGTCTTGATGACGAATTCACTAAGAGCCTGCAAAATATTGATCCACATGGCACAGAATATGTGGATCGGCTCAAGGATGAGAAGGGTCTCTACCAGAGTATATGTCGGGCTCAGGCGTTTTATGAGAAGACGAATCAGTTGGATCCGCTCGCTCGAGTCATCATGCGGCGGTTGGAACACATATATTCGAAGGTAATATCACACTGTTGTCTCGTCGATCACGTGCACTGATGATGATGCAGCCTGACACGGTGGTGCAAGCTCTTGAGCAGGCTGCTACGCAATCCAAATTGGTACCGTCAACAACGCTAGCCACACAAGGATCGAGTTCCGCACTGATGCACTCCTTGAGCGTCTCCTTGTACAAATCGGACAACTCTTTCCTGCGCACTCGAGCAATGCTGTGCCACATATATCATCATGCTCTTGCCAACGAGTTTTATGTTGCGCGCGATATGTTGCTTATGTCGCATCTTCAGGAGACCGTTCACGCTGCGGATGTTGCCACGCAAATCCTGTATAACCGCACCGTTGTACAGTTGGGACTTTGCGCGTTCCGCAAAGGGTTAATTCGAGAAGCGCAGTCAACTTTGCAAGAGATTTTTGCGACCCAACGCGTCAAGGAGTTACTAGCTCAAGGCGTTCAGCGATATCAAACCTTGACCCCCGAACAGGAAAAAGCCGATCGCCAACGCCAACTCCCGTTCCACATGCACATAAACACCGAGCTGTTGGAGGCGGCATTCTTGACGTCTAGCATGCTTGTAGAAATCCCCTTACTGGCAAGTATCGACAATGAAGAACTGAAGCGCAAAGCTATTTCAAAACCTTTCCGCCGATTACTAGATTTCGCCGACCGACAAGTTTTCACCGGACCTCCGGAGACTACCCGCGATCACATTATGCAGGCTAGTAAAGCCCTTCAAGATGGCGAGTGGGAGAAGTGCAGAGATCTTGTCCAGAGCATCAAGATCTGGAGCCTAATGCCGGAAGCGCAATTCGTGAAGGAAATGTTGGCTAGGTGAGGCTACATTCAGCTACATACGTTCAAACCGCCCATCTAGTTGTCACAGGCGTATACAGGAGGAAGGTCTGCGAACGTACCTGTTCACGTATGCCCCGTACTACTCGACGTTGTCACTTTCCCTCTTGTCGCGGACATTCTCTTTACCTCTACGAACTGTGACTTCGACCGTGTCCAAGATGATTTGGAATGAGGAACTCGCAGCGTCCCTTGACCAATCATCTGGCGTGGTGGTATTCCATCGTATTGAAGCAACCCGAGGACAGCAGCTCATGCAGTCGTTGGCTGACAAACTTGGTTCCTTGATCGAACAAAATGAGAAGAGTCTCGATCTCAAGCTAGGTGGTGGGAGTGGGTGGACAGACCGCGCCGATGGTTCCAAACAGGAGAAAAGGGCCGGTGACCAAACTGGGGAGAGACGTCGGACTGGTGAACGTAGGGGCGGCACAGCTTCGAGAGGTGTGTTATTTTTTTTAACTTCAGGGAGTATGTGCTTATATTTATTACTAGGGGGCACACGCGGAGGGCGAGGTGCAAGATTCTCTCAGGGATTGGGCAACCGAATGGGTCAAGCGTCGCAAAGAACAAGAACGGCGGCTTGAAGCCGGTGTCCAATCTTGCTAATATATCTATTAGATCTACGAAAGCATATTCTCTTCACAAAAATGCAGATCGTGAAATTATCATCTTAGTAGGTAAAATCCTCAGGTTCCATATAGAAAGAACCTCAAATCTTCCCTTTACCGTGACCATGTGAGACTATGTTCACGGCCTTCCTTCGCTTGTTCATGACTTGGGGGTTCGACTCGATATAGTTAGGTGGCGCAGATCCTCTGTTTGTGCAGTGTCAGATTGTAAAATTCTTTCAAAGTAAGATAGGTGACTTGATGCTGCTTGATCAAAAGTTCTGTCAGAGCTTTTATGACACGAGACGGAGAAATTTATGCAATATTAATAGTGTATGAAATAAAGAAATACAAGACTAACAAAAACAAAGATAGTGGCAATACAGTTGAACCACTGCTACAGCATCTAGAAAAACATCTGCTGGAAGTTCAAGGTGTGATGTTGATATATTTAAATACGCTTAAGCATCAACGCTTTCCACGAACGATCAGTCCTCCATCCATTTTGCCGACCTGAAATCCTTCACCACGCAACATGTCTTTCACGGCAGGGCCAAGTACACCGACTTGGCCTACCGAGTGCTGTCCACGACCTGTAATTATCCTAAGTGGCTGTGCTAAATGACAAGAAGAATGCTAAGATTGTGGGATGCAAAAAGAGGAAATGAATAAATACATACCAGGACAAGGCGGTGAGGCAGAAAGGGCCTCTTTGACAATTATGCATGCTTCCGAGATAGTCAGACCGTGGAGGTCGAGCACGTTGTATTCATTGCTCTTTGATCTAGGTAAATTATGTAGACTCATTACGGAGGATTTCTTAAACAGGTCGAACGAAACAAACCGTTTCTCCTGGACCATCATTCGGGCTGCCCCGAGAGCCCATTCTTTCTGCTGCTCTTGTAGTTCTCGCGCCTGCCAACGTGATTAAACCTGAATGCGTATTTAAGACATAGCCACACCTTTTGAGCATAATAGAAAGCCACTTCCCCGCCTCGAGTTTTGGCGTTTCTATTCTGCCAGTGACGAGAGGCTTCGCGTAGGGCCTGAAACAATTTTTTCTTTAGTCAAGTGCATATGGGGACTCTACAAATCTTACCTCGTTGCGTTGGGATTGTAGATCCCCTGCCCGCTCCTGGTACCACTTCGCGCTCCGGCCCAGTTCACCCACATCGCCTTTCCCGCCCTTACCAAACTGATTGCCCGGGCCCTTTACTGGCCGTCTAATTAAGTATAAGTATGCTATTTTTTAGATCAAGTGTATATCTAAAACTGAAAATATACCTATTCATTGTACCACGGCGGTTGGAATAAGCAGGAATGAATTCAGCGTGAGGATGGATGTACTTGTCTGGTGCTGGTCGCCGAGGTTCCACAAGCGTCCATTCTCGATTTTTCTTCGATGAGAATGTCGGTGGCGGATGTTTCTGCGAAAGAGGTGGTGGTGGAGCGGGTGGGGGTTGAGTTGGCAGCGTAATGAAAGGCGACTTAATTCCGCGAGTAGACTCTGCAGCCCATGCAGTTTCCGTATGACTTTGCGGAGTTCCTAGGGAAGTCGCTTCCGTAGCAACCAGGGCGTGAGCAATGCCGGTACCTTGGTCAAACGCTTCGTCAAGGTCACGGAGAAGCCATACAAGATCAAGACTTGCTGCCGATTCCCCTCTAGTTGCCGCTACACACAATCGTATATCTCTGTTGAGTTGGGACTTCTGTTCTGCATCCAGTTGCATGAAATCATCTGTATTTGTGCTCAGCACAATCTCGCGCACAGCGTTGATTCTGCCATTAAGCTCCACCTCGTTGAGTAATGCAGGGCACCGGGTGACAATATCTGATAAAGCACTCCGCACAGCATCACCCTCGCCCTTCCATCCAGTCTTTGCGGTTGTTGCGCGCGAACCAGGAGCGTGGAAGTAGCTCATGAAGAATCCCGATGTTGTGTCTGGCAGCAGGTCGCTTAATCGAGTTGCGAGGGATGTCAGACGTACCCAAGGGTCATCAGAGAACGAGTGTGACAAGGAGACCGTAGATTTATTGACCGACTCACGAAGAACATGCTGCCGTTGAAGCGTGTCCACAAGAGGAACTTTGTAAGTATGAGAACGCTTGGGAGGTTTTGGCCGGCGCGGGGGATGGTTTCCTCCTGCGGTAGCCTTCTGCCATACATCAGAGTCGCTATCAGTATCAGATATGGGTTCTAAGCCGCGTTCATTAAGATCCTGAAGATATTCGAGGGTGAGGAGATCGTCGACGACTCCTGACAGATCTCTCTCCATCTCGTCTTGAACACGGTCCAAGGGGTAAATCAATTCATCGTCAAGAGCATTGCGTTCGTCCCACGCCTTCTGAATGGTTGTAAGAGATATGTGCGGAAATAGAATTTGTAAAAATTCGAGGGGTGATGTGGTAGACGGAAAAGATGTCGCACTGCTTATTGAGGTATGCACTCCCGAGCCGGAGATCGACAAGTTATCTGGAGAGCTTCCACCGTTCTCACTTCCACAAACGTCATCGGACTCTGGACAAGCCGAAGCCTCGCGCCCATTCTCCCGGCTGGTTGGTGCTCGGACGTTCGAGTCGGCTTGTTCTTGTTGAGCCTCTGCTTCAAGAGACAATTGCGATAGTGTCTTTCGAAGTTCTTCTAAAGAGTTATCAGAAGCATCGGTGGGCGATGGGAAGTCCGAGATGAGAGCGGCAAGGAGAGAGGTATCAAGGAGTGGATACTCTGCCTGACAGAATGTGGGTTAGCGTGTTTGACCAGCAAAACCTGATAGAATATGGTTCTGACCTCTAAGATTTCCTGCAAACTTCTTTGGTGGCTCATGGTGGAGGAACAACTTAGTCATCCTCCGGGGAAATCCGGCCCGTTGGTTTAAATATTCATAAGAAACTCGGTACGACAAGAACTTGCTCTTGAAAGATCACCACACGTTCTTTGATTGCAGGCACCTAACAACGTGTCAAAAGCATTGTTCAGGTGCTTTCTTTATGCATGGTGACAGGTGACAGACCGGGAACAATATTCACAAGGTATTTGCCCGTCTGAGCTCCGTATTTTTATGTAAGCTATGTAAGCTAGGGAAATTGATCATGTCGAATTGGTTTTAGCAATAAAAGTCCTAATCAGTTACCGCCCGTGAGATAAACATACTATGCCTACTACCGTTCTCGAGGGGAATTTGAACATGATTCTTGGGCGTTGATTATCGGGAGGCCTTCAAGTCATGATTCAAGACTGCGCTGGAAAAAAAAGGGCCCAGATACGTTTTGTGAGCTAAATCAAAGTCACTCTTAACACTTTATAATTCAAGTGGACATACAGGTGCGAGCCATGCTGTAGTGCTAGTATATAATCTGTCCCTGGATGTGGTGGCCAGGAACAAGCCTAGACAGCCTCGAGGATGGAAGCCAATTATCAAATTTGAGAATGTGCAATACATTCCCAAACAGAAAGTTGTCATTACAACCAATTTCCAAGCTGCCGCGATCTTTCTTTCAATCACAAGCCAGTATCATTAGTGAGTACACTTCACGGTATTCCTGCCTACAAACTCTTCGTATCAACATGCTGGTTCTGACGTCGATCACAGCACTCACCATTCCAGAATATGATTGAAAGTTTGCCGTTGTCACAAGAGACTATATCCGATCACTCAAAGGTTTTTCTTTTCTCTCGCATGTTGACTCTTGGGAACCACGTAGGCCTGATTGTCATTTCCTGTTCATACATCGAAGTTACCGACGATTATGTTCCACTTCTCTTGGAGCTTCCTCGGGTTATTTAAGAAGCGACCTTCCTCTCTTAATTTTCCTTTCGCTAATTTCGAACAGCAAAGGAAGCCTGTAGTACTCTAGCCTTCGAATCGCGCTAGCACTGGCAGAATAGTAGGCACGATACCCCTTTATTTCACAAAGGCGCAGTAAACTTTCTGCACTGTCAATGATGTCATTCAATTCAAGGTAAGCCGGCACGCAGAATTGAATCTATCCATAAAATGAGTTATTATATTCTTACTGTATCAAGTGAACGAGATCATGTTTGTCAAGTCACGGTGTACACTATAATGATATAATATGTTTCCTACAATGGTGTTGATAAATATACTCATATCATCCCTCTATTTTGATCTGGGTGCTATAATTCATGGAGATCTCCACCGTTAAGCTTCGACCTTCGAATTTGTTTCTTCGAGGGAGGATACGAATGGCGAAACATAGGTCGGATGTTCTCGACGATAGCGAATGAGTTGTTCTATGCTGATCATTTTGATGCCCCATCTAAATAAATAAAAATAACGTGTGAGCTGGTTTGGAGTGCATTAATTGGTATAAAGGCATACTGATGTGCAAATTTGCGGCAATCATCGCGTCGGGCCATTGAACCCTCGGCGTCGTCGTTTACCAATTCGCAGAGAAGGCCAGCAGGGGGAAGCGAGGTAAGAACGCATAGATCTGTTACGAAGTTGTGGTACTTAGAATTATATTGTAAAATACGGTGCTAACCCAATGCTGCTTCGGTGTGTCCCTTGCGTTTCAAAACGCCGCCAGGCTGGGCACGCAGAGGAACCAAGTGTCCAGGGCGTGTGAAACAATTCGGGGAAGGTGGCTTGTTTTCTTCGGATTTATCCAGAAATAATGGTGTGCTACCGTTGTGTACGCCATTTGATGAGCCATTCGTGACCAGAGGAAGCGTTGGATAATGAGCAAGTTTCCTGGCCGTCAGTGCGCGATCGTGTGCAGATATTCCAGTGGTTGTTCCTAAATCGAAACAGTATATACGCGTTCTGAATTAACTCATTACGCGATTGGCCCACCTTGCTTATAGTCTACGGTTACCGCATATGCAGTACGATGTCTTTCCTGATTGTTTTGAACCATCATTGGAATTTCGAGCTGTTCAAGACGAGAAGGGGGAAGTGATATACAGACATACCCACTTCAAGAGTCGCTCAGCAGCAAACTTCACGCTTCAATAGAACAAATGCCAAGTACCTGGTATGCTTGATCATCCAAGCCATCTTCTCTGTGGTGCAGAGGCTTGCGGCACAGATTAGATCACCCTCATTCTCCCTGCTCTCATCGTCCATGACCACCAGAAATTCACCACGGGCAAAAGCCTCCACAGCTCCTTCCATCTCGTCGAATTGGAATTCTGAGTCGCCATTCGATTTCCCCAAGCCAGGCATTGAAGATGCAGTTGGGGATAGTATAGGCATTTCTCCAACAGTTTCAGCAGAGTTTATATGGAGGGGATTACTATTGGATTACGCTCTCATCGGTGAGAAGTCATATGCGTGTGTCAGCAACCCGGCACGTGAATCCCGACAAGGGCCCACGTAGGCGCTTATAGACGCGTTTAGACGCGTACACTTGTTGGTTTAAGACATGACCACTCCCTCCGGTGTCCTAGCTTTACCGACATCCCTTGTCCTCCTCCTCCATCTTCACATTCTTTCATATCCGAAATGCAACGCTCCGGAGTACTCGCCGATGACCCTTTTTGCCCCGACTCGGCCTCTCCGTGACCGGACGAAAATTATGGAGGTGAATTAGGGTTCCTTGTGTGCCTTTCTCGCGGCGAGAATTAATAGATACAGGACATAGTAGCTTTCTTGCTCGAGAAAATTGAAGGGAAATTGAAGCTCAAATCGGTAGGTGCTGTTGACACTAGCTTCTACTAGTACTCGCATGATACCAACTCATGGTAGATTTTGAGCGGAACCTATCCGTGTTTGCAACCTGCTGATTCGGTGGGGTTCAGAATAAATGTAGCCAAACATATTGAAACGCTGCGCGCGACCGTGACACGGCCGGGTCTTCAAACATCCACAGCTACAGGGCGTCTTGCTGGTAAAGCACCCCCAACATCTTCGTTGTCTTCAAAAGTCAAGTCCTCTGCAAGCGCTCATGGAAATAACACCTCCGCGGTATCTTACGGGATTCCTCAACCGATCGCGTGGTGGTGGTCCAGTATCGTTGTTAGAAAATCTTTATTAGAGGAATGCAGTGGAGAGCGGTTCGTAACCACTTTTCTTCAGAATAAACATTTTGAGCCAGCACTATATGGAATCCTTAGCTTCGAAAAGTTACTTTTGGCATTATCCACGCATGCTCTCTTCGTTAAAGTTCCTCCTTGTAAGAATTCTATTTTTACTTTATTTGTTCCTCGTATCTCTAACAATCGTGTAGCCTCTCCGCTTCACCCTCTACCACCAATTAGTTCAGACATTGCGGTTAGTGGTATAGCGGCGTGCAAAATTAGCGTGCTCACTCCCTTCAAGAATGCACTTCGAAATCAGCCACTGAAGTACGCAAATTTACTTTCGCGGTCTATGGAGCTGCGAAAGGGAAGCGGTCAACTAATCACTCAACTCAATGTTCGTGCACAGGAGCTTATATCAGTAAGGGTAAGATTAAGAATATTCATCATCCGTGTACACTAACGATGCGCCATAAGGCTCGCTTATTGTTGGCATCTCGTGAAGATCACGAGAGAATTAGCACAGAACGTCTGTATGCCATTCGAGATTCAAAATGGCAAGATCTAGTGGATGCATGGAAAACAATTATCGAGGGTGACGTGGCTAGCCGAGACGGAGGGTCTTCACTGGCAGCAAAGGACGCGCTTAAATGGGTTTTCTCTTTTGCCGGCGTTTCTAATTCCCAGGATGATGAACAGAATCCCTCCACGGGAACCCCTCACCAGAACGTCCAAGTTAGCCTCCGCGTGCGTTACCCTCCCTGATCCATCCATTTACGTTTCGCTATTTAGGCACCGTTACACAATTTCTCACCTGTTGTCGTCCAAACGCTTCCAACAGCGTCAGCACATCATCCTGCCAACTTGCGCAAGTTGCGCTCACTCCCGCCATTTATTCCGCTCCCTTCAGAATCAGCAACAAATACATTAACTGACATGCAACCCGATGCCAAGTCGCCATCCTCATTGACTTTACAAGAGCTATTAAACAACGCATCTGTACAAAATGCTGAATTGACGACAGCTTTAGAGTCGGTGACTAGTAAAGGAAAACATATATCCATGAAACTAGATGCGGCCTTACAAGCAGCAGCGGTAAAGGAAATGCCACCCAGTGAAAACTCTTTGGTGCATCTGGAGTTATGGGAACCGCCAGCCATTGTTGACCTCGATCTCAAGGCAGTAGTCATTTGTGGAGGTTGCCCTCATCATTATATTCTAATATTTTATTTAGGTGTCCGCACCGTGGGATTCCGATACTATGACCTTTTTTGACGACCTTTATATGTTGCCCTCGCGTGCGGATGCAAACAATCCCCAGATTCAAGAATGGGTTGAAGCTAAGGTCTTGGACCTTAGAGAATCCCTTCAACCCCCAATTCCATCACCCGGAACTCCGAATGCCGATAGCTCTGTGGAATCATTACAAGAAAGTCCGGTTACCGTAAAAAGACAACAGCCCAGCACGCCCCTGGCTCAACCGGCGATTTCTTCAGGCGTCGTAATTACATCCTCGCTCCGGACACCGCGGAGGCCTCGCCCATACCAAACATCTACGCCTCCCACAAAACCCTCAAGGTCTGCGCAAGGCCAAAAACAAGTAGAGCATATAGAAGATATTAGCGCGGATGACTCACTCTTAACTCCTACTGGTCCTCGTGGTGTCAGTTTGCTGTCTGCAATGAACTCGGGTTCCAGGAGGGCTTTCTCTCCAGAGAACCTGATTGCAGATATCTCTCTACCAGAATTTTCGGACGAATCATCAACAGAGAACGGAATGATTTCGTTCCGAGAATTTGGTGACTTCAACAAAGTGTTACAAGAGGACGGTTTGTACCATCACCCCCCTCTCAATTTATATTTATAATTATATAATTATATTTTACTTCTAGGAGAGGATGATGACTTTCCATATGAAGGTCACAGTGTCACTTTACGCGACATCTTGCTACGAGTCGGTAATGGGGGAGATTCGTTCGATCTGATAGGTATAAAATTACTCACGCCATTCTATAGTTGCTGAAACCAATCTAAACCTGCTGCTTCACAGATGACCGAGGTGATTTTGCTGACGACGTAGGAAATGAGACAGCGGGGTGGGGATAAATGTCAACATTTCCACTGCAAAATCTATTTCCATATTAAATTCCTCCTGGATTGCTTACAAATACGCTCTACTGAAAATTGACGTGTAGATGGCCACTCCCCATTTGGCAGGGCAGGGCATGGGATTCGGTCTCGTAGGGCGGCGCACAGCAAATTTTTAGACCATATGGCACAGATCGGAAATGTTTTCTCGAGCCTTTTACGCATCTCCCCAAGGTCCTTTTGTTAGAGACTTTGTATATTTATACATACACTACATAGACTATAGAGGAAACCTTGGCAGGTATCGCGTCCACATACGCCCACCGACACGGCATGCTTTGCGTTGCAAACAAAAGCGGCTGTCTTCGTGCAACTTGGCGGACAACCTCATATCGTTCACAGCGAATATCTGTTCTTCAGCCGCATTCCGGCTCAGGTCGCCGGTTCTCGCGTAGTTTTGTGCAGAATGAGAGATCGTTTGCAGAAGACCTAGGATTTCCTCCCATCTTCAAGGCCGTGTTGGTGAGCTGCTTGACGTATTGTTTATCACTCTGGTATATAATTTTTTTCTCTCGCCGTTGAACCTCAGTTCTCCGTAGGGGTATCGGGAGGGGTATTACTTGCTGCTGCATATGCCACCAATCGAGATACGGAGAAATGGACGAAGGCGCTGACGAGCACCAGCGCGTGGAGTATCTTGTCAGGCCCTCCAACAAGTGGTGATCTAAGGCGCGCTCGACAAAACCAGTTATTATCGGTATGCTCTCAATGTACATCCCGTGCTATCTTCTTCAAGCACAACTCAGCTCTGTCTAGTACCTTCAAAAGGGCCTTGACAAGGCTAAAACATGGCTCGGCAACTCCAACAATTACATATCTGTTACCGCGGTCTATACCTATGCGATGTGTGCCCAGAATTGGGCAAATAGTACGGAAGGTCGACGGGTTAGTCGAACAATCATCGCTGTCAATAGTGCCATATGGCTGGCCTGGCAAATCCCTCGACTACGCCCTATGATGACGAGACATTTCCTACATTATCCTTTGTCGGGTATAGCCCACACACTCTTGACGAGTGTTTTTAGGCGAGTCCGAATGGATACTTTACTAGAAGTCTTGGCCTGATTTCTGGGCTAGTCATAAGGGTTTAGTACATTTGCTGTGCAACAGTCTAGCGCTTAGTGGATTTGGTAAAAAAAACCTCGTATGCTTCACAATGTGTTACTCACTTGGATTTTACAGGCAGCTCCGCCCTTTTGTATCTTGCTATACAACAGGATCGAAGCTCTACCCGTCTCCCTGAATCCACCTCCCAATACCACCTTTTGTCATTCTTTATTTCTGGTCAGAGCTATCTCGGCTCTTCTTAACGTGAGCTCACATAGCCAACAGCGGGGCTTTTTAGTAGTTTTTTATCCCATCTGGTTCGGACGCGCTACTATTATCCTCGAATATTTTCCACTCTCTCCTATAACAGAACTGGAACCGCAGGGACATCCACCGCCGCAGCTGTAGCTTCGGCGGGAGCTCAATCAGCGGCGAGCGCTGGTCCAGTCATACTTCCCTCGCTTGGTGCATCTGGCGCGATCTGGGCTTGTGTCTCTCTGACTGCACTCGCATTCCCCGAAGCTCAAATGGCGCTGTTCCTTCCTACTTCGTTTGGTATCCCTATCCAAGCAGGAGCGGCTGGCCTTGTGGCTATTGACGTGCTCGGCATCATCCGAGGGTGGAGGTACGCTCAATGATCTCCGTACCTAGTTATACGGGGCTCAGACTCGTTCAGGTTTTTTGATCACTGGGCACATCTAGGGGGTGCTATGTTTGGCGCCCTCTACTACGCATTCGGTCCACGCATATGGGAGCAAGCAAGATTACACACCGCCCCACCAAAACCCCCGCCTACTAGTTCGGTGTGGCGATTAAATTAATATCGTACGAGTCCGGTTAAGATTGCAACTGAAACCTCGGGCGGCATGTTAAGCTTTGACGTCTTTAAAACTGGAGATGAGTGGACTGACTTTGTTGGCCCCGCGACTATGAGTTGTTACATTAGAAGCTTCTGAAGGGGTAGATGGCAATTAAGATGCAGATAATCCCAACCCAAAGGCATCTTGACCTCGCTGTCTCAGCGAATGTCTAGGATCATATGATTAATTCGCACTCACGTGCCAAATGGATCGAGATGTTCCAAGAGGAAATCATGCGGCAGTTTGAAAAAAAAAAATTACCAGAATAATGAAAGATAGCATCCCATACAAACACAAATCCTCTCATAACGAGCCCTGATATTGGACCGCACTTGAACGGAATACCTATTCCTTTGATTTGATTTTGTTTTCAAATTCCTCTCTCATAGCTTTTGGTTCACACCCTGATTAAAGATGACAACTTCCTCTGCAAACATCGAAGGCTTGCTCAATCAATCAATCATCAGGAAAATGGACAAATTGTAAGGTAGCATACCTACTAGTAGGCGCCCTAGCATGGCTGCGTCGGCTGGATTCTAGGTGGCTGTAGCATAGTGCAGCCAGTGTAGAGACTTCAACCGGGCCTGTATATAGCATATATATCATCAGGATTACTATAGGCCATATTTCCAATGGGTTCATTATTTTCATAATTCATTGATAACAAAAAAAACTTTGAATTATTATTAAAACTAAAGCTGACTACAATATTAAACCATGTAATGAACCATTCACAAAAGAAAGAACAAGATCATGATAGTTGAGCAATCTCAGCTGCAAGGGCAGCTTCAGAAAAGTCGCTGGAGAAGGTTATAGTGTCTGATTCCTTGCCAGGAATCTCATGGCAACCCTACATTGCATCAATATCAGCACAAAATATCATGAAAAAAAAAAAAAAATACCTGCCCTCATCCCAAAACCTGCACTGTGCTGTGGCACATAGGTTGGGATGACAATCTTGAAGGTTGTGAGAGCATCTGTGTACTTCTGGTAAATGGGGTAATAGTTGTCAGCTGCAAATTTCATATGTTTATTGCTGTTGGCCCCAGGAACATAATGCTCTAGAGCAAAATGAACCTGTAGCAAGATAGACAATCATAGAAGTCAGCTTAACAAATGATATGCTCACCAATGTACATGCAAGAGTGATCAAAGGGAGAGGAGTAGGGTTGAAGAGATCCAGGGCCACTGACACAATAGATGGATGGCCTTGGAAAGTGAGCATATTGACAGCTTGGACAAGGATAGGATGGCCAAACAGAGGTTCCTTATGAAGGATGAGCTAAATATACTGTGAATAAAAAAGAAAAAAAGACAGTAAATAAAATAAAATAACTTCATGATTCCACTGGCTGTGCCATGCTCATTGAAATAAACTAAGGGGTAAACTAGATTACCATCATCTAGAAGGCCTCACATGATCAAGGGTCAGATCCAGGGATCAGCATCATTGAGATGGTAAGATGTTGGAACAAGTTTGATTAAGTGGGCAGCCAGGGCCCTCACATTGTGATGGCAAGAGCATGGGCCTAGCAATACACATCAGTACAGTAACTAGCATAATAATAATAATAATAATAATAATAATAATAATAATAATAATAATGAAAACTCACTAAACATTATCTTTTGAGAATGTGATGGTTGTGCCATTGTTAGGTCCATACTTGTTGTGCACAGACTCCCATGCCTCATGAGTGAAGATGCAGTGCAGACTTGACTGTTCTGGGAACATGTGCTTGATAAGAAAACAGGTCTTGTAGGTGAACTGCACATGGGAAAGTATAAGGTGGGTAGATGAAGTGGCACAGCTAAGAGTGGGATTGGCAGTGAAATTGGGAGGGTGGGAGCTGGGGCCAGATGGCATGGTGGGCACCTCATCCAAGGAATGTGCTGTCAGAGCCTCTTTGCAGCTTGAGACTCTGGCTCAGATAGTGCAAGAGAATGGAAACCTACATTGGATATGGATAGCACATGATCCTGCCATTGAGCAGGGGAGGGGTCTAGAGAGTTGGATTGGTTATGAGGTGCCTGGCCAGAAGAAGAAGAGGGGGGCTGAGAAGGAAAAGAATGATTGGACACATAATGTGAAGTTGATGAGCAAGACAGGGGACCTGAAGTTGAGGATCAGGGCTGATGGTGGTCTAGGTAGTGATGGAGATGGGATTGAAGGGCTGCAGCCATGTGCAGCACCTAGATGTGCTTCAATGCACCAGTCACTGTGCTCAGGCCAGACATACTACCAGCTGGTGCACTCCTGCTGGATGTGTAGCCAGCTGGCATACTCAGCTTTCTCTAGAAATCAAAATCAAAATTTAAAAAAGTAAATCATGAGAAGAGAAACTTACCTTGCTTGGGAGTTTCTGCAAGTTGAGGTGTGGAAAAGTAAGTGTGGTGCATGATGATGGCACAACTGTCATATCAAGGAAGGGGGTGATTGGGAGGAATGAAAGGAGGAATGCTAGCAGGTAGGTCAGTGTTGTTGTTGTCACTGCCATTAGTCAATGGCATCAGCTCCACAAAGAAAGGGTCATTGTCTTCATTTAATGTTGGGGGGTTGTGCTTCCAATCCCATGTGGAGGGCCCCAATCAGGCACCTATGTAAAGTTAGATTAGGAAATAAAAGAAATAGAAAACAACTCACTGTGGGTGGCACTGCTACATTCATTGACTGAGACACCAAGGGCTTCTTGGGGCCAGCCTTCTTAGCCTTAGGAGGTGGTTTGGGATGGGTTGGTTGAGTGGATGGGGCTTGAGAATGAGTGATGCACATAGAAGAAAAGAGATGAAGGTGGTGGGAAGGAAAGGAAAGCAGTGTGCAGTTGTTTGGACTTTGAAAATGAAAGCTTCACAAAGTCCTGTGCATGGACCATGCATGAGAGCCATAGTCACACTGCATATATGCTGCATCAGCTTCACAACTTACATCTTTCAGACCCCCACTCTGTGAGGACTTATTACTGACTGTTGACTGACACTAATCCCTTTGCCCTCTAGATTTCTGGAGCTCCCTAGGCTTGTAGCAACAGTCTTTAAGTTATTGGCTGCCAGTTGTCTTTATTATGGAAAGCTGCCACAACTGAGGCAAAATCTAAATGCCCATTCTGTGGCCAATTTTTTTTATATGGCTCAATAGTCATTTTGCTTGGGTTGAACCCTGTAGAATAAAAGCTCAGGAGCATGAGGATGCTATGCTTGCTCAGAGGCTACACACTGCAGCCACTGCATCTTATCCCAATTGCAGGGGATCTGGATGGGACATCCTTCATGGATGTTGATAATTCTGTTCAGCTCCCAGACAATGGTCCTGATCCTTCCAAAAGACCACAGATGTTTTCTCCAGAGTATAGTGGGGATATGTGTCACACACATACTGCTGCATCTCTGCAGCCATTATCAGCCTCTTCTGAGAATGGTTTTCATCTCTACTCAAAGAAGGATTATCCTAATGCTGGGAAAATACATGTAACAGGTCTAAAAACTGGTTTTGATGATATCAAGGAGAAGACACCAGCAGACTTGCCACACTATCCTTTGCAAATGAAGATGAATGGAGTCTAGTTGAATGGCTTGACACTTCAGGATTGTCAAAAAAGAAAGTAATGCATATCTGAACACACCATGGGTGAGTTATCAAAATCTCCAATGTGTCCAAGATGTTACTGTGATGGACTGCACATATATTCCACTCTTATGATGTGATTCATCTTAATTCAGTGTACTAATGCTTTCTTTTAGGTTAAAAACAAACACCTCCCTCCAAGCTTTAGAAATGCTGAGGAAATGTATGAGTGTATTGACAAATTCCTCCCTGCAGACCCACAGTATTGTGAGGAAGTCACACTTCCTGAGGCTCCTAGGCTCCTAATGAGCCTCAGCTCTTATTCTATCATGATCCAGTTGAATGTCTACAGTTCTTGGCAGAAAATCCTATCTTTGGTGAGCATCAGACTTATGGACCAGTGAAATATTTCACTGACAAACCATGTCTACAATGAAATGAACTCTGGGAATGCTTGGAATTTCTACCAGAGTGCTATTGGAGATGATGAAACTCTCAACCCTGTTATTGCCTCAGATTCCACACATGTTACATTCTGGGGATGGGAAAGTCCACCCTGCCTATATCACTAGTGGGCAGATTGACACAGATATAGACAGCCAAGTCATTGTGCTTTTCTATTACTGACATATGTTCCTGTGTCCAAATTCTCAAAGACAGAGTTTCCTAATCCCATTCAGCAGAGGCCATGCCAGGTCATCTCCAACATTGTATGTTCCATGCTTGCATGTACATAGCCCTGAAACCTATGAATTCAAGGAGGCTGGACACACTGCAGTTCCCATGGTTGATTCACATGGTAACATGTACATGAACAGAGTCTTTCTGGCTGCTTGGATTCAGACAAAGAGGAGCAAAATATGCTTGCAGGATTGGGTGCAAATGCATGTACTACTTGCCTTGCAGAAACACATGACCTTGGTCCTCCTCATGTCTGTGATATGCATACAGGACAGGCTATTTTAAACAAGATACAAAATATTTGCCACCAAAATCAAAATGCAGATACCTGGCATTTTATCCAGGCATGCCAGAGGGTGCAGCTTAGTGGTGTAGAAGAACCATTCTGGTCAGATCTTCCCTACACAGATATCTGCAAGGTCATTTGCAATGATGTCCTTCATGTCCTTCATAAGGCATTTAGTGATCATGCTGCAGACTGGAGCATCAAAGAGATTGGAGACATTGAGATTGACAACTGTTTCTGTTGACTTCCCAAAACACCTGGCTACAGACATTTTTCCAGAGGTATCTCTAAAATATCTCAGTGGTCTGGGAGGGAGTGGAAGGATCTTGAGTAAAATTTCTTACCAGTGATATATGGTGCACAAAGTGCTGGTGCCATCATTGCCACATGTGCTGAACTGAATTTTATTTATCATGCACAGTGGCAGACATTATCAGAGACAGACATACAATGGATTGTTGATTTTAACCAAAAGTTCCCTGCACATAAAGATGCATTTCTCATTGGAGGTGGTGTAAGGGAGCATAGCTCCCTACATGGCAATTCACTATAAATTGACTAATCTAATTTAATTGCAGCCACACCATCAACATGCACATCAGTGTGGATATTGATGGTGTGGGCTGGTATTGTTCTTGTTATGCACTAGATTTCCTCTCATCAGAATGTTGGAAGTATCAGAATGTTGGGATTCAGAATTTGGAATCGGAAACATACAGACATTGGCTTCAACTTATAGGTTGCGCCCTCTTGGATCCTTTAGGCTTTGTGTCCTGGTATTTTGGAGAATTGGAATATCGGAGAAGTTGGAGAAGTTGGAGGATGGAAAGGATGGATAAGACTTAGAGATGGAGATGAGAAGATATCAAGTCAAGGTGAATCAATATTCGAACTGAGGAATGAAGTACATGCAAGAGTTGTATATAATGAGTAGATATGGTCTGAGCCAGAAAGATACGAAGTGCAGAAATCCGAAACAGAACAAATACGGAAGGAGGTAAGGATGAATATGGATATAAGACCAAAGATGTAGATCTTGATAGGAAATGACTAAAAATAGATACAATGGGGATAAGTAGAATGGATGGAACAAATTGGAAAACATATTGGAAATGGATATCAGAATATGTCAGAGAAAGCGGAAAAGTTGGGAATGAATCTGGGTTCTAACAGTATCTCCTCCTTAAGGCTGAACCCTTGAGGCCTAAGATCAGTGTGGGAAGTTTGGTTTGGTTTGGTGATTAAGCAGGTCCCCTAATGTGATATATAAGAGTGACAAATGGGGTTCAACTTGCCAAACTTCTGATCCTCTTGTTTCTACTCCCTTTTAAGCTCAATGTCTATGCCGCTGATTATCTCAATTGAAGATCTCCTTTCCGAAGATGAGTCGGGATCGGAAAATGATCTGGAGAGGCAGATTTGCAAGATTTTGGAGTTGCAACAGGAAGTGGCAGAAAAATTGGAGCGGAGGAAGTCAGAGTGGAAAAAGGCAGAAAAAGATGAGAGAAAGGCCAAAAGGAAATGGAGGACAAAATTTGGAGAAGGAAAAGTGATGTGATGGAGGGAACCATTACTCGTTAGAAAGTACACCAGTCTGCATTGAATCAGATCGGGCATGAAAAGTATTGTTGCGTGGGATGTTGGGTTCGGGATTTATTCTGTTTGCCAATAACAAATCATATGAGTGGGACATGCAATGAATGTGCAAAGGATGGGAGGGTATGCCGTCGACCAGGAGAATTGGGATTTGTGGAAGAAATCGCAAAAGGTGTGGACATGGGAACTGAGGAGGGAACAGCAGAGTTGCTGTTGAAGAAGATTCATGAATTGCGGAAATCTGTGGATCGTCATGCAAGTTCCATGCGGGAGCACACCAAAGAGATGCAAATTTTAACTGGGTGGGTGCAATGGATGGTTCAGCATCAGGAGCAGGATTTGGAAGTAAGGATGGGGGAAATGGAAAGGGATGAAATCTGGGAATTGGAATCAGAGAATTGAGTCAGAAAATAAGTGGAAAAAGGAGGCGGAATTTCTTGGAACAGATGGAAAATGTAATTAGAGACATGAAAATCAAAACATAGGAAAAATCGGAAAAAATGAAAAGGAAAAGTCAAGGCAGGATTGGACCAGGTTTATCAGGATATGCTTTATGGAAGTCTTCAACGATTTCTAAAGCGTTGCCTAATTCCATAGTGGGAGTCCATGAGGTTTCTTCATCAGTACCTTGATAGCCCATCCAGCGCACCAAGTACTGTAACTTGCAATGTCAGCAGTTGTCTATCTTGGAGTCCAGGATTACATCAATTTCATATTTGGGTTTGCCTTCAATACTGACAGGCAGAGGTGGAGGCTGTATTCAGTTTGGAATTTTGTAGTCATGGGTTCTAGCATGGACACATGGAAAGATGGATGAACAGCATGCATGCTGTTGGGTAAAGGCTTGATTACTGGTACCTGTGGGTGCAATGATTTCAAAAGGTCCAAGGTATTTTTTGGCAAGCTTCTTGGAAGGTTGGGTTGTGCGGAAAAATTCAGCTTTGACAAAGACTTTGTTGCCTACTTTGAAGTCTGGAGCCGGAGAATGCTTCTTGTTTGTGGGTTCCTCATATTGGGATAAGGCATGACACAAGTGTGAATAACCTGCAGGTTTTTCGCAGGTTTACCTGTGGGAAACCTGCGGATATTTTATCCATGGGTTTGGATACCCATTTCCCATGGATGAGTCCCAGGTGTGGGTCTGACCCTGTGAGCTCACAGGTATTCTCATGGGTATCCATGCAATAATCTCAATTAATATTTTATTTCCAACATTCGTTGTGTGGGTTGCAAACAACCCTGAACATTGTCAAATGTATGGTCATGTGACACATTTGTCACGTTCATTCTCTCCTCAACCATGGAGTCATGCCCACTGGCACAATACCTGGTAAGTCACAGACTCACAGTACAAGGTCTTTTTTCTCTTTTATTTATCTGATTTCTTTTCCAGATATTATTACTCTGTCTTTGTGCTAATGAGTGGCCTCCCAGCTCTTGCCCCATGCCACCCCCACCCAGCTCTCCTTGCTTGCCCACTTTGTCCGCGCCATTGACCAGCCCTGCTTCGCTGAATGCAAGGTCCAGGTCCTGTAGCATGCAAGTGCATCCTCGCTCCTCAACACCCCTGGCCTCAACTTTGTCCCCGGTGACAAGCATGATACTCGACAGCGCCTACTACACTACAAAAGACGCTCACTGCACACGCGCCTATCATCATCAGCTTTCGCCAGACCATCATCTGCTGTGCTACCTCCAGTCCACCAGACACATCATCTCCACACTCATTCTATTTTTCATCAATTCTATTTTCAATATGCCATCCAGCATTGCCGCCACCACGTCCCATGATTCGTTTCAGATGACCGCCAAGCCAGACATACACGTTGGACCACGCGTTGAACTTCCTAGTCGGTGTTCTCCCCTTGATGTTCATTTGTCCAGTCCTCTTCCACAAGTCGCACATCGTCGGTACTATCCCCTATATGTCGAATCTCCTGAAGGCCCATACCGAATATTCCCCTCATATCCTCCTTATCACATTCACGATTGCATATGGGTATTCGATCAAACCTTCCATGCTCCCTTCTACGTCATTGGTTTTGACCCAAACTTCGAACCAGTGAATGGTTGGCATCGTATCGTCCTCAGGAATAACTGGTACATCAAAGAGCATGGACCAGGAACAGAGATTTGCTATGGTTATGCGCCTAAGGACTTCGTCAAGAAGGGCTCGTCTTCGTTCCCTCTCTGGAGGAAATTCGTATCCAAGTGTCGTGATTGGTTCACATGTTTCTGAGTCGTCATCAAGTCACATGACTCACTTACTCATCTTCGGAGATATTTGACAAGCAACTGGAATCCTATTGGACGGCTATGACTCATTTTTCATCACCTGACTCACTCGCTTCTTGGCTGTACTTCTATTTCCAATTGTTCCACATGGTCTATTGTCTATGACTCACTTCTATTCTATTTCTGGCTTCTATTTCAAATTCACTGCCATATTTCCCTTCATTTCTTCGACCACCTGACTCATTTTTCCATTTCTTTACAAACCACCTTCCTATTTTGGTTTTCTGCCTCTCGCCGTTAGTCATTTCTCCTGTCTGCTGTTGACGACATCGTTGTATGGCATACTCGCATCATTTGTTGTTCTGCTCATGTATATAAGGCCTGTTTCGCCTTAGTGTACCCCAATTCACCTCTTTCAGTTGGATTCACTTGTCTAAGTCTAAGTCTAAGTCTACTGCTACGTCTACTACTACTACGTCTACATCAAGGCCAGCTTTGTCAATCACGTGACATTTGCTGTTGTATCTCGTCTACGCTTACATCAGCGTATTACGTCATCATCTTCGTCACTGCTACGTCCTCATCTTCGTCTTTGTTCTACCTTTGTTGCTGCTGATAGCAAAGCGCACTGAGCCGAACACCAGTGTAAGTAGCCGTGCAACGACGACACCGCTACCCACTGTCTTTTGGATTCATTTCCGAAAGTAAACCGACACCGGTGCAGAGGACGCCTTCGAGTGGCATGATATCCATGCCATTCTCAAGATCGTCGAGGACTGCTATGTCAAGGGTGCATGGGATGTGAGTCCAGTGTCTGTGTGTCACAGGCATGTTCGCTCACAGCCAGCCAGGAATCAACTGTCTGTGAGTTGCGCGTGCACCTATGTCTGTACATGCTCAACCCTGAAAACATCGTCCCCCCCCCATACAACCACCGCGCATCCTCCCCCTTGTCCTCCTCATCTGACTATTCCCTGGCCCTCCCAGACACCCTCTATCCAGTGTCCCTCCCATGCATTGTCCTTTTTAAGATTGCCACCTGCTAACTCTGCACTGGGAATTATGAAGGCACCTGATGCCAGAGCTCAAGCCTCACTCTCCAGAATGGCTACAACGCCAATGCACTCAGGTATGTAACTTGCTAGTATATAAACACACCTGTCTCATGGTCACATAGTGCTCAGTTCACAACATTGTCTCTGTCTTGTCTTGCACAACCAGACAAACACTTGCATTGGTGGCCAGTTTTATCAGGTTTGTCTTGTGCAATTGTGTCATTGGTCTACATCTCTTAAGTTTTGCTCTTTAGTGCACAAAGTGCACCTTTCTTCAGACTGCTTGCACTCCACCTCATAAGCGTCTTCTTTGCTCTTTACGGCCAGGCAATGTTGACATTAGTTGTTTCACATTACCCCTTGTGAACAGCACTGGTTTTCATCGACAATCAGCCAATTCATGTTCAGTCTTCGCTAGTCCGTTACATGCATAACCCAGGCTGATCACAATTCACGCATTGCAGCCACAGGTGCCGGCAGGTTAGTGAGAGATGGCATGTGTGTCAGTACTGCTGGGTTCTTTGTTTATCTCACACTTGTATTATAATACTGTGTAAAATAAGGATCATGTAGTTGTAAATTGTTAGTATACTACTAAAACAGTGATTAATATTTTTTGAGTGTTGGCTTTGACAGGTATACCTGCGATCCAACAGGTACCTGCGGCATGGATGCAGATAGGCGAGCCATGGATGGGTATGCGAGTGCAGGTATGGCCTTTGAAAATTGAAATACCTGTGGGCACAGATACAGGTTATTCACAGATTTATTCATGTCATGCTTTATATTGGGATTGCACATTGGAAATTCTTTTTTCGGAGTTCTTGGTGGAGTTCGTCTAAGTTGACTGCGAAGTCTTTTGCATAGGATGAAACAAGGTCGCATTCAGGATGTACGGAAATGTTGGGATTATAACCTTTGTTGGCAAAGAATGGAGAAACTCCTGTTGTTGCGTTTGGAGCATTGTTATAGGTGAATTCTGTGATCGGAAGAAGTTCAGCCCAATTGTCTTGTCGATAGTTACAATAAATGCAGAGATATTGCTCAAGGGTCTGATTTGTTCGTTTGGTCTGTCCATCGCCTTCAGGGTGATAACCGGAGGTGAAGTGGAGATTCATATCTAGCACTTTTAAAAGTGTGCAGAAAAACAAAGACACAAATTCTGAACCTCTATCGGAAGTGACGTGGGTCGGTACACCGTGTGTAGAGAACACATGGAGAACAAAGAGTTGAGCGAGCATTGGGGAAGTGATTGTTGTGACTGTCAGAATGAATATAGCTTGTTTTGTGAGTCTGTCAATGATAACAAGAATGCTGTCAAAACCCAATGAAAGTAGAAGCAGCTCAATGAAATCCAAGGATATGGAATTCCATGGTCTTGGCAGAATCGGTAAATGCTTAAGGACATAAGGCTAATGTCATTGGGATTTTGATTGCATACATGTTGTACAGGATTTGACATAGGAAATTATGAAATTGCAGAGTTCTGGCCATGTATGTGTATTCATATCAGATATTGCTGAGTGTCTTGTTTTGACTGAAATGTCTGAGATTTGATGATCGTGTAGATATTGTAGAACATGGAGTCAAAGATTGTTAATGTCAGGAACATAGATTTGGTTGTCAAGTTGGAGAAGTCCTTGATGATCAACTGACCATTAGGGATTCGGAGGATTTGCAGGATAGTCAGAGATTTCAGGATCAGAGGAAATGGATTGTCAGATTTCTTTGTGAAGTTTCTCAAAGTCCATGATGGTAAATATGTGGAGAACTGTGATGTTAAGAGATGTGGTTCAGGGGGACGATGACAGTTGTTCGTTAGTGAAGACCAGGCAGAAATTGTGCAGATTAACACTGGCATAGTCACTACTCCCCTCTTTAGGATAGATGTCCCATCATCTAGTTAAAGAGTCCGGTTTTGTTCCAAGTTTTCTGGGTCAGAATCGGATAATGAGGTTAAACTGGCATAGATATTCTGACCATCAGACTTGTTGTCAGGTTAAAAGCTTGGTTGTGGCAAAGTATTCAAGGTTTTTGTGATCGGTTACAACGTCAATGGTGGAACTGGAACCTTTGAGGTAATGTTGCCAAATCTTGAAAGCTTTCGCAAGTAATTCCTTGTTGTGAACATCATAGTTTAATTCTGGGGTGGTGAAAGTCCTAGAATGAACGGCTACAGGGTGGATTTTGCCATCTCCCAGAGAAATGATGGAAAGAATCACCACAAGGGCGTAGTTGGATGTGTCAGTTTCCACAATGAGTTGACAGTCAGGAATCCAATGCATAAGGATCAGAGCTGTGGTGAAGGGTTTTTTAAGTGTTTCAAAGGCTTTCTGACACTCATTGGAAAAATTCCAAGTTACAGATTTTCACGTTAGTTGGGTAAGTGGAATCGTGATGTCAGAGTAATTATGAATGAAGTGTTGGTAAAAGTTTGAAAAACCTAGGAAGGATTGGATGTCTTTTACTTTTCTTGGTTTGGGCCATTCTTGAATTACTTTGATCTTGTCATCAGCCATTGAAAGTCTTTCAGGGGAGAGCATGTATCTGAGATATTCTACTGTAGTCTTGTGAAAGTCACACTTGTTGGATCTTGCGTAAAGTCGTTTTTTTTTGGAGACATCAGAGAACTTAGTGAACGTGTTCTTGGTCTTCTAGATTGTTGGAATAGACTAGGATGTCGTCCAAATAGGTAAGGATGGAAATGTTGAGCATGTCACCAAAAATATCATTAATAAATCACTGAAAAGTGGCTGGTGCATTAGTGAGACCAAAGGGCATAACACGCCATTCAAAGGAACTGTAATGGGTCCTGAGGGTGGTTTTCCACTCATCACCCTCTCTAATGCGGACTAAATGGTAAGCATGTCAAAGATTGATTGTGCTGTAAATCCACATTTTTCCAGGCTCTCCAGTAAGTCAGAAAGTCAGGGAAGCGGATATCGGTCTTTTTTCATGATTTTGTTGAGACTGTGGAAATTGATACAAAGTCAGAGTCCACCTAACTTCTTCTTTGAAAACAGTACCGGAGCACTGTGCAGAGAAAGTGAGGGGCAGATAAATCCTATGGCTAGTGCCTCATCAATGAACTTTCAGAGTGTTTCTAGCTCAACTGGAGATAGGGAATAAATGGTTCCCAAGGGGGGACTCTCTCCCTCTATCAAGTCAATCTTGAGATCATATGGTCAGTGGTCGGTGAGAATTTCTGCTTTCTTCTTGCTGAAGACATTGGAAAACTCATGATATTCTAGTGGAACACTGTCAAGATTGGCTGTTGGATCAGGATTGGGGGAAGCATTGATGACTGAAGCAGATTTTCCTTTTGAAATTATGCATGACTGAAAGATCACCTCATTATCCAGTTTGCAAAGGTGAGCGAACACAGAAGCAGGGACTAGGTTGATAGGTAGGTCTTGTATGGATGTCGGAGGGGTGTCCACGTGATCAGATTTCAGGATTCCAGAGACCACAGAGGTGGATTACGTGGAGAGTGATGTTGGAATTAAATCTTGCTGCTGAGGAATGCAGAATGATATACTACCCAATACCCAGTCTATCAACAGATTGTAGCAGGTGAGTCAGTTGTGTCCTAGCACAACGGAGCAGCTAGAATCAAGTGGTGTTACATACATAGCAACAACCTGATTTTCATTGGACGGAAAATGGATTGGCATATCAATAGCCTGCACGATTGCGACATTAGAAGTGCCGTTGAAAAGCTTTAGCGGAATCTGCGGAATATTGTGGAATTCCAGCAGAAGCTTGGAAACAAACAATGAGTCTACAAAACAGTGAGTGGAGCTGGAGTCCATGAGAGCTTGGATTAATGGTATGGTAAGAGAATCAGATTTCGAAAGAGTAGAAGCATTGAGTCGAACCTCAGAAATTGCACAGATAGAATCAACGCAGCTCTGGGTCTGTGTGGAGGTCTCAGAGCTGCTTATTATGTTTTTGAATCTGTAGCAGCCACAGGTTTGGCCTTGGACTTGGGTTTGCTTGGTGTTGTGGAGACCGCTCTGGCCTTCAACTGAGTGTTGAGGGAGGTCGACTGCAGGCAATCTTTTGTGATATGTCCAGGTCATCCACAGAACATAGATAGATTCTGGTCCATGCGTTGTTGGTTTACTTTCGGAAATGGATCCAAAAGACAGTGGGTAGCGGTGTCGTCGTTGCACGGCTACTTACACTGGTATTCAGCTCAGTGTGCTTCGCTATCAGCAGCAACAAAGATAGAACAAAGATGAAGATGAAGACGTAGCAGTGATGATGATGATGATGTAATACACTGATGTAAGCATAGATGAGATACAACAGCAAATGTCAGGTGATTGACAAAGCTGGCCTTGACGTAGATGTAGTAGTAGTAGACTTGGGAGACTTAGACTTGAGAGTTAGATGAGTGAATCCAACTGAAAGAGGTGAATTGGGGTACACTAAGGCAAAACAGGCCTTATATACATGAGCAGAACAACAAACGATGCGAGTATGCCATACAACAATGTCATCAACAGCAGACAGGAGAAATGACTAACAGCGAGAGCAGAAAACCAAAATAGGAAGGTGGTTTGTAATGGAATGGAGAAATGAGTCGGGTGGTCGAAGAAATGAAGGGAAATGTGGCAGCAAATTTGAAATAGAAGCCAGAAATAGAATAGAAGTGAGTCACAGACAATAGACCATGTGGAACAATTGGAAATAGAAGTACAACCAAGAAGCGAGTGAGTCAGGTGATGAAAATGAGTCATAGCCATCCAATAGGATTCCAGTTGCTTGTCAAATATCTCCGAAGATGAGTAAATGAGTCATGTGACTTGATGACGACTCAGAAACATTTGAACCAATCACAACACTTGGATACGAATTTCCTCCAGAGAGGGAACGAAGACGAGTCCTGCTTGATGAAGTCCTCAGGCACATAACTGTAGCAAATCTCTGTTCCTGGACCAAACTCTTTGATATCCCAGTAGTTCCTGAGTACAATACGATACCAACCATTCACTGGTTTGTAGTTTGGGTCAAAGCTGATGACATGGAAGGGAGCATGGAAGACAGCGTCGAATACCCAAATGCAATTGTGAATGCGATAAGGAGGATAGGAGGGGAATGTTCAGTATGGGCCTTCAGGAGATTTGACATATAGGGGATAGTACCGACGATGTGCAACTTGTGGAGGAGGACTGGACAAATGAACATCAAGGGGAGAACATCAACTAGGAAGTTCAATGCGTGGTCCAACGTGTATGTCTGGCTTGGCAGTCATCTGAAATGAATCATGGGATGTGGTGGCGGCAAGGCTGGACGGCATATTGAAAATAGAATTGATGAAAAATAGAATGAGTGTGGAGATGATGTGTCTGGTGGACTGGAGGTAGCACAGCAGATGATGGTCTGGCAAAAGCTGATGATGATAGGCGCATGTGCAGTGAGCGTCTTTTGTAGTGTAGTAGGCGCTGTTGAGTATCATGCTTGTCAGCATGGCTGCCTTTCCTGCTGGGTCAGTTTGCTGTCTTTTCCAAGTATGTTGGAAATGTCCAGAGATTTGCGGGAATTCAACGCAGAGGACTGAGGTTTGACAGAAGAAGAGGAAGCAGAATTGTTGTTGTTGTTCATCTTCTTCTGCAATTGGTTGAACTGGGGTTCTTGCTTTTCTGATTTGCTACTATTGCTGGAGTTATTATTGTTGGAAGTGATGGTGTGGTTGACCCCACCTCATTGTTCCCAATAGCAGCTGTCAATAGTTTGCGCAAGTTGTTGGAGTTCCAGAAGTGTGTCAGCTTTTTCCCAGGTTGCAAGAATATCCTTGATATGGTCAGGAAGTTTAGTATAAAAACTCCTACAAAGGGCAGCATCACCCCAATTGACTCTAGTGGTGAGGTGGCTGAACTCTACAATAAATTTGGTAATGCGTTGGTTATCGTGCATTCGGAGATTATTGAGTTCTGTTTCTGCATCACCGACAGGATTGTAAGCTCCAAAATTCTCTTGGAGTATCATCATGAAATCCCAATAGCTGGTAAGCCAAGACGAGTCTTCAAACGTGTCATCATCTAAGAGTTCAGGCTCAAGGAAATCTAAAGCTGTCCCTTTAAGAAAAGAGATAGCCTAAGTAACTTTCGCTTTGTCACTAGAAAAAATCTGAGGACGGTCACAGAAGTGGAGTTTGCACTGAAGAAGGAAGGGGTGGAGTTTGGGAATCTGATCCATTGAAAGTGTCAGGTTTGCAGAGTTTGGTTTTTCTGGTTGAACTCTTGTTTGGAGTTCCCATGTGCTTAGCTATCTGTTTCAAAGCTTTTAGCATAGCCTTCCCTTCATCTTCATCATCATTGTTGTTGTCAACATTGTCATCATCACCAGGATTGTCTTCTGGTTTGTCATTCGGAAAACTGGGCCTGAAAGCTCTAATTCCAGTGGTTGTACAAGATTGGGTGTTAGAAGGCATAGTGAAGGACCAAGAGTTTTAGTTCAAATATACTGTTATGAACTAGATTTCCTCTCATTGGAATGTCAGAAGGTCAGAGTATCGGAATGTCAGGGTTCAGGATTCGGAATTGGAAACATACGGACATCAGCTTCAACTTATAGGTTGTGCCCTCTTGGATCCTTCATGTCCTGGTATTTTGGAAGTTTGGAATGTCAGAGAAGTCAGAGAAGTCAGGGAATGGAAGGACGGATAAGACTTAGAGACAGAGTGAGAAGATATCGAGTCAAGGTGAATCAATATTTGAACTGAGGAACAAAGTACATGTGGGGGTCGTATATAACAAAGAGACATGGTCCAAGTTGGAAAGATATGAAGTGCAGAAATCTGAATTGGTGAATATGGGAGTGGAGGTAATGATGAATATGGATATAGGACCGAAGATATAGATCTTGATAGGAATTGACTAAAAATAGATGAATGGAGGATAAGTAGAATGGACGGAACAAATCAGAAAACATATCAGAAATGTATATCAGAATATGTCAGAGAAAGGCAGAAAAGTTGGGAATGAATCTGGGTTCTAACACTGTATCTTTTCATGTATTTTCTAGTTCAGGGTGCAGCTCATATACATGCATTGGTGGCAGGCACCTCCTGGTGTCATATACATATGCCCCCTCACTCTTCTCATCTCCCTTTGTAGCTTAAGGATGAAATTTGTGGTATTTAGCCACTAAGTTTGCCATAATGATGTGCTATACAGTTTTTGATTACCTATCTGACAAGCTCAGGGCTTCCAGGTAGCTAATATTTCCCAAAATAGCCCAGGCTCAAATTTTCAGCTGACACCTTATGTAAGTTTTGCAAACTGTAGTTATGAATAGAGTATATTTTGCTAATAAATTAGCAAACATCCTCTAATGCCCAAGTCTTCGGGCCAGCATATGAATGACATCCTGTGAGTGAGAGAATGGGTTGCTTAATCTAGAGCATTACGCACACAACCCTAAACAAAATGAAGTACATACATCCTTTTCCGGAGGCGCGACGTGTACAGGCAGTAAACCGAATATCAAGGAAACCAACAGCAAAAACGTAGATGAGGAAGCAGAGAATGAAGCAGGCAGGGACGCGACAAAACGGAAACCAGGTCCGAGAGACACCTAAGCGTGTGAAGATATGAAAAAAGGCCGAACCATAGCGGTGGGAGAAGATTATAAGTAACCAAAGGTACCTCCAATGGATGTAGGAAGAAAAAGATTATTTTCCCGACTCGGCAAACCATAGGAAATTTTTTGAGACCAAGTCATCGGTCGACGTCCATTCGTATACCCAGTCCTCCCTCTCCAGCGCGTTCCTTCTCCTTACCTTTGTGCGCCGTATTTTCATCGTGGTCTACCACACTCTGGCGTCTCCGCAACCCCTCGTCTTCTGTCTCTGTCTCACCTTCTGCATCGTCGTCTCCAGAAGTCGCACTTGCACATATGCGCTCCCTCCTTTCGATGCTACTCGTAGGGCGGGCGGTTGCCTGAGTCGCGAGCGACAGGCTGGTGAGAGAGCGCATACTCGAGGAAGGTGACGCAGTTGGCGAGAATGCAGGCGCGGCGCTGGACTCGGAAGGTCCAGCACTTCCGAGTCCAGCACTGCTGCCTCTGTCGTTCAAGCTAGGACCAGAGTTGGGTGGCGGTGGCGGTAATGCACCTTGACCTTGGCGCTGAATACCCACAACACGCAAGCGTTCAACCCATCTGTGAAAGGAAACATCAATATCTCTCCATAAGGCAAATGCGAATCCACCTACGCTTCTGCTCTGTCCAAACTTTCCTTGAACACATTTGTAACGCTTCGCATCATATCTAGACTTTCGACTGCAAGTGCCAGAATTCGCTGCGCAGTCTGCGTCGCCGCTCCTGCGGTAGGATGTGTCCCTCGCCCTGCCGTTGGCCGCATGTGTGGGGGCAGCGCGTCTGCTGAGTTTGAAGGCGCCTCATGCGTTTGTGGCATTCCATAATATTTTGAATTTGGAGTCGGCGATGATGGGGCTGAAGAGATGCCAGCGAAGGAACTAGGATCAGTATTCGCGCTGGCCCATCGGGCAGGTAGACGGAGGATAAATGTGCGGACGGTTGCACGGGCTGGTTCTGGAAGCGCGCTGCCAGCATATCTGTTGGCGTTGAGTATATGGAGGTATGATGTGCTTGAACTGTGACAATACCTTGAAATGACGTCGACCACTTGCCGGATTGTGCTAACAACATCACGACGAACATCAGTGAGGCTGCGCATGGTTTGTAGAGGAACAAGCGCTTGGGGGTCACTTTGGTGCGGGTGTGGCGAAAGGGAGTCAATGAATGATCGCAACAATAATATTCGTGAGTCAATGTGTTCAGTGGCATACTACGAGGTAATTGTCAGCAAATATTGAAGGATTAGGAAATTTATGAGAACCTGCAGCCATTGTAGACAGTACTGAAGGCGCTTCATGCTTTCTTCGCTAACAGCGGCACCGATACCTCCGGCTTCGAGAAGAACTGCTTGCCACTTGCTTCGACTTGCCACTTGCCTATCATTGTTGCGTTCTTCGCTGCGGTCTTCCTGGCGGGTTTTATCTAGTGAATCGGGAATTTTCTGGGATACATCTGGAGTCCATTGCTTAGCAGAAAAGTAAAGATCTAAACAGGCGAAACGCACGGGCGGGCGATCCATAGGTAGAGTATCCATCGTTACTAGAAGGCGTGAGGCTTGGGGCACGACTAGGAGTGCCTGAGCGTGGTATTGGAGGCTCTCGGTAAGCATAAATAGGATGAGAAGGGTCTTCCAGGTGAAATTCATTTTGAGTTGTATTGGGGTTTCGACCGGGGTAGCCGAACTAAAATGAGAGAGGATCAGGGACGTAGAAGAATAACTTATTGTCTAACTTACTCTATCAAGCTGACGACATGCAAATTCATCAATTTGTTCCACAGGAAGGCGATCAATCACAGGGCGAGAGATCGTTTTGACAGACGATTCCATTAGGTTGGCTCCATACTACATTCTCACATCAAACTGTTGTAGGGTACCGATAATTCCAACAGGCTCACCTTGACCACTCTTGACCGCTCCTTTGAGTTTTCGTATGCCTTTAATGCAGTATTAACGACTGGAAGCCGAGAAACGCGTGAAACAAAGTCCTTAGAGGACGGGTCCATGGAGTCATCTCGGTCCAAGACATGGTCTACGGTAAGACGGGGCGATATTGGAGATGAACTGGAGGTAGAAGCTGACGTAGAAGAATGAGTAAGAAAAGGAGTAGATTGAGATATTGAGGCTAGACCAGAGTCAGCGAACGTTCCAACAGATGTGCCGCTAACGTACATGCACGACTATGAGCTTTGGCTGCTGCAGCGAAAGCTTCAGCTGATGGTGCGTGGGCATGAGCAACGGCCCGTGACCTCATGTCGCCAAGAGCTCTGACTGCAATACGAACGTCCTCATCCTGGTCATCGATAGTGAGGGGTCTTTTTATGCCGGCATGAACGGGGGTGGAGGAAGAAGAGGATGCCATGGACGACGTCGGCGTCGGAGGCATTGAGTCAGTAGGTAGGCAGAGGTCGGCGAGGGACAAGCGGGAGCTGCTCATCTTGCCTCTCAGGTGGTCTACATCCAGCTCACATGTGATTCTTTCAATTCCACAGACGCCCATACACACATACACCTTCAAACATCTGCTCTTAGCGTGACCTTCTAGTTCCTATATGTTACACAGTCTTTGGTATATACTCTAACCAGACGCCATGTCTTGGTTAAATCGTGACCTGCACGTTCTTACACCCTTTTAAACTCTGAAAATCTCTGGGCAGTCTTGCATGTGCTACACTGCGTCTCAGGGATGAACAAGCTTGGTGCATGTGTTCCGGTTGTTTACCTCCGCTGGTTTTCCTCTCCAAGTCTCGACGCGAGATACTAGGAAACAAACTATAACGGATATTAATACCCCGCGATAACGATAGCAGGGAAACACGCTCACCCTCCTACCCTAGTCGCAAGCCCTTTGGACTGTCGAAACTGTTCCTCTGGGTTCACTGTCAATGAATCGGGATAGTGGCACTGGCGGAGGGGTGATTGGGTGTTAGGCTTGAAGGTACGCCTGTCCCTGCAAGACATTTTCCTGATCGGTGGCGTGATCATGGCAATCTTTGCCTGTCCTGCTGACCAGTCCGATAATGGAGACCGATAGGGCTTAACCAGTCAGTGCGTATCAGCTGATAGTTTGTATCGTTTTTCTACAGCAGATGCGTACCCTCTCAGGTCTCTGCCAGTATGTTGGCGACTCGTAGTCGTCTTCTTGGTCAAAGGCCAAGTCAAGGGATGAGGTGTTACCGTTTGTAGCTCGAACGTTTACTAACAGGGCCAGTGCGTTCCCCTTGGGAGGCGGCATTGGGCGTGGACCATTCGGGATAGCCCGATGCTTCTACACATTGTCAAGTTATGGATATGTAAATCTTGGTAGAAGTATTAGAGAGAGGTGCTCACCCTGCTTCTGACTTTGAAGTAACTTTTGGAACGCAGGGGAATGATTGAGTTGCAAACCTTAAACATATCTTGATACGGTTGAGTTGTAGGGAACGTGTCCATATGCACCTTTTTTATACAGAACTGGCCTGCGATGCGAGACATGTGTCGCATTGAGTGTTCTGGAGGTCTTGAGCCGGCAGTCAGAGCCGCAATGACATGTCCGAGACTTTCTTTGAATTCCCCCTCATTTGCAAGTGGAAATTATAGAACAATCAAGCATCAGCTTCAGTTGGCCTCGTAGTCTGAGCATGTGACGAGGATGAGATTCATCGAAACATGAAGAATATTGTATTCTTGACTCAGTGAAATAGCGATGCATCATGATACGGATATTCCCGGAAAGGGGTGAAATTTACCCGTAGATTCATCTGCAAAGGAATTTTGAAAGATAACCTTCAATCTCTAGCACTGAATTGGGGGCCCATTTGAGGCAATGTGCTTTAAAAGACGTCAGCACACAAAAGGCTCTTGACATCTTAATCCCGAGTAGTACTGTAGGAACCGAAAGCAATGGAAATACGAAGGCCATAGGATTGACAATTGTACAGTACTTTGACTGTTCTGACAAAAAAAATTTCACACTCGATGAAGGGTCGAAGAGTCTGTAGAAGATAGACAACAAAATGTGCTTCCCATCCCACCTGAACACTCACCAACAAGTTATTCGACCCGCGAGCCGTCATCGAGGGTTTCCTTCCAAATCCAAATCTCAATCGCTTCACCACTAGCACCCCCGATTTTGTCCACCAAAACCATATTAATATTGATTTCGCGAAGCATCGACCATAATTCACGTTCTGCAGAATCTCGCTGCTTGTAAGCGAGGAGGATGCAGGGTGTCGCACCTTCTGGGGAAGCTTTTGATGACTGGAGAAGATTTGCGAGTGTGCGCACCAACGAAGGGAATGAAGCTGAATTGTACGTCACATCCGCCAGGCTGTAAAAATCTTAAGGTACATAATTGTCTCTTTCAAGCAACTTACACAATCAAGTCAATGTTTCCACGAACTGGAAGGGCCAATCCCTCATCGTCCCAGTCGAGCACTGACGCTTGTAAGTTAACTGAAGGGTATGCGGGCTTGTTCGTAGAAATGTTATGTTCAATTAGTTCAATTGCTGATGCTACAGGAGAAAATGTCATAGCTCGAGTGATTATATGATGATTTGAGAACTAACGGAGGTCAGTAGCATAGATATCAGCCCGTACATTTCCTATCAATGCAGATAGGCATATGGAAACGATTCCGGTACCAGTACCTATCCATTAGAAGCTCAAGGTATTCGTAAAATCCGAAAGTCGAGATATTTACCTAGTTCGATGACCGTGATGGAATGAGACCCAGACGGCGTCAGTAAAAATTTAAGATGCTGCATTAAAAGATTCGGAGCCGGTGCAATTGAAAGCAGAAGTTTTGTTAGCCATGAACTAAGGCCTACACCGCTATCCCAAATTTTCTAGTAAAATCCATGAGTGATGATTTTTTATGGAAGTATTTACAATAACCTTGTCTAGTTCGAAGGTCGTCTGTTCACGAATACACAAGACAGTGCTTTGTTTTCCACTATCCAGAGACGGAGGGATAGAATACAGCCTCTCTATCTGTTCCTGTTTGCCGGACGTCTTGGTCTTTCCTTCTTTTCCTTCGATGCGGATTGGGATGCTGACAACAGGAAACGGTCGCTGTCCAAAGTTTCTGGCACCCAAGTCTATAGCAAAGCTCATACTGGAATTAACACAGCTTAAGGAGAGCCGCCACTCCTGACTGGGTTTAGCATTCGAGGGGAGCGGAATCGGTATATTTTTGTACATTGACGATATTCGCCATGTTGTCAATTTTTGTGCTGTAGTGTTTGCGCTAGAACTCATGCAATCGGAGAGAGAGGGCGACCATGAATAAAATATGTCAACAGCCTCCTCCAGATGGGAGGTCCTGAGATCGTTGGCAATCTGGGGAGTTATTGATACATGACTTCCAGTATCCGAGGAGTAAGGTAGCGGCCGAAGAAAGCTAAGGTAGAAAAACATCGTGAAGAGCGCTTGTCACGTGACATGTTTCGTGATGGCCGCCGATGTTTCTGCAGATTCTTGGTTTGCCTTGAACATCCCTCAAGATGCTTGGCAGGTTCAAGATGCTGATGAGGAGGTTTGTTCAATAACTCCGATACTTGACCTGAAATAGATAACTCAAAGAGTCAAAGACCTTTTTGCTATACAGCCAACTACAATCTTCCGCCAATTCTGTGCCGAATGACGAGGATGGGGATGTATCAGGGCTGGGTTCCGTGAATTCGCGGCAGGGAGAGCTTCCTGTAAGGATTGCCGTGAAGACAGCTCCCCGTCAAGATTGTGCTACACCCTCGTCGAATTCTCATCCTTCGCATTCACACGCCTCGAAGCGGGGTAAAGGGATTTCAAGTAAACGTAGTCACATGGAACAAGAATATGTAGAAGCCCAGTTGTTTCAAGATACGACCGCTTTACGAAGTCGCAAGGGCGATACTGGTGAGTTAAGATCTGTTCATTTGTAGGAGGCGCTAAACTTTCCCTCTCTTTATCTCGTGTTACAGGCAGTGTCCTTTGGCGTGCAAGGCAAGTGAAACTCAATGCGGCTCTTTAGCTCCCATTCGAAAATGCCTATGTTTGTCTACGTAGCGTTCATTTGGCTCGCTTGCTACTCTCGCAGATACACGCAGATCATCCGTTATTATCTGCTGATTATCTCTCGACATCCCATGTTATTGAGTTGGGGTTAGTGTTTCATTACCTTCGATACAATGCCAACAGTTCACTTTCCGCCAGCGCCGGTACTGGGCTCCTTAGCATTCTGCTCGCTCCATATGTTGCACATTACACAGCAACCGATCTCCCCTCACTTCTCCCACTCATTCGGAAAAATCAAATACATAACCTTGTTCCATTGCTTCTCGCCAAAGTTTCTATAGATGATCTTGACTGGATCCAGCTGCAAAATACCCCTGCTCACCTCCGCAATAAGAATTTTTTGACTCGCAAGGCCCAAGAACCATCTCTCCAGCATCATGATGGAAAGGGAGCGACTTCCCGGAGAATAATATCCCTCGGTCAGGCCTCCCTGTCAGAGCGGCGCTTTGACCTCATCCTCGTCGTGGATTGTGTATATAACCCTTCCCTCATCGCTCCCTTGCTCAGCACCATCGAATATCTCACAACACCCAGCTCACACCTGCCGTTGGAGACTGACTCCAACCAGCGCATCTTTATCTCCCCAATGGTTCTTGTTGTTCTCGAGCTCCGAGCTGCAGATGTCACACGTGACTTTATAGATGGCTGGTTGACATTACCAGGTGATTGGGAAATATGGAATATACCGTTACTCGATAAGCGATTTGTTATGTGGGTTGGGCGGCAAAGGATAGACTTGACATCAACTTGAGGTCTCGATTTATATCTTCCTCTCCGTCCTGATTGTCTCAATGTGACTGCCGGGGCTTCACTCAATGTAAAATCTCGAGCGCAGCTCACTCTTAATCCTCGAAGCCTGCGTCATCTGCTTATCTGGGCAACAATTCAGTTTCTTTGTCCTATTACGACCCAATCTATTTCTATTGTTACAGGTTTAGAGTACGCGGCTGTCCCACTACACCTAGGGTATATATGGATGGAGAAGTACAATGATGTGAGAATATGTGTGAGAAGTAAATACGCAGGAAAATAAACGGTGAACTTGAAAGAACACCACTCCGGAAACAGAACAAGTTGTCCATGACGGAATCACCCTCCCGAAGCTCAATGCAAGTTCATGACGACAAGCATCGTGCCCATGAAGATGATCAGCCGCCACGCCGCCCATGTGACATGAAGAGACAGTACACCCGAGGCAAGATTCCCTGTCGGTAACGCTGGATTCTGGCCAATAGTGGGTGTGGGGAGTGGTCCACCTTCAATGGCGAACGACGTGGCAGTTGGAGAGAGCTGAGCAAACCCGACCGATGGCGGATTGAAGCGAAATACCGAATATACATTTTTCTGGACAAGGATCGATCAGCGGGTGAAGCGTGGAATAATGACAGCACATACCAAAAAGGTGTCGCCGACGATCCATGCTGGGGCACTACCACCCATTTGCAGTTCGAAGAATGCACCAATGCATGTATTTTTCGAGAGCTGAGTCAACATGAAATCGGCAGGATCGATGGACCACGTCTTGCCACCGAACGACATTTGTACATTGACTTTAGTTGAGCATGCTAGAAATGACATCGTTTTAAGTTGGCAACGCTTGAAGTGCAGAAAAGAAGTGAACACTCACGGTACGTCCAATAACTTGCGTAGTCACCGGTACCAGGGGCGGAACCAGGGATTTGTGCAAACATTGAAGCGATGATGCTTCGAGGTCCACCCACAAGGGTCGTTCCAGTATCTATGGCAGCATAAGAAGCCGTTCCAGTCGGAAGTGTCACAGCGTTCCCTTGCACATTGAGGGCTGCGTTGAGGTTAGTGACACAATTCTAACTAATACTAGAAATAACGAACTTGTCATAGGTATTATCCAATAAGACTCTTGTCCACTGGGAATGTCTACGAAGTCAATGTCTCCAGAATATAAGCTTGTGCTAAAATTCACGTGTCAGACACAAATAGTTGGAATTATATCACACACAGACTTCGTGGTCCCCATTGTGAACTGTCCTCCAGGCTCTGCTTCAGCAGGATTAGGAACGTCAATGAATCTGCACCAAACATATATAAGTTGAGTTGCATCAGCAAAAGCAAGAGAATACCTAGTTAGAAAGAAGCTAAACAGAGGTTGCGTCCAGGTTCCACCCTTGACAAGCGTCTCCCATAATGGCGAAGCTTTTGAAGAGGCAATGGACTGGAAGCCTAAGCCGAGAAGACCGGAAACAGGATTATTAAGTAGTCCATCCGAGACAATATCGCAGACAGCTGAAAACCAGTAAGTAACAGGAAATGCGTACCGTAGAGGACATACCGAAGGTTTGACTTGGCACTTGAAATCCTGCCATTTGTACCACGTCTGTACCCAACGTGCCATCTGCCGCTCCACTTCCATACGTGATGTGGAATGGCGTAGAAAGATTCTTGAATGACGAAGATTTGGCGGGGTTGAACATAGGAACGTTGCCGCAACTACCACAACTTTGGGCAGCGAGCCACAGATCTGACGACCCAGTGTCCAATATAACATTGAAGGATACCGGAGGTGTACCGATAGCCAGAGAACCGTAGTAAGAGCTATCAGTATTCTGATTGACCAGTTGGTTACCCCCGGACGTTGCACGCCTCTCGGGCGTGAACACTCCATTGCTATACTTTGTACGGAGGATCTCGACTTGTGCCCGTGCCCATGGACCATCGCGGAAAGGTTGGCGTTTCCGAAGCAACGGAACAAGTGCAAACTCGGCAGACGTTGCATTAAGCTGGGGGAGGGCGAATGGTTGGAGGGAGAGTAGAGAGATTAGGAGAAATGAGAAAACCATTACGGGTTCGTGAAATTTTGGACAGTAGAAATAGAACCTTGACCGAGCAAGGATGATCGAGTACAAGTATGATGTGGTATGTTAAGCAGTGAACATGCACGGCTTATATAGGAACGAGAGGTGGTGGTGGCAGTTCAAATGAATGGTGAACCACCCTGACACAATAAAAGGAATTGCGGAACGCCAAGGGGGCACAATATTAATTCAATTTCAGACAACCGGCGCCCAGGCTCTGTGACAGTGTCTCGCGACCACCACCACCACCACAACAACAACAACAACATAATTCCATTTCTTTCCTCCTATATTTCCTTAGGAGACTCGAACTGACGACCTTTTAGTAGGAGAAGTTCATTTCTGTACTCAAATCTTGTCCATCCCGTAGGTGCATTCACGATTACGTTGTCTAGCTGTGCAATACGTCTCCTGTACGTCAGGTGCCGATGAAACCCACGCAAGAACGCTTTACGCTCGAGGCTGGATCCTGAATCTAGCTCTTGTCTCATTCTCATTTGCGTTTACCTCCTGAGACCATTGCTGCGAGACTCCCGGGATCCGTGACGATGGGGGTGTCGGAATCTTCTATGATAGGTAGTATACTTACAACTTACTTGAGCTGGCGCTAGTGTATCTCCAAACGTATATCTTTAGAAGGACTGTGAGTTCACATAATTACTTCATGAAGTGTGATCCCAAGCTAAAAGCGTCACGTATGGTTGGTGTTTGTCTTCCAACAGTTTTTCTGTTCCCCTCGACAACATATATATGGAGAGCGAGCCTCAAGGTCAAGGTCAAGCCATTACAATCCACTATACTGGCTATCATCTGGCATTATAGCTGTCATGTAAGTTCGGATGTTTATCCAAGGTTCGTCGATTCGTAGGGTATCAAAAAAAAAACAAAAAAACAACGTACGGATAACTCTCATTCACACGTGATTGTATAGCCTATATGCTAGCTTCACCAATGATTCAGAGCTCCAATACTTACCTTTTCTTGCACCCAAAACTGCAATTCATCCCAACCGACATAGTTACCTTGCTTGCAAGGTCACTTCCAATCTGAAAATGCACAAGGATTCGTGTCAGGCTCAATATCCTGATCAAGTTTTTCGTATCTGATCATTTACCATTATATCTTCTCTACTTTGCATCGACCCTGGACGCGGATTCTTACTATTCGTGTATCCAGATTCGCCATTACAGCCTTTCCCAAAAACCTTCACGTGCGTTGCTTTTTCTACTTTTTTTTTGGTGCGCTGCCTGTAGGGCAGGCATGCTGCATAGAGATCGCAACAATGCCTTTCCGCCACAGTAGTGACCTAAAACCGTGTTCTCTATGGCTCTTAACCCATGGCTACATTCCTGAGAATATGTATGAAAATCCCTGGTGTCTCTCAGAGCAGTGCCATGCAGGTGGGGGAACAACTACAAATAGTATCATAGGCCACATCCTGCCACCATTGAACCCCAATCAAGGCAGGCCAGGTGTTCTTGATGGGGAGAAACTTCACTCATTAGTAGAACTCATTGAATGGTCGCCAGATATGAGAGTGGGATGAAGAGGTGAGAGTGGGATGGAGTCTGGGAGCTTCATTGCGAGTATGTTGGCTAGTTCAGAGTCTGAGCTGATGTTCAAGACAATGGCTTTGGGTGAGCAGGGATGTCCAAATGAAGATGAATAGGTTCTACAGGGTCCTGGGTGAATATACGAGATGGCTCCAGTCTCACCCAACATTGCATGCCCTGCCACCTCAAGTGAATCATCGCTGCCCTGTCCTACTTCTCCCAGCTCCAATACTGGCTGCAGCCGCTGGACAGCTTCATAAGGAGATGGAAGGTGTGCAACTCCATCCATGTTATAGATGTCTTAGATATATTGTAGCAAATTGATTGCTTACTGGGCACCTGCCCTACAGGCGGCACACCAAAAAAAAAGTAAAAAAAAGTGACACACGTCAAGGTTTTCGGGAAAGGCTGTAAGTTAAGCATCGTTCCTTATGTAACAGGTATGGATTTTCTCATATTAGGTATCTATTATCTGTGTAGATGTTAATCTACTTCTACATACCCTTTTCCACCACTCTTCTGTCTTCAAGTTGAGTTCTCGCAACCTTTTGTCCTCCTGCTCTAAGTAAGTGTTCAACTCTTGCATGAACATCTTCTCATTGAAGTCTTGAAGTATGCATATCTTTTCTTGGCCTGAACTACATGATAGTGCTACGTATATATTGAACAGTGTAAGTCCGCCCCCGGTAGGCAGTGTCACAACGTCAACGATAATGTGCGGTATTGTTTGTCCTTGGGATCAATAGTCCATGAAGGCATATGCGGCTGTCAATGGTAGTTGCATTTGTCTCACACTTCTTTGGGTTCATTTCCCCTGCACTAGTGGCACTTGAATTTTGAATGTTTTTTTGGTGGGCTCCACAGGTATGACACTGTCTTCTAACCCTTCTAAGGTTGGCTCTTCCTGTGGGTCCAGTTTGATACTGACAATTTCACCACAAGATCCATTCACAACTTTAAGGTCTGTATCAACATTCATTGTTACCATCACTGTAAGTTATAAGCAATGCAATGTACAAGCAAGGTCTGCCGTGGGGGGGCCCCACACCATTCTAGTCCTCTCCCAACCTGAAAATGTCCCTAGATACATGACAGAATCAATATCCTGAGCTGTATATTGGTATCCATTCCTTGTGCTCATATCTTGATCCCTTGCTAATATCAAATCTTCTTTCACTATCCTTTGTGTATCTTCTGCTTACCCCATTCCCTGTGTCAGCAGTTACACATCACAGCCTGTCACAGCTACCAATTTATCAGCTTTAATAAGCATGATCTTGAGCTCTCTGGTTGCCTCTTTCAGATTTGCTTGAGCAATTGAATACATTTAATATTTTTTACTTTTCCTTCTGCACATCATTACCTATTATTCTCTGTTTTATTGTGAAGTTCATGCACTCTGGATTCTTCTACATAGCATGTGGATCCAACCCCTGCATAAATATCTGGTCATCTACTGGTAACAATCTTGTATTTGAAAAGACATTGCACTAATTATGTAAAAAAAATATAAAATGAAAATATGTCTCAAAAGACAAGTTGTTTGTGTGTACTGTCAAGACTGAAGATGGTGCAAGAGCTGACCAGGGAGGAAAAGCTGACCACTTGAAGGTGGTGAAGGAGGCACGTGTGAAGGACAGGGAAGGTGCCAGGCCAGCTGTTTGAACTGCTACCACTGTGACCTTGAAAGAATCTCTATGCCAATGCTCTCTTTAGTTAGTGTCAAGTAACCCCCACTCCATCTTTCTGCAATAGAATGCACTTTTGCTTTTGTGCAGTGCTTTTTGAGCCATTTAGACAAATTTTCACTTGATATACATACAAAACAGTTATGGCATTGACAACAAGAGTAGGTTATACATGATCCTAAGGAATAGCAAGGACTACATATACCCAGAATGTCTCATCCACACTGATGCCTTCTCTGGTGTAATGGATGCAAGCACATCATGGAGCAGATAGTTGATGGTATTCATATCCTTCGAATCCACTGCCACACGAAACTCTGGGCCGTAGTGGCGTATGACAGATTTGACATAGGAAAATGACTCCTCAATTGGGTTGAAATTGGGGGAATAAGGTGGAAGATAATACAGCCAGATGCCTCTGTTATTTGACAATTAGTACATGATAAAAAGAACTGATACATACTGCTTACCTGGCCTCACAAATTGTCCTCACCTCAGGTATGTGATGGATTGAACAATTGTCCATGACCCAGGGCTGTCCATGAGTCTACCCGCGGATCACCTGTGACTCTACTCACAGGTATGGTTCTGCCTTGGTGGCTCAACCAAGATCTGCACAGGTTTCCACTCACAGGTGAGTCTGACTCATGGGTTTCATTACACTTGCGAGTTTGGGCATTTTAAGAGACTCGCAGAACTCTATAAAGCCCATGCAGTGGTGTACACTACGTAGTATACTATTATTATACTTATTCTAATTTATTATTATTTTTCTCAATTTTTCCTGGCCCCCTTGGGGCCAGGAGTGAGCCCCTGTGACAAGTCTGAATGGTCTCATCGGATATGAACAGAATATAAGTGAAATCATGCTGTCTCACTGAACCTACCTGAACCTACCTGAACTTGTTTTGCAAATGACCAAGTTCGGCCAAGTTCGACACCTTGTTTGAATGGTTTCTTTCATTCAATCGTTTGAATCTTTGTCACAATTTCATGTGAGTGGTCAAAACAACACCAAAGCATAGTGAAGGTATATAAGGCAGAACTCTGCCTCTCACCTCTTGCTATTGACCTCGACCCCACTCCTGTGTTTGCCCTTAAGTGGAATTGCAAGCATGGGGGGGCTAGGAGCCATTGAGCCATAGTATAGCAAATAGTACTAATAAGTAAATGTGTGTACCTAGTTACATAGTGATGATATTATAAGAATAAATTTGCTATCTAAGTAACTGTCTTGCATGAGTCTGTCCAACATTTAAATTATGAACAGTGTGCAATGTTACACTTTTGAACAATTCTGGAATTATATTATTACTGTATACCGTGCTGGCAATAGACACATTGGTTCAGCAACTCACTGGGAGTACTAAGTAGGAGTAAATAGCACTACCCTTCATTTGCGTTCAGATGGCATCTGATTTGGGAGTCTCATTTGAAGGTATACACAGGAATATATCTGAAGATAAATGAAGTTCTGTTGGATCCCATTCAGGTCCAATGAGATCATGCAGACTTTTCACTGAGAGTGAGCAAACGAGCAGGTTGCAGGCCTGCTTATATATGTGCTGCAAACAAAGGTCACGTGACCTTCGTTCAAACTCTAAATCGAACAAAGGTCACATGACCTTCATTTGCACCACATATATAAGCCATCCTGCAACCTCTCGTTCACTCACTCCTGGCCCCAAGGGAGCCTGGAAAATTTGAGAAAATGATAATAACTAAAATAAGTATAATACTAGTGATGAATCTACAAGAGCTGCAATGGTTCTCAGTTCATGGATTGAGGAGCCAGAATTGGTTCAGGAACAAGCTATAGTTACAGTGCTGAAGGAAAAGTAGGCTAGATCAGGGTTGCAAGTGTACACAGTTTGCAAGTACCTGTGAGTATCTGTAGTTAGAGTTGAAGTCGCAACTGAGATCCAATGAGTTTCTTGGATCCAAGTACTTGTGACTCACAGGTGTTAAAACCTGTGAGTATTCCCATGGATCAACTCATCACTACCTGCGAGTAGATCCACACTTGTGCACAGGCTTACATGGCATGACCAAGATGCTGTGAGGCACTGGCAATGGATTCATGTGCAGCATCAAAGCCTTGATGAAGGCCACAAATGAGGCTCTGTCATATGCACCTTTGCACACCTCTGAGTAGATGATGCCACTACTACAGAGGGCAGGAAGGAGAGAAAAGCTAGAATACATGTGAGAAAGTGTAAGGTATGAAAAATGGTGACACATACCCTTGCCCTCGTACAAACCTGGCACTAGTGCATGCTCACTGACCCATTTGTCCCTGTCCATACAGCTGGTATGATGTGCAGCAGTCAATGCAACTCTCATCGACAAAAACAAGGTGTTGGGGAGATTCAGCTCCGATCTGGAACCTGAACCTTGCATGTGAAGCTGCATTGCGCTTGGCAGCCACTCTGGATAGCTGATAGTTGAGTTAGATTAGTATTTTCACATACATACACCATAATTTGGTGTGGCGGCTTACTTTATTATGGCTGAGACCAAGGTGAGTCAACATCTTCCAGATGGTCGAGAGGCCTACAACTACTTCATGTTTCAGAAGCAGATGCTTCTGGATCTCATCTAGATAAATGTTGGGGAAACGCTCCACGAGGGACATCAAAACTACAGTGATACAATGAGATTAGTTGACTAGTTGCAGTACACTATACCAGATAGAGCTCACCTTTGTTTCTTCAGGTAATAACAATGTCATCTTTTCAGCATGCCTTCCAGGACCTTGTGGTACCACTTCACCTGTCTCACACCACATCTTGAGGATCCTTTCAACCACACATTGGGAGATTTGAAGGTCATGCACTATCTGGGCAGTTTTCCTCTTGAGTGTGTATTTCTGGTATATAATGCATTTCTTGAGGCTCAGTTCATACGTCTGGCATTGCTGGAGGTGTTCAGGTAAGATTAGGGCTGTCTATGAGTCTACCCATGAATCACCCGGACTTGGATCTGTGGGTATTTTCATTTCCAAACCCTATACTTGGATCTGCATGGGTATTGCATCCAGGTGATCCAAACCCATGGATACAAACCCACAAGTTTCAGACTACTCGTGGGTTGATATGTGGGTATATATTATTCGTTTTCAGCAGACGTAGCTAGCTATGTATTAACCCTAATTTTTACAATTTATTTCGTGTTTTTATCTAATTTATTGGGGCCTCTACAGGCCCCAATAAATTAGATAAAAATATAAAATAAATTTTCGAAATTAAGGTCAATATGTAGCTACCTACGCCCACTGAAATCATAAGCCATGGATCCCAAATCCATGGGTTTTAGGCAGAATCCCATAATCCATACCCAGATCCGTGTGGGTATTGCCCATTGGGTACCCAAGACCCATGGGATCCTTACCCACGAGTTTTCCCACAGATCAACCCATGGGTACCTGTGGGTTGATTCAGACTCGTGGACAGCCTTAGGTAAGATATGGGGCATTTAGAAGCGGTGGATGTGCTGAACAAAAGGGTCACAGTTTGTGTGACAGTGTGACACATTACACTCCGACATGTATCAACACCATGCAAGAGATATAGAACACATGGGTACTAAATTTTAATTTCAGAATGTAAATAGTGTATATATAAACAAAATATTCAAGATTCAGAGCATTCAGAGGCAATATGGGCATGTTACAACTGTGCATATAGCTGAGTGCTCCTACTCTGGAGGGGGGAGTATCAAGCTTATCCCTTCTGTTATATTGTACTACATATCATAGATAATATTTCTACAAAGTACCAGAGATATCCATGCCCTTCTGGGATAGGTATGGGTGATTTATCCTCAAGACTATAGCATGTAACCGGCTTGTTTCACTCTAGAGTCTATATATGATAATTATCTATAAAACAATGTCTAAATTATGTGCCAAAAATAAAGGCACTAGGTGGCCTGGTTGGTGAGATATAACGTGTTCTTTCTTGCAGAATCACAGTGGCACCAAATTTTGAAGTCTGCCTTATGTACTGAAAACAGCTGTAAGTCTTCCATTATCATTGCTTAGTGTAGTTAATGATTGAGATCCTTTCACAGTTACATAGTTTTCTTCATCTAATTGTATTCATTTAGCAGATTTGCCTCCTATCGATTGTTCTTGTAATGTAATATTAGAAGCCTTCTTCAATTTGTTGTCTATTATTGTCCATGTTTCGTTTTCTAATTTTTCCAATAAATGAAGAGGGTCATCCTTGTTCCATCTCAAAGCTCTGTGTACATTTGATGAAACATGTTCTGTGCCTTTCCATAGTTGATATTCTCTAATGATGGTATTTCTTCAGTCTCCTTCTACATGGGGTCCAGTTTTCCTTGGTGGTTGAGTGCTGTGACATCATCTAAAATTTCTAACTCCCTGAACTCCTGTCGTAACCATCCAGATGTACCTTTGGTTATCTTGTGTTCATCAAAACCTTGAAATATAACTGTTCCATCTAGGTTGGAGCTGCGAGAGAGTGCCATGTAATAAGCCATGTGATTTCTGCAACTTCTAAGGTCTACAACATTATTAGGCCTTGTGCGTCCTTGAGAACCATAGTCAGTCATGGCAAAATTGGGAACAATCTTTACTTGTTCTTGTACAATAGTCATTTCATGATCATTTGGCATTTGGCATTTAATTCTATCTGATGTTCTTGCAATAGGAACAACATTCTCTGGTAATCCCTCCAACTGAATTGATGTAGCTGGTTGTTTAAGTTTGATGAACACTGCATCTAATATTGGTTTTTCTGGTGTTAAGCAGGAGCATTTCCAACCCATAATTGTCCCCTCTGCACCGTTGGTGACACAACATTCTGTTGCTATGTTATGTTTAATAATGATGGGCATGCCTTGGCATAATGGGAGTGATCAGCCCGATGTTGGGTTGCAGCATGTGTGATGGGCATGCCTTGGCATAATGGGAGTGATCAGCCCAATGTTGGGTTGCAGCATGTGGTAGAGACCAAAGCAATTTTTGTAATTTGAGTCGATCAGATTGGACTTTCGAAATGGATCATCTTTGTCTGAAGTCTTCTTCCTTCCCTGTTGTCTTTCATCAGTATTTTCTCCTGGCCATCGGTTCAAAGACAAGAAATTAATAAAAGGCTGATTATTTTCTTCAGAAAATCTACGTCCCCCTAGAGCATTAAGACGATCCCTGTGTGAATTGAGACCTACAATGACTGGCACATTTCTGAACCTTTTCTGTGCAAGTTTAATGTGATTTGGACCCCATCCAGATATCCTGGACTGCTGCAGCTTTATGTCAGCACCCATGCACTTTCCATAACACATATTTTCTAAGGCTTGTCTCAATGCTGCATCTCCTTTGCTTTGTGATCTTTGTCTCATGTTTTCTCTTAGTATAACTACTGTAACAAATTGATGCCAGAGTGCCTTACCTAAAGCATTTTCTTGTTGCCAATTTGTGTCTCCAATTTGACGTTTGGTGCCAACATCATCACTGTATAAGGCGGGTTCTTTGGTAGGTGATGGTAACTGTGCAAAATCTCCAGCCACAATAACATTCACCCCTCCAAATGGTTCTTCTTCCTTTCCCATGACCATAGCTAGTTGTGTGCTAATGTGATATAAACTTCGGCAGCCCACCATAGTGATGGACGCAATTCATTCCAAAGAGGTTCAATCCGGTTCAGTTCTGGTTCAGTTCAATGAACTGAACCGGGACATGGACCAAACCGTGAGCTGGGTCTGGTCTGGTCAAAATCCCTGGATCAGCTCAGATCGATCTATTCTGAACTGGTTCAAGATCCGGTGTTCACCAGATCACTTGTGACAAGTCACAATGGCAACCAACCACCACCACCCCACCACCACCACCACCACAACTGCTACCATGCCACCACCACAAATACGTATCCACAGTGGTCGTCAACGGTTCACATGCCACTAACTCGCCACCAAGTCACACGACTCACTCACCCACCATCGGAGATGGCCCCACCTGACCACCACCACCACTACAATGCCACTGCCATCGTGGACGGCCACAACCCATTTTCCATCACCTGACTCACTCACCACAAGGCTGCCACTGTCTATTTCCAATTGGCCCACACACATCCATTGTCCCCCACTCACTCCCATTCCATTTCTGGCGTCTATGTCAAAAGCCCCCCCACACCACCACCATCCCCACACCTGCCACCACCCTCACCAGCATATGTGCACCCACATCCACACAAACCTACATCCCCACTGCCTTCGTTTTCTGCCTCTCGCCACTAGTCATTTCTCCTGTCTCCTGTCGATGACATCGTTGTATGGCATACTCGCATTGTTTGTTGTTTCTGCTCATGTATACAAGGCCTGTTTCGCCTTAGTGTACCCCAATTGACCTCTATCAGCTGGATTCACTCGTCTAAGTCTAAGTCTAAGTCTACTGCTACGTCTACTACTGAACTGCGTCTACATCAAGCCCACCATTGAGATTTCATCAATAAACAAGTATTCCATGTGTTCCACATGTGCCCTGACCTTTGAGATACCAGTCGGAATATCTGTTTTCCTCTAATTCTCACATTCCTAGAAGGGAGTGTTATGTGGAACCTCCAATCAAGGTGGCTGCTGATACCTGTTGGGCCCTCAATTGACACCTGTGACTTTGTTAAGGACCAGATCAGATGTGGAGTCAGGTTTGGTTGGAGCTCTCCTTGAATGAAATTGGAAAATCACAATATTTGGAATATGCGGAATATCGGATGACTTGGAAATCGGAGATCTGAAGACTGATCTATATGGGTGTTGGCTTCAACTTATGGGTTGTGCCCTCTTGGATTTCTGATGCCCTGAGATTTCAGACTGAAGACTAGACAGAATTATCGGAGTTCCGATGGTTGGGTCTATTTGGAAAGGGTCAATGACAAATAGCAAGTCGAGACTTATCAGAGATGAGCGGAAGGTTTTGGATATTCAGGAATTGGAAGAACCAATGCAGAAAGGGATAGGACTAATGGATAAATGAATATCGAGTGAGGGTTTAGCTTTACAGGAAAGCGAGTGTGATCAAAGAGTGGGTTTTGGAATGTCAGAAATGCTGGAGTCAGAATAATCAGTGTACCAAATAAAGGTTGAAAGATTTAAAGGCTTTATTGCGGATAGAACTTGGAGTGATGAAGTGTAATAAAGATACAATGATATAGGGTTGACAAGATATATCAAGTATAATGAGATAATAGGTTTATCAAGATATAACGAGATATACAAGCTGAAGAAAGCTTGAACAGGGAAAAATGTATTTAAAGGAATATGCAGAATTCCAGAATTTGGAAACGAAGAGATAAGGTGCATGATATGGAGTTCCAAAATCAGAGCGAATATGGAAATCGAGATAGAACGTACAGGGATAAGATCGAGATGGATCGTGACTAAGAATGATAAAATGGGGGTATAATGGAAAAAGGCAGAAAAGGGCTTATCGGGATGCAGAAAACATTGGAATAATGGAAGCCGGATTTGGGATCTAACAGTATCTCCCTTTTACAGCTGAGCCCTCAAAGGCCAACTGCACTATTGAATATCATGGGAAGTTTGGGCATTGGTTGTCCGTAAAGGCTGAGATCTTGGATCAGATATAAATAGGGGAAAATGGTCTGTGGAAGCAAAAACACTTTTTGATTCCCCACCACCACCACCACCACCACCACCTAGTCTCCAATGGCATTGTGTCCTAGGTCCACCTCACTCACCCGCTCCATTATCAACATCAGCTCTGGTGATGAACTCACCACTGAGGTGAAGGAATACGAGCAGATAGAAAAAGGAGTTGGAGGACAAACTGCTGGAAAAGGTGAAGGCAAAGTGGGAAAAGTGGGAAAGAGAAGTGGAGGAAAAGCAGGAGTGGGATTGGAAAGAGAAGGAGGATCAGGATTGGAAAGAGAAGGAGGATTGGGATTGGAAAGCGAAAGAGAAGGAGGACAATGAGCGGAAGGTGGAAGAGAAGGAGGACAACGATTGGCGAAAAAAGGAGGAAGCCGACCAAAAGAAGCGGAAGGAGGATGTGGATCAGCGGAAAAAGGAGGAAGCCGACCAAAAGAAGCAGAAGGAGGATGTGGATCAGTGGAAAGCCAAATCTACACAGATGGTGCAGGAGGAGTTGAGGTGGGAGGAAGCCTGACTCAAAAAGGCATCGGTAAGTTGTCGTTTTATGATTGCTATTGACGGATTTTGATGGAAAAAATCAGACTAGCCAGAGAAAGGCAACTGTGATCAGAAGACCGATCAGAATCCGAAGGCTATGTTGGAAAACGTCAGAGGCCGAAAATGTTGACTTGAGGATGTATGGTCAGAGGCCGATGAGTATGATGACCGGTGCATTCTCTGTCAGATGCGGGGTTTGGAGTGTGTCAACGAGGAGTGAAAAAGCAGGAAGTCAAGGAAGCGGGTGTGCATCCAATGCAGAAATGATTGCAAAAAGTGCACAAAACTGGGCGATGCAGATGTCGCTGTGGAAATGGCGGGCAAAACTTCTTTGCCAGTGCACAAGCAGGTGAGGCCGAAAAACGTGGAGGCTGGACCAGGACCAGTGACGAAAAGATGTTGGGTGGAAACGGTTGCAGATTGGGAAGTCGGGGCGGCATCGGGGAAGGATAAAGGCAAGGAGCAGGCGACAGAGGATGATGTGGAGGATGAGGCAGAGGATGCAGGGCTCGCGGCGGAAATCCGCGGGCTTCGCAAAACAATTCATAGCCTCACCAAGTGGCTCCGGTACAATGTCGAAGGGATGGCTGTGTTCAGCAACATGCTGAAAATGTCGCACAGGATCGCCGAGATCAAGTACAAGTTCCGGAAAAAGCGGTGGGAGACATACCACAGGGTGTCGGCACCGCAACCAGACTTGGAGTCAGAAGGTGGGTCGGGAAATGAGGTGGAGAACGTTGGGCCGCAGCCTGAACCAGAGAAGGGGAAAGGGAAGGCGAAGGAGGCGGACAGTGATGGAATAGACGTAGATGTCATTCCAGAGGTGCCGGAGAAGGAGGTTCCAAAAGAGGCAGAAGTTGCCAAGGAACCCAAGGCAAAAATCGATGAGAAAATGGCAAATCTGGAAAATGCGGATTCGGAAAAACAAGCCGAGGAGGAATTGGGGAAGGCAGAAAGGCCTGAACCGGAGGCCAATGGACAGGAAGATGAAATGACACTGGGGGAATGAGCATATTTTTAGTGTAAAAAATGTGATAAAAATGCTTTTTCCTTACAGATTATTCATTCACTGTTCTGGTTGAAAGATCTCCCAAAAATGCTGCTTTTTTATCAAGTTTTAGGACCTGAAAATCTGGTACATACTTCACATTTCTAGGCATGGGAAATGAATGTAAAATGTGAGAAATAATGAATTTACTCATTGATTTCATGCCACAAAAATGCAAGGACAATCTTGGTTTTCATTGACATTTTCAACAGAAAAGAACCAAAATTATCCAAGATTTCATAGTGGAAGAATGGTTATCCAATTAGTAAAATCTATGAGATTTTCATGAGATTTTTCATTACTTTTTGCCAGTTGAATAATTGTTATATTTTTTTTAGTTTTTGCAATGATTAAACCTGGTGGATAAACATTTATCCATCGGTTTTTCCTTCACAAATAAGCAAAATATAAGAATTTTTCTTAACTGAAAAGGTTATGAAAAAGTCAATGGATAATATTTTACTAATTTTCTCACCTTTCTTCCATATGGGGAAATCTTGGATAAATTTTGGTTCTTTTCTGTTGAAAATGTCAATGAAAACCAAGATTGTTCTTGCATTTTTGTGGCATGAAATCAATGAGTAAATTCATTATTTCTCACATTTTACATCCATTTCCCATGCCTAGAAATGTGAAGTATGTACCAGATTTTCAGGTCCTAAAACTTGATAAAAAAGCAGCATTTTTGGGAGATTTTTCAACCAGAACAGTGAATGAATAATCTGTAAGGAAAAAGCATTTTTATCACATTTTTTACACTAAAAATATGCTCATGCCCCCAGTGTGATGCAGTAGATGGGGGTCGGAAAAAAGGAATCGGAAAGGCGAAAAGTAGTATAGAATAAATTGAAGAAGTTTCGGCAAAAGTAATATAGTTAGTTGTCAGAAAATCAAGTTGTTTTATAATCGGAAAAAATGAAATAATCAGAAAAAATGGAAAAACGGTGAATCAAAGATGTTTAGTTAAGTTCAAAGATGTCAGAAACCAGAGTAAATCAGAATCAGAGGGTAGTTGGGGACACAACTCGGGATTGGGATTGGACTTGTAAGAAATCGTGAAGAAGTTCAGGAGGGTCAGGAATATTGGGATGTGAAAGGCATAGATGTTGAAGGGGTTTTGGGATTGCGGGATGTAAATAGAAGTGTGATAAGAACAAGATTTGGATAGAAGAGTTGGGTTGTAAAGTGTTGTCAGAAAGGAATGGATGATTGGGAAAGATTGTTGTCAACATAGTGGCTACTCCCCCTTCAAGGTAGATGTCCCACCATCTACCTCAAAAGTCGGGAAGGAGAATACAAGGAGTTGGAGTATCGGAAAACCAAAGCATTCATAGGAAATGTTTCGGGTTTTCCAGGAAAGGAGCGGTGTTTCTTGGAAATTCTTGATAGTGGTCTCGATGTTGTCCAGTTGAAATTGTTGTAATCACAGATTACTGGAGAATTCGGAGAATATCGGGAGGTTTGAACTTAGAAAGGAAACAGGATGGGGTGAATTGGAATTGATTGGGATGTTCAAAAAAAGATTTTCAAAAAGGAAAAATGAGTCGAAGTTTGGAAATAAAGAGGTTGGGGAACAAGAAATGTCATTTGGAAGGGAAAAAATAAGAGCTATTGTTGTGAAAATCTGAAAATGACCACTAAACAGGGTCTTGGGAAAAGGGTAGAAGGAAACAAGTAGAGGAAGAAGAAGCCAAAAAGGTGTCAGAAAATCTGAGAATTGGGATGTTTGGTAGTGTTTGCAGTTTTTTTTCTTTGTTGGAAATATCGGTAAGGTGCTTGATATTTGGCCTGGAATATTGCTGAAGAAGGGATGGACATCATCCTAATGGCTTGAAAAGTCTGAATTTATTGGAAACATGGGTCGGAAGATGTAAGGATGGTACGTTCATGGATACACAGGGTTTAACAATGCCATTCAAGGAAGATTGTTGTGGATTCTGAAGGTGGTTTGCCAGTTATTGTCCCATAATGTGGAATCGGTATTGGTGACTAGGCTTGGAATCGGAGTAACTGCGTTGCATCTTGAAGAGTCAGATTCAGAAAGTCTGGAAGTCAGAGGTCAGAAAACTGAATCTTGGAAATGGAAGGATGTCTTGAAGGAGATTCGGAGTTCAGAGTTTTTGGAAATCATCCTGGAGTGTTCTCGAGGAAGTACAGACGTACTGTGCAGAAGGTGTTGAATGAAATCCTATAGCTAGAGCCTCGTTAACATGTTCTCAAGGTGGTTCTGGCTTAACTAGATGTAAGGAAAATGATTTTTCCATAGTGAGATTCTCTCCCTCCAATAGATGTGATCTTGTCGGAGTGCATAGCAGAATATTGATGATCACTTGTCAGGAATCGGAAGAATCAATGTAACAGATTTTCCTATTGGAAATGTGCCAAGGTTTCCATATTGTCGTATTGCAAGCTGAGGATTCATCAAGCGTTGACATTGGATGTTATGGCAAGTCAGAAGATGTCGCAGCAAAGCGGGATTTTTGGAGATTTGGAAAAACACAATATTTGCAGGTTTCCTGGAGACATGTTGTAGAATTGAATCATCTTGTTGAGGAGTGCAGAACTAGGTACTATCCAATGCCCTGTCAATCAATGGATTGTAGTGGGTGGGTTAGTGGCATCCCCAGCACATCAGAACAATTAGAAACAAGTGGTGTTATACACAATGTAATAACAATCAGGATTTTTCACTCGACGGAAAAAAAATGTGATTGGCATGACTAGCCTACTGGATGGTGTGACATAAAATGTTGTCGGTGACAAAAAACGGAGACCAGCGGAAGGTGGGAATCCAAAAGGATGGTGTTTAGACGTAATGATCAGTCAAAATGTTCGGAAAAAATGGTGTTCAGAGATTTTCGGGATTAAAGGTAAGGTTGGAGATGATTGTAAGGGTCTGGCGGTATTGTCGGAAGGTAGGAAGGATGTTTTTGGAAAGCATCTGTGGTGATCTCGGTAAGGCAGGAAAGAAGGTATGAACGCAGGATTGTGCTCAAGGATCTTTGAGCTGTCAGTTTTGGGAACTCAGAAGGTCCTCTAAGGGGTCCTTGATGTTGGAATCACTTAGTGTGACAGTTGTAGCTTGGGATTTTGCTTTCCTGGCAAAGGATGATGACTTTGGGCACATTTTCACTTTACAACTGGGTCTTCCACAGTAGAGGCATAACTTTTGGTTGATATGTCATTGTTTCTCCTGTGATATTAATTTGCCGTCTTGTCCGAGGATGTCGGAAAGTTTCGGTGTCTGTAAAATTGGGATTTGGTCAGAAATGGTTGCCATCTGTTGTGAGTCATCAGAAAGAAGGTTGGAGATTGCATTGTTGATGTCGCTTGGGATTTGCTTGGGTTTGAAGTCTTCGTCTATGAGACATTTGTCAAAATGGCTGGAATACTTGTGAACGTTTGATGGGTTGATGACATTCTTGGTAGATCTGTCGGTGTCATCAAGATCAGGTGTTCGGATTCAGGTGTTGGAAGACATTGTAGAAATCAAGAGTGTTAGCTTATATATACTGTTAAGGACCGGATCGGACGTGGAGTCGGATTTGGTTGGAGCTCTCCTTGACCAAAATCAGAAAATCACAATATTCGGAATACATGGAATATTGTATGACTCGGAAATCGGAGATCCGAAGGCTGATATATATGGGCATTGGCTTCAACTTATGGGTTGCACCCTCTTGGATTTCTGGTGCCCTGGTATTTCGGACTGAAGACCAGATGGAATTATCAGAGTTCCAATGGTCAGGTCTATTTGGAAAGAGTCAGTGACAAATAGCAAGTCGAGACTTATCGGAGATGAGCGGAAGGTTTCGGATACTCAGGAATTGGAATAACCAATGCGGAAAGGGATAGGATTAATGATAAATGAATATCGAGTAAGGGTTTAGCTTTACAGGAAAGCGAGTGTGATCAAAGAGTGGGTTTCGGAATGTCAGAAATGCCAGAGTCGGAATAATCAGTGTACCAAATAAAGGTTGAAAGATTTAAAGGCTTTATTGCAGATAGAACTTGGAGTGATGAAGTGTAATAAAGATACAATGATATAGGGTTGACAAGATATATCAAGTATAATGAGATAATAGGTTTATCAAGATATAACGAGATATACAAGCTGAAGAAAGCTTGAACAGGGAAAAGTGTATTTAAAATGAATATGCAGAATTCTGGAATTCAGAATTTGGAAACGAAGAGATAAGGTGTATGATACGGAGTTCCAAAATCAGAGCGAATATGGAAATAGAGATAGAACGTACAGGGATAAGATCGAGATGGATCGTGACTAAGAATGATAAAATGGGGGTATATTGGAAAAAGGCAGAAAAGGGCTTATTGGGATGCGGAAAATGTTGGAATAACGGAAGCTGGATCTGGGATCTATCAGACTTTCTGCTCTCTCATTAAAGAAAACGGTCAGTGCCTTTATAACCTGTGTTTTTCCAGTGCCTGCCATGCCTCCCAAGTACATTTTAAGTTGTGGAGCATCTGGAGATATTGGATGATTGGCAATGATGCGAAATGCTCTTTCTTGAGCTGGTTGCAAGTGAAATTGTTTTACAGTGGAATCAATCTGTAGTCTGTCATTGAGTGTTGCATCAGTAAAGTCCATTGTGAGGTAACTCTTATCAATCACCCAGACATTATCAGGTTTGAATTTATATTTCCTTGGTAACAAACCTGATTGTGTATTGTTAATGGAAGATTGAGCAATTGCATTATCTAACCTGTTGGCCAGTTGTACCTCCTTGGCTTCCTCCAATAATACCTTCCATTCTGAGGTTGATTTTTCCTCACCACTTTGCATTGGCAACATGGCATCAGTTTCAGGTTTTCCGTCCATACATTCATCTAGCCATCCAGTGGTATTAGCTGTAGTTTTTATATCTTGCATTTGCTGTTTTATCTTTTGGGCTTTACTACCCATTGGCTCCAATGATTCCACATCTTCATCATATGCTATTTGATCAAACAGCATACATTGTTCTTGAAGTTCTTGAAGATCATCCAAATCATCTTCATGGATGTTGTGATTCTTGAAAAATGGATGTCCACCAGTCAACCCATTTCTCATCAGTGCAGTATAATCATCTCTGGCATCATTAAACTCATATCGCACTTGAAAATTTTTCATGAGTTTGATGTATTTATCTTCAAAGGTATAGCACTGAAAAGCCTGCTCCCAGTTTTGGACATCTGTTTTTAAATCACTTCCACTATGCCATGGTTGAAACATTGTAAGCATGGTTGCACAGTAATATTCAAAATTACCTTTATCTGATTCCAGTAATAGTCCTCCGAGTATATTTGGAATTTTTGCAGAAGAACTAGGAGATAATTTCACTTTGTGCATTTTTCTTTGAGGGTGACCATCTAAGAACAGAAGGTCATCAATATCAGATGTTTTGCGCTTACATGGAATGGTGGAAGGCTCATTGATGTCGCCGATGCTTCTTTCAAAGCATCGTTTGGATCGCCATCTGCAATCTTGTTCACGTCGGCTTTGCTTGACAGGCAACTCGTCTGACTCCTGGTTCTAACCTGGAGTCTCGAGGACATTCTAAGAAGCACTCCTTGCTTCTTTATCTAGCAAACATATGGTTTGCTTTTGCACTCTCTTTTAAGATCTAGCCTAAGCTAGTTCTTGGGGTTCAAAAAAAAGTGTAAGGATTTTACACTTAAGTTGTGTTATCACACAAGCTCATAGAACCGTTCCAAACAGTTCTATTCAAGTGTGATGGTTACAAAGTAAGTGTTGGTGAACCTAAGGTTCTTCCTACACAACTATTACAGTTGTGGACATGTATGTACACAACTATAGCATAGACATAGCCTATGCATGTACAGTATTTCCTATATACTTGTATATATGATATTAATGGTATATTAAGGGAATTATAATTCCCTTACAAAGTAATCCCTCTTAGTTGTGGTCCACAATTAAAGGACGGGATGTGGAGCACATCATCTCTATCTCGCGGACCTAGAAGAAGTGATGCTGGATCAGGTGAGGCGCTGTTGCATATAGCACTGCTGCCTTCCGGGACTGGAAGAATTCTGTGAATGGGGGAGATAGGGCCTTCCTTCGACAATGAGCGTCTAGATGAGGGAGAAGAGGCTGTTCTTTGGCTGCTTGGATCGCGCTCTGTGCCAACGATTCGCGCGAAGAAATGCAAAGGCTTCGTCAGTTTCGGACAGGCGATAGCAAGATAATCTGTTATCGATTTCATGGCAATACTTCGATCTATGAAATTTGACCTCGTGCTGTGTCACTGCTGGCAGGAAATGGTGTTAAGGCTGGCATGCGCTGAAAGACTTAACTAGTTAAACGGTAACAACAAAATGTTAGCCTTCATACCGTCGATGTTGAAGGAAAACTAATAGGGCAGTGGTGGTCGGTTGATGATCGGCGAAAGAGTACGTGACCATGACACAACACAATATTTTAACACTCTCCCCACGAAACAAATAACCACCTTCCGAGGTATATACACGGGTGTTGCCTCACCAAGAACCACCTTCGCGAAGTCAGCCGAAATGTCTACCACCTCTGGCAATTCTCTGTTCTCGCCCGTAGTGAGTTATTTTCGGAACTATCGCACGGCAATCCCAGAAGGAAAACAGAAGATATGGCATCGTTGTTTCAATGTGTCGACGCCGTCACTCCTTGGCGTGGCATTTCGACAAGCAGAGCGGGATCCCAGATTCCACGGACCTGTGCAACCTAGATGGATCCATAAAAGAAGATAATTTTAACCAACGGAATGGGAAACTTCCGTGTCAACTGGAGGAGCCCTCGACGTCATGGCCAATCGTGACCAGAGAGTGAGGATTGTGGAGTGAGTGTCCGAATTTTGCTGTGGGAATTGCTTCTATATGAGGACCGCCGTGCCTGCCTTCCTGCAGGATTATTCCGCCTGCGATGCGCCAGGATGCGCCTTGATGCATTGCGCCGCTGTCGATCCGTAGTGATGCCATTGGCCAGCGATAATCTAATCCCTCTTGGTCTCAGTGTTCATTCTAGGAAGTTCGCCATGATATCACCTACCATCAGCAGCAACTATTGCTTCTCTCGGATCTAGAAGACACCTCCGAGTCCGTGAAACAGGAGGCGACTTGGACAGACTGACACGTGAGGAGGCTCTGGAGATCCGTCGTTGCGGTGTACTACGCCCGCAGCCCTCCTATGACGCCGAGACGACCTTGGATAGCCTTGGAGACAGAAAAGAGATAAGTGGTGCCGGTAACTAAGAAATAGATTAGATTATGGATGATTAGTCAGCGACGTAATGGGGGAAAGATGATTGGCCAGCGATGCAGAGTCTGATAAGGACTCTTTCGCCTTTGTGAAACCCTGGATTCCTCCTCGCCATCATGTCTCCTCTTGTTCTCGAATCCCCAGTCTCCAATTTGCACCAACAGAACCTGCCCCGCCTCACTCTTGCCAACTCTCTGCAGGCTTATACGCCTCCACCCTCGGTTCCCAGCGATCAGCAACAGCAACCGGCGCGTTCGGAGCAACCTTCAGAGTCGCTCAGCTTCGATTCTGCGACTGCTGCGCTTCAGTCGTCGTCTGTTGCTTCGTCTCAGTCGGTTGAGGGGCCACCGTCGTGTGCAAACTGCGGCACTGCGTCGACGCCGCTGTGGAGGCGCGACGCCGATGGTAACTCCATTTGCAACGCATGTGGTGAGCGTTTCTTGTTTAGCTTCCCTATTTTCTTGTCGTAGCTGCATGCCGCACTGTGATCTCCCCAATTACGCCGCACCATTTTGCGTCTCGTGGTGCGCCATGAGCCGCGTGTCGTCCGCGAGGCATTACGCGCATCTCATTTTCACACCTTTTTTTGCGCTTCTGCACTCATTCATGTTGTCTTTTACTTGCTTAATCAGGTCTTTATCTCAAAGCTCGTCGTACTGCTCGCCCTACAAACCTGGGTCGCACACCTTCGCCGCCATCTGCAGAACAGCCTTCCGAGTCAACAGCTCCACCTCCACCATCTTCTGCGGAAGCTCCATCCCCTCCAGCCATGCTGACACCTGCTGCATCTCCCCTATCGGACTCTCAACACCAGAAACATACGGGTGGCACATGCCCTGGTGACGGACGCTGTGATGGCACGGGAGGTACATCCGCTTGCGCCGGGTGTCCCACCTATAACAACATCCTTTCTCACTCGGCGCGGGAGGCGGCCGCCTTAGCCGTTGTGTCAAATGATGCACCTCCGTCACTGCCCAACCAAACAGAAACGACGCCGGACTCGCCAAATAGCGGCAGCAACCCCAATAGTGCTCTTAACCGCGGTCGCGGCAGAGCGCCTGTCGGTGCTCTAAGTTGTGCCAACTGCGGGACCAGTACGACGCCACTGTGGAGGCGGGACGATGCCGGTAACAATATTTGCAATGCATGTGGTGAGCTTCCAAACTTTACCAGAATTATTCCTGTGGGCTTGTTCCCTAGAGCCTTCACATCACCCATTGACACTTTTCCCGCAATCATCCATTTCCGTATCCCTTATCTGGATGATTCATCTCGGCGTCTCACGTTCTTACGTCTGCTTCATACTCCGCTCCGGCTGCATCTACACGATCAGCTCATCACGGCCTTATCTGATTCCACCGGTTGCTGTTTTCACATTGTCTCCTTTTTTTCGCTCCCACGCACGGATCTTATCCCATCGCGGGCGTCTTTTCTTTTATCAGATAGGATAGACCTTTCCTATTTTGTTACTTGCACTCATCTCACAGGTCTGACAACTGACTACAACATCTGCAGGCTTGTATTACAAGTTGCACGGAACTCATCGCCCCAATTCGCTCAAAAAGACAGTCATAAAACGGCGCAAACGCGTACCTGCAGCGGCTAATACTTCGTCTTCATCACAAACACATACCTTTATCCCACAACAGCCTCATCCGACGGTTACGACCGCATCGACGACCATGTCCGACAGAGATGCGGCGGAGGCATTGGACGCCCTTGGCAAAGCTGGCAGGAGATCTGCGCCTATTCACCTACACCCGTCGCACGACGGTATGTATGATATTGATCAGGGACAGGAACCACAAAGAAAACGGGCGCGTAAGACGAAGGGTTCAAACATGGCTGCCAGTGATCGTGAATCCAGCGTAGGCACAGGTCAGCGGGAGGATGGTAGCGCGGCGCATTCTGCGGAAGATATGCAGCGCGATCGCGTCGCCACGCCTGCTAACACACACACGTGGGATATACACCAACAACAGCACCCTGCCGCGTCTCCGCATGGACAAGGAGGATTCGACCTCCCGCCGCTTGCTGAACTAGACGTGCTCTCGCCTGCCCATGCCCATGCACACCACCTCGGCGCTGGAAGCAGGAGCTTCAGCTATTCCGGCCCTGGGGTGCGAGCCCGCTCACCACACGAGCAGCATACAGCAAGCCACCAGAATACAAGTATACATAGCCCGTCGTCGACGACACAAGGCTCGTTGCAATTGCCCCCTCTGTCGCACTCGCACTCCCATTCATATTTGCCGAACCACCTTGGATCGCACGCACGGTCACGAGGCCCCGAAACACACGCCCACGTGGTGTTCTCGCAGCAACAACATGGACAACAACAGACGCAACAGCAACAAGTGCAGCAGCAGCCACAACAACATCAGACGCCGACTTATCCTGAGCAGCAGCAGCAGCCAATGACGCCGACGTATGCTGATCTGGCAGCGCATTACAACGAGTTGCACGAAGAGCGCAGAAAGCTCGAGGGCCTGCTCGCGAAAACGGATGATATAATGCGTGGTCTCAAACGTGGGCTCGATGAGCTACGTGCTGCTGGCGCTCCTGGCTCTAACGCATCCCAAGAGCCGGTAAGGCTCTCACCCAGAGAAAGAAGGGAAAGAGAGGTGGTGTGGCGAGTAGAAGAGAACGAAGGAGGTCAATAAACCTCTCTTTGGCTTGTGCGCCCCAAAAGACCGGCGCGCAATCCCGTTCTGGCTTTCGATTCAGGGTTTTTTACATGTTGACTTGTATAACGCTATCTACATCCCGCCTCGTGGTTGGATTTAATAGACCATTGTGTCATTAGTGTTTAATGGTGTTGCGTATGGCATTTTCAAATGTGGTGGGAGCTAATTTGACCGTTGCCTTCGCAACGTATATGTTCCTCAACGTTGGTCTGAGCGGCATCACACATCAATGGTCACGATGACGCGCCGTGTATTCGAGAAACGAGAAACAATTTTTTGCAGCACTACTAGTATGATCATGAAAACGCGTACCTGATGCAGAGCCTGGCTACCTTGGTGCCCAGAAGATTTCCCGACCAGCTAACCGGTGGCAATGAGGAATCAGGATCAAAGGCCCTTCCAATCGAGATACGTTTGGTAAGAGCGCAACAGCTAACACCATTGACATGAGGAGCAATTATCCCAGTTTTTGCACTGAAGATGACGGAAACCTGGGTACCATCGCTATCATGCAGATTATATAATGTCTATGCAAGGCCTTGAAGCTAAGTCGAAGCAAGAACGGCCCGGGAAAGCGATTCTCGCGCGAGAGCTCCTGACAGGTTTCCTTCGATTAACCCTACGTACCTTTTCAACACAGCCAGACCCTGCTCCTGTATTCAGCGTTAGTTGCGAACACGGACTTGTAGCTTCCTTTGTAAATGGCGCATCGTGACCCCGCTCAATTGCAAATGAAGTGGATAGATCCATCTAAGGCGGCAGAGTATAGGATAAATGTGGTAGGTGGAGTGATAGCGCTGATGTATTTTCAGGCTCCTCTTCTAATTACGGATGGTTTGATGAATATTGATCAACCCTTCTTCAGCTGGGAGATGGGAAGTTTGCAATCATGGCTCGAGAATTAATAACCCGCGAAGTCATGAGGTGGGAGATCGGTGAAATTCAGCCAAGTTCTAATGAATGATGTATTTATGTGGGACAAAATTATTTTAGGAAAACATGCTCAGGCTGGGACGGTGTAAGGACATCACCATTGATACAAGAGGCAGAAAAGGAAGGTGATTGAAGGCAGGAAGGTTGAACAGTCATGCCATTCAGGACACCAGCTGATGAATTTATTGAAGAATTCTCAGTATACCATGCGTATAGGTTACAGAATAAATGCTTTTGTACAAACAACTGGGAATAGATACGTGACCTAAACATCAATAGACAACTTTCATTACATATCAGCTATGTGGGGTATACGCCTTTGGGTTTTCATAGACTCCTTCATCCGCGAACGTCTCGGTTGTAACAGCGATATTATTCATTTTGAAGTGGTTGATGTTTGGAGTGGAACCTTGATAATCTGTGTTGCTGTTTCCCCCTCTGGACGTAGGACCTTTGCTCCCTTCCTTCGACAGCGATTGGCCATAGGCTCCTGAATGCAGCGTATATATCTCTTGGGCATTCCGCACGCTAGTACCATACATCAGCGCAGCAACGGCACGCAGTGTCAGGGTGAGATTGGTAACAGCCAAGTCTGGAACGAGATCGTTGGTTTTATTTCGAAAAACCTGATATAAGTCGCGAGTCACTACCTGAAGTCATTATTTGAAGCACAAACCACACTTGCCTTGGCAAAGATATCCACTCCAATAGTGAGCCATATAAATACGTAAACAATCCACATATCCTGCACCATACGTCGGCGCGTGATGTGACCCCCCTCTTTGTTTTGCGTGAATCTTCGTAAAAGCATGACATCGGCGACAGTAGCCAGTAGCTCTACCACGCAAACCAAGACAATATTCAGATCGCGTGCTACGACTTTGACGTCGGACCGTGAGGGGTGAATAAGAGCAATAAAAGTGGGCGTGAGGACAGGGATTGTCAACAGATAGAAACCGCAGCAAATCTTCGACACTCGAGCGATCATTTCTCGAGCGGGTCTGTTAGCTAGGGACGTGAGGAGCCTAATGATGCTATTGTGTACAATCCCTGCGAATCCCATCTAAAAGCCAGTTAGAATGATTAATCCATACGATAAGATGTTGCCTACCTGCACAAGCCAGTTGAAAAAAAATGATGCGACGGAGTCCCCCACTGAGGTGCCATGTGAGCTTAGTTGAAGGCCGTTCCCAAATAGGCCAAATATAGCGGCCAGTAAGCTGACCAAGGCTAGAAATCGCTGCCGCTCGCGGTCAAATGTGAGCTTGAAAGAGGGTCCTTGCCTGTGTCCAGACATCAGACACAATCAGTAAAGCGAAAAAAAAATTGTGGCCGCACGTCACAATCACGAAGCCGCAAGTAATAATAGACATGCCAGAAGATAGACCAGTTACAAGGAGAAAAGCAATCTTTTGGTCGGATACTGCTGCTGCTGGAGCAGCGGCCAGCACAACTGGGGATGTGGGGGACATGGTTACCGGTGGGGATGACCTAGTAGCTGAGACCAAGCATTTGAACGGTCACTATCATATAAAACCCTGAGCCATGCAGTGCTGAGATTTTGTATTACGAGACATGGCTTCAGTCTCAGTAGTGGGTGATATGCAATTGATCGCTTACTGTGAGGCCATTGGAGTGACAGGACGCGCCAAAAATAAAATGCGAGATGAACCTCACTGGGACAACTTCTTTGGGTGTATCAGGTGATGGCAAAAGGAAGAGTCACAGAAATACGTCTCATACCCCTTGTAACATGTATCATCCTCGACAGATGTGTCGTATAAATCTCTGTAGGAGAAATAGAAAAAAAAATGCGATAATTAGGTTTAGCGAGAGGAACTGAATATGGATGGATTCACTGCCTATATTTGGCTATCCAGTCCGTCACCATTAACATAGCCTTCTGCACGTTCCAGCGTTGCCCCTAGTCGGACATCCAACATATGACAGGGCATCAGTTCTTCTCCAGCGTGGCTTGTCATTGATGTATGTCTTCAAACTTCGTCTCGCACGCCACTCTCCTGGGCTCCAGTAGCGACCGTGTAACTGCCCAAACGAATGCCATCGTTTCGCATGTCTAAAGGATCTTTCTTTCGTGGACTAGCACTCTTGTGTGCGTGTTCATTGAGCATTGGTAGCCATTTGTGAGGAACATTGCTGTTTTTTCGAGTTATGATCCCTGATGTCTTCTTTTGGTTTGTCCTACAGCGGCCAGAATACTCTTGGACCGCTCAAGTCGCGTCTAAGTCGCGAAAAGTCGACTTCAAGCAGTGAATTTAGCCTACTAATTGCGGCGTTTGGGCTCAACAGCACATGGACACCACTGGGTAAACCTTGGTTTTTATCACGCCGCCTTTGTCTGACCGCCATGTAGTTGGTGGCCTCTTAGTCTCGAGATTGGGTACAACACGAAGCAGCATCATCGCCACTTCTTTAATATTCGCTGGCCAACTCATTCTTCTCTTCGGGGAGCTTTCAGATAGCCTCATCTTCATGTTGCTCGGAATGTTCATATTCGGTCTAGGCATTAGTCCTCTTGCCGTTGTACAAGAAACCATTATCGTTAGATTCTTTAACGGGCGCGGTCTTGGTGTATCACTGGCTCTGGGGCTAGTCGCGGGCAAGAGCGCCTCCTTCGTCTCCGCACGGACCTCATTCCCCCTATCCGAATGGAATCCTCACGCACCATTTGTCATTTCAACTCTCCTTGCTGGAATGTCATTCATCGTTAACCTATTGTACGTGGCTTCCAGCAAATGGATCGCGCGAGAGGCGGGGGTTGGAATGGAAGACGCTGAGATTCGGCAAGCGAATACGACGACCCAGCTGCATCCCGAGATTGAACGAGTGTCAGAAGAGGAAGCTCTGCAGAAAGTCGCTGCAAAACGAAGTGTGAAGCTGAACGACCTTACGAGAATGGGCGATGTTTTTTGGTTATATATAGCCGTCAATGTTCTATGTGGAACTATTTGGATCCCGTTCACTCACCTTGCTCCGTGAGTGAGTTCTGGCCCGGTCATTGATGAGAGGTTGACAAGAGCCAGAAACCTCATTGAAAATCGATATGGCTTATCTGAGGGCCAGGCAGCAGCGCAAGGCTCGATTCTTTTGGCAGGACCCATAGTCCTATACCCCTTGGTCCGGAGTCCACTAACATATTCTTGAACTGCACTGAAATTGTCCTCACAGTGTGGATATATCACTGATACCGTGAAGAAAGGCAACATAGTGCATAGATTATTGATTCTGGCTTCTACTTTGACGCTGTTTTGCTACGTGTGGCTGGCTATGCCGCCATCACTGTTTCATACTGCATTGCCCGCGATGATATCCTTTGGTCTCGGGCATGGATGCTCTCCTCGTGTGTAGCATCAGTTACTTTAATGTCGAACGTTACTGATTACTGACACGACCACAGTTCTTCTCGTCCTTATTGTTCCACAATTAGTTCCGCTCCAGTACGTCTCAACTGCGTTGGGCGCGCACAAGAGTGTTAGTGACTGCTACCCTCGTATCGTCGGCCACGCTTTAATTTAAAAGTAGATTGAATCTTCGGGGTCTACCATCATGCAAACCATTGCCGGATTGATCTTAGACGTCAAAGGCCCAGGTGCGCCAAAGCTTTCGAAGGACAACAGCTCTGCAATCCAACTCCTGTTGAACCTATTCCTTTCTCTCAACGTCATACAGCTTGCTGGTGTCTACTGGTTGGTACGCACAGACCGGGCACGTCGGAAAGGTAAAGCGGGATCGGGACATAATTACCGGGAGGACGCTACTGGTGACGAGAACGTGGGGCTAATGGCCGGTGCTGAGCCCCCTGAACGTGCGATAGATGACAGGCGGCCATTTCATGGCGACCAGGATGAAGATACACGGGAGAGAGAAGGGGAGGACCACATTACCCATCCTCCAACGAGTCGAGATATCCTACACTATAAGCAAGAGAATGACCTCCACACCACGAATAGCGAAAGGAGACGGGGACGGATTTTCGCTTTCATGGCAGCGGGCATTATATTTTTTGCGTGGTTTTTATTTATGACCTCTGCTGTATTAGATATCAGGACCAGGACCTAACCTTGGATAATCTGGAATAATTTCTTGACTACTTGCAGTATTCGACCGATGACGACCCGGACCGACGTTCTCTAAGGGTCGATCTCGCAATTCTACTCAACTACGAGAGTTAACAGTACATAAGATTTGGGAATCTTGACTGAGCCCCACAAATGATTCCTTCTGGTCAAGACATTAGGTGACAGACGTCCATCACTATCGAATGCTCATAAATTACTTTACTGGGTAAGTAATACTGATCCTCCACTCGGAGGCGTGATCGGTGGATGAGTTATTTTTAAACTATTTCCCCTTCGTGGCAGAACGGCGCCAAATTTACATTGTAACCGTCAAGGGACATCACATATTTTCCACAATAGTCAATTAAATCTTAATGACCCCCCGACAGCGAATGATGAATATTTAACGCATACTTTCATTTTACCCAAAAAATGCGACAATACAATACTTGATATTCGATATATAGGTATTTCCCTAGAATAATCCGATAAATGTACAGTGATAAAGCACTTCGATTCCCTGAATCCGAGACCGTCCATATGGGGGGAGTGATACATAATTGATGATTCCGATACATTTCCGCTCCATGGCAAGGGGTACGTCGGCAATTTATTATTCTTCAATATCGGTAGCCTAATGAGCCTTCAAGATCGAATTGTGAATCGAAATTTGTTGTGAGTGATTGATTTCGTTGGCATTTCGCCAATAATTGCGCGTTCATTAGAGTAGAGGGATCTGGAATTTATAGGTATATTGGGTATATCTAGAAACGAAGAGCGTCTCAGTCATTGTGGCGATTAAGCATTCAATCGAAGTCACTCACAGGTGAAGCACTAGGCCCAATTATTTACACCTGGATTGATTCATATTCACGCAAAAGCCCTCGTATACCTCCGTGAGTCTCGTCAGCGCAATACCGTCAGCGTCCGAGAGACGGCAGGCCAACAACGAGAGCGATTTGAGACGCGGACGATAGCTAGCATCCATATTGAGTACATCTGGTCGCGCAAGACGCTGCTCAAGCATTTCAGGTAGAGTCCCTTCAGGGAATGCAGAAGACGTCATGCTAATTGAAGAGAGCTTCGGTGCGACCCATGTGTCAGGGTGAACGTCGCGTTTGGGGGTTAACGCATCGACGAAAGCGGGGTGCATGAAGCACTGAGACAAATGCAGCGATTCGAGGCGGCTTAGCGAGGTGAAGAGTACGGCATCTTCGGCAGAGAGGATGAGACGCGTCAGACGGAGCTCCTTCAGGGGCATCATCCCCGCCGAGATAAAAGTGGACAGAGCCCCGCCAAATCCAGGTACATTACTGATTGGTGACGTATGCTCCAAGGTGAGAGACTCTAGGCCTGGGGTTCGAAGAACGCTGAGTAACGGACTAGGGTCTCTTTGCAGTGTAAATTTCAGCCGGAGGCGGCGCAAGCTCGGCACAGACACAATGCTTGATTTATCCAATGATGATGTAGAATGGGATGGGTGTACTATTTCGCATTCTTCAAGGTTAGGGCACAGGCCTAGAACCTGTGTGAGAGCTTCCAATGAGGATTCACGATCATTTGAGGACAGGAACGTGTTCCAGCGAAGACTGCGAAGCTGAGAGTAATCCAAGGCCATGGAATGGAAAAATGTTGATGGGCGGTGAACATCAATGTTCTCGAGGTTGGGTGCAGTGATTTGGCCCAATACGAGAGGGCGTTGGGGAAGAGCAGAAGTAGATGGAATAACGCGGAAGTCGCGCAATGACGAAGCATCCCTGCAACGTCCCAAAGGGAACAAGGCAGCGAGGACATTGGGGAACGCGTTGGTGACATGGAATGATCGACAGCGGTGGAAATGGTCACCGAGCACTTCCATGCACGAGCGGAAGGCATTCATATGACGGCCAGAAATGAGAAGTTTTTCAAGACCATCTCCAAGATAGATGTCGACTGGGAGGCAGCCCGAACGGGAAAGCCACTCCGGGATAACGATGAAGGGATTGACCTTCTTCGTGAGTTCAGTTGTGCGTTCGAGCGCGATGGTAGTCCATAATTGGGGAGTGCCCTGCGCGACACGACGCCACTTTCGGCATACCATTCCAAGGAGGATAGGAGTACAGTCGGCGGTGATAATGCGCTGTACGCCCGGGGTGATAGAGCCATTGCTGGCAAGTTCAAAGACTTCGCCCAAAGTCTCTGGCGCAAGCTTCCGAATGGGGGCGAGGAGAGCCTTCTTGACGGTGGAAGACTCGATCAGGGCGATCCGTTGTGCGCGAAGATCGCACAGTTGTGCTTCGAGGAAAGAGATCTGAGCGTCAAGCGCGTGAACGGTGCTGTTCTGGACCTGGACGACAGATCTAATCTGTTTTGTCTGGGCGGTGTTGGGGAGAAAGTCGGACGCGTGGAGGTGGAGGTCATGTACAACATCGTTGTGGATGATGTTGTGCATGATTGGTGTTGGATATAGGCAGTGATGATTCAGAAGGGCTGTGATGGTGGTTGCGAGGGAAAGACGAGGATATCACCAGTGGATCAGTGAGACTTTGTAGGGAGTCTAGCACGCTTGAGGGTACGCGATACAGGATCAAGTTGACAGGTGAGGGCAGGTGTGCAGGCCAGCTGACGTTTGCAGGCGGAGTTTTAAGAGCACCTACCGAAGCACGGATAGAACGTCATACATTAGATCTATCATACCTCACATCGATGCAAAAGAAACTAGAGCAACAGAACAGCATTGGGGCTGTAGACACTCGAGATGATGATGGGAGTGCGCAATTTGTACTAAAGGAGTTCATCCGGGGCTCCGCGCTTATGTCATTCGCTAAGAAATATTTTACATTTTACACGCAGCAGCGCTACCATCCAAGACTAGGTATAGAAAAGATGCATATCCTGTATATCCAGTTCAAGATATCTGACTCCATGACCATCAATCATGCTGCTGCAGCTGCGAATGAGTTCCAATTCCAACACTAACATGCCAACCAGATACGTACTTTATGACGGTCTGGTTTTCAATTTCCTGGCCGCAAGCGTCCACGAAGTCGTACACGGGTGACAGACATCTGGCAGCTCGACACTCGACGCCACCACCACCCGCGGATCATCCAGCCCTTGGATGTGCGTCAGCGAATCGAGCGCCTTCGCATCACGTGCTCCCTCGCGTGAGTGCACATACACCACTACCGCGCGTATGCTAGGCGCCGCTAGCACGGCGCTCAAGCATTGCTCGAGCCCTCGATCTTGCGGTTTTTTCGACAGATGGTAGCAGCAGGAGAAATGCGTCAACTTGGGCATGGCCGACGCAAAGTCCTCAGGAAGCCGGGGCACGTCGTTTGTGAACCGCAAGTGTGTCACATGCGCCAGTGAGGCCATTTTAGATGACAAACGTGAGTAGCGCAGAGAGCCCTCAACAGTAAGGCATGTCAGCGAGGGCAGGGGGAGGCGCTCAAGATGGTTAAGATCGTAGTTGGCCAGGGTCATCGTCTGCACTTGCGAGCAGCGATCCTCCAGTAGATCAATGTTCGGCATACAGGTGACGCGTAAATTGCGGACGCATGACAGGAGCGACGGTGCTGAGGGCAACGCGAGCATGCGTTCGAAGCGCAGTGCGGCCGGGTTGTCGAGCTCGACTGTTTCGTAGAGAATGGGAATGACCCATCGTCGTGCCGTTCTGCACACACGAATGAGTGTCAAGGCAGTCGATTTTTCGTTTCGTGCCGCGGTGTCGAAGATAGCCTGCACTAGTTCCACTGGTCCATCGAACACGGCGGGGGATTCACTAGATGGATTTTTCCCGTCAGTGCTCAGGCCACGGTAGCCACGAGTTGCTACTGACCGAATAGCCATTTTTGTAGAGGGAAAGACCTGTATCTTTCTGTGAGGAAGAAAGCATTCTCTGCTCTTCCTTATAAGCCTTGATCCAGCGCACAGAACCCTTTGCCAACCGTATGCGGAAAATGGGCGGATCACTGCGACGAACTAACAGAGGGGCATGCAATCGCATCCATGGCAAACAGCAGAAGTTTCTGCTTCTGTATCAACGAGCGCTGAACAATGAATTCAAAAGGAGACATGGGCGTCTTTCCGCTTATAGCCTCCGCTCTCAGTGCATCAAAACGGTTTCCAAAACCCTTCCAACCCCGCTTACGGTATTGGAGTCGTTACCTTTGGGAAACCGCCGCGGGGCCCGTGATTACTTATCCTTGCCCGTGATTACTTGTCCTTGCCGTGGTCACTTATCCCTGTGATCCCCAAATCCCGAAATCTAAAGCTTTCATAAGTATTGCCCGAGCGAGAAATCGCGTTTTTCGTGTTTTTTTTTCGGGTTCAGATTTTGGCCAATTTTGCCCGGAAATTTCCTCAGGCGTTCTTACTCTATTTTTGCCCGATCGTGCCTCGAAAACGTGGTTGCTCTTATTACACCAGGCTGACATTGGCTCGACGATTTATCATGTATCATCTAATAAATAATAAACCATATTGCACTATTCCTGCCACTACACATTCTTTTTCCTCTATGCTCTGCTTGTCATCCACGTTATTCTCCTGGAGTGATTTGTATCTGTTCATGAGTGGATCACGCCTGGAATTAATCAAGTAGGCTGTGAGCTATGGCCGGGACTGGAGGGCAAGCAGGGCTGTGGGCATGCAGTGCCGGATATGCCAATTTGACCTTGACACAACTATTAATATTCTAATTGCCCAGGATGCCGTTGGGGCTTTCGGTGAGTCTTCAACAAAACCTGTCAACCATGCGATTTAGTCTCTGAAAACACTCAAAAAATTGCCCGGACATCCCCTCAGTGAGTCAAGCTATGCCAATTCTTAGTTTTGGCTGGATCATGCCCGGATGCATTTGGGTCAAAAATTCAAAATTTTCACCCGCAACCGGGGAGCACCCTACCTAACGATAATCACGAGTCTTCCCCCTTCGGATAAATTTTGATAACAAGCAATTTATATGGAGATATCAAAGGGACTGTATCTACTGTTCTATGGTTAAGCAGATCATTAAATACTATCAGTCAGAGGAGACGCGACACGCTCTGGAACACAAGGGGGAAAGGCATAGAGTGGATGGTATGCAATGATTAATGGATATACAGCCACCACCTATCAACACTGAAGGGACAATATAGTCCTAAAAATTGCATAAGATCAGGGGCTCCGGACAAGAGCGATGGATATCGTACCTTAACTTTTAACCACTTATATCCATTCCGCTGCAGATCTACTTGCCACCAGTAGTACCCATACCCATGGAGGCTTTGAAGGAATCGTAGATCCACCATTGGAAGCCTTGCATACCATCAGTCAGCGTGAACCAGGACTTCGGCCTGTTCTACTCACCAGTCAATGTACCTGTCAACAAATCGGCTATAAGCATTATGGAAGAAAAAAAGCAGAATGTGCACAAACCAATCATGAGCACCCTAGTCCCAAGGCCCTTCGTTGCCAGTGTCATAATACCCGTCTCGCTTGCAATCGTCCCGATCGACTTGCCCTTGTTGTCCGCCTTGCCCATCAAACTGACCAAGGTATCTGCAGGGTGCGAGACGATTGCACAAACCACACCAGCAAGATAACCAGACGCGAACGTAACACCGAGCTGAGTGGGCTTGCTGTAGGTCTCCTTCGGCTCCACGAACACATGGGTATAGAACAACGACACGATCTTCTCAAAGAAGTAGAACTTGGCCATGGTGTACGGGACCTACAAATGCAAAATGAATGGAGAACTGCAACCCTGCACTGTATACCACCCACTTGACGCGACCAAAGCGGGACCAGTGACCCGAAAGGATAGCGGAACTCGACCTTGTTCGCGTTCATGGCAGCCATAGCAGCACCGAATCCAGTGGGGAAAGTTCCCGCAAGGCTGGTCTGAATCCTAACTTTCGTCATCTCAAGCGGGCACAGCGCAACATCCGCGAACACCTCCGCGGACGCGGATCCCGCAAGCCAGATCGCGCCCTTATATTTATTGGCGTTCTCCTCGCCGGCGAGGTTTGAATACGCATCCTTGAATATTTCGTACAGACCGTACTTGAACATGCCCTGCAGCGAGTACCCGACGAGTGTGGGGCCAAAGCCTTTCCAGATACCGGTGGCGCCCTCCTCAGCCACGAGCGTCCTCAGTCCAGAGCCAAGACCCTTGTATTTTGTGGGGTTGACCTGCGGCACGTGTGCCTCATGTCACAACGACTTGGATAAAGGCAAACCGTGAGCGCGCACCTGCATGTTACATTTAGTGACATCCAGCGGGGTGATGCCTGCATGTGTGACACCACAAGCGAGCATGCCGCCAAGCATGCACTTGGCGTAGTATGAGGCATCGTGAGGCACAGGGCCCGCAAAACTACGGTGAATCAGGATGTGAATTTGCAGCGTAAAACAGATAAAGTGCTGACCGGGAATCCCACTTGCCAGGAGGTAGTAGATGGGACATGTCGTTAGATAAAGGTCCGTCTAGATGGCTCTAGTTAGAGAGACGGGCAGCCAGCGGCGGCGAGGAAGTAGGGTGTGGTAGACGGTGACAAGATGGTGAAAAATTTGGCGCGCGGAGGCGGCAACGTATAGCGGCCCCGGTTCTTTCCGATTCGGAGCGAACGTGCATGTACAGGAAGGAGTCATCTACTACAGCCTCAGCTTGGAGAAAATCCGGTGCCAGCGCACCTGGGCTACCCAGCATGATAACATACTTAGACTAAACGGCACCTGGTGACTAGGATTTATTTTTCTAAGGTGAGAGCTTTTTGTAGTATTATTCGTGCCCGGTTGTGAAATCTACTTGACTATGTCAGTCATACTGGGTAACCCAAGTGACCAGCCCAGCAGCAGTCTAGCTGCATGACATAGCTCCCCAATCTAGGTCGATCTCCACATCCTCATCTGCATCTTCCTCAAGCAAAATCCTCTGTTGGCTGTTTCTCTGTGAATGAAACATAACTTGGTAAGTGCACGACCGGTATTAGACAGCAACAACCACACCCGGACAGGTTGTTTCCGTGCAAGGAGGTGTGGCGAGGACACATGCTCATCCACAGGGTTGCTGATAGCAATCTCTGATGATATTTGGATGCTGTGGCCCGCAGAGGGCGGTGCACATGGCGGGAAAGACTCCGTAGGCTTGAAGAACCGGGCATTCATTTTATTTCCTGGAGGTTGAGGAGCGCGAGGCGGCGTATGGTCCAGTGCATCTGATGTTGCGGCCAGAAATCTTCCGGGGACTGTAGATCGTGGCTGGAAGAAGGCACCAGGAGCATGTGGGGTGGGCGCAGAGCTTGTAGATAGAGGAGCACGATGGATTAAAGAAGGCGCACGAGATTCGTCAAGAAAGGCCGGTGTACGGAATATTTCGTTCCTGGGAGTAGCTGTGGCCCTAGCTGGAAGACGCGGCTTTTTTTTTGTGGGAGTATCAGATGAAGAGGTTGGGTTAGAGGTCTCTGCAGCACTGTGCAGCCGGGGATCCGTACGCTGGATTTCTGGGACTGGAGACTGTTCTATCCGCCGAGGTTTAGGATCCCTTGGAAAGACGGTTGGCACAGGTCGGAACAATAAATCACCGTGGTCAGGCACGGATGAGAATACCGGATTACACAAAGGTTCAGCGTTACTACACTCAGATAGTACCACCGGCTGCTGAGCAAGAGCGCTAGTTCTTTGCGGCGGGGTTTCGCTGTCAAGAGTGCGGCTCGAAGGCCTGGGCGTAACCGGTTGTTCTGTGCGATTGTTGGAGACATGTGTTTCGGAACACTGTTGGTCATCCACACCCTTGGAGTTCGAAAGTTTACGTTTCAAGTATAAGACCGGAGGGGAGTCGGAAATAGCACCCAAAGGTTCTACAAGCTTCGGAGATCGAGAGGAGGCTGAGCGGTCAAGATCAATAGAATCGATAAATGATTCCAAAATTTCTTGCTGAGAAGCCTTGACTTGCGCTGGGAGTTTTTGGAGCAGGTGCAGGGCAGGCAGAAGAGATACAAGCGTAGAAAATATCTGATTTTGTTGCTGGGGCGAGTCCCTGAGAAGTGGAGCAAGAGGCGTTATAGTGGCGAGTGATGTCAAAATGTGGCCCTGTTGCTCCGATATGACGTGAAGTTGCTGTGAAGTGACATGTGCATGTGTGTGACTAGACTATGAAGATCTAACCTTTTGGACCAAATCGGCTCTCCCCTCTAAAAGTGCTAACCTTTCATTGACTTGGGCTTGAGTGGCCTTTACATCTGCCAAGGCCGTTGCTTGAGCTGGCTCACCGAGAACTTCGAGCAAACCTTTTTGAGTCCGATTGACTAGGAAAAAAAAAGACGCCTTGTGAGGACACGCATATATAGAGGAATTCAGGTTAGCTGGGCTCTACTGGTCGCATTCATCTCTTCCAATACGTTGTCATGGGCTTCTGCGAAGCAGCTGTGAACTTTATCGATGTCTCGTTTTGCGTGCTCGACGGCAGCCACCAAATTTCCTAATCGGTCTGAGAACTTTGCAAGCAAGGAGGCTCGGCTTCTTTGGAGTCCTACATTCATTTACCAGTGCACATACCTGTTCCAATGTGCTCTTAGTATCATGGAGGACGACGCGCAGAGAGGTGTTTGTTTTGTTCTCGGGGACGAGTGGGATGCTATTGGGGATGCTGCTGGGCTCATCGGACGCCGCTGGACGCGTCGAGGGACGCAGCTGGGCCCACAGAAGAGGATTAGATCTGGGCCTGGAAGGGGAGGACATGAGGAGGATAAAGTAGTGTGACTATGTGACCATGTACGCGGCGGAATAGCCGCCGCGTGGAGGACACAGTGGATGCCAGACTCGACCAAGACTCCCCCCCTTGCGTCTATCACCCTCCTCCCAACCCCTCCCTCCATCTCCTCCGTTTGTCTATGCTCCCACCCGCACCAGCCCCCGGCGCCGGTGCGCTCAACGCTGCCAACCACAGCGACCTCACGCCCTCGGAAATGCTTGCGACTCTGGGCGTGTCGCCCGAGCAATTTAGACGTCACCAAGAGCAGCTTAGACGGTCGTTTATGTCCTCACAACGCCCAGCACGCCCAGCAAGTGGACAGCACACACTCCCCTTTCCCCTCAATCTGCCCCCGTCGTACCCTACATCATCGGGTTCTACCGCGCCAGCTAGCCATCCACGCCCACGACGCGCCCCGTCTGTCTCAGAGTCATCTGCAGCTGTCAGGAGCGAATACACACGCGCCCTAAGCACCCCACGCGCGTCTTCATCAGATGCCAGTGCAAAACGCTCCCTAGACGCCTTTATGGATTCTCGCCCGCCTGCGCGTGTGCACGACACAGATTCGTCTAGCTCCGACTCTGACACGGTTCTTCGAAAGGTATGACGCGACCGAGAGTTTGTTGCGCGCGTAGTTTACCCACGCCTATATCTAGGTCCTCCCATTACCACAAGAAGACTTCATGCACGGCGAGCCTTCTGCGTTTCCGTCCTCTTCACCTCCGTCGTCTTCTCCCGTTCGCACTCCACGCGAGACATCCCCTTTGCTTTCCATGCACGCGTATCCTTCATCACCCACTCCCAGGTCCAGGCATCAGCCCTCAACGCGTGCTGATGCTTCGGATCTCGCCTATACACTTCCACCAGGTCCTTATTCTCCTGAAAAGCCCTCCTGGTCCCTCGCTGCTCTAATTGGCCAGGCCATCAATGCCGCACACTCTGGTGCACTGCCTCTTAACGACATCTACACCTATATTTCCACCGTGTACCCCCATTATAATCGGCGCGATCAGCCGTGGATGAGTTCCGTCCGGCACAGCTTGAGCGTCAATGATGCGTTCGAAAGGGTTCCGGATCAAGAGAGAAGTGTCAATAAGAAAGGAAAGAGCAAAGGAATGACCAGGCTCAAGGGTGGCTTATGGAGAATCAAGCCGGAACACCAGGACTGCTTCATAGGAGGAAATTTTATCAGGAAGGGTGCCAAAGGTTCTGGGCCCGGTAAGAATTTAGGACCACGGAAAAGACGAAGAGAAGACGATGGAGAACATGACGATAAGAAAACCAAGACGAAAGAATCAAGTCCACCCTTTCCCGATTCTTTGCCGCGGGCAAGTTCGAGACTCGCCTCTTCTTCCTTGCCTCATTCTGTTACCAAGCGTTCCCCATCGTCTCCATCGCCCCGCACAAGTTATTCTATCCTCACTGGAGATTGCTCCCCCCCCAGTGCCTCAACTCCGCGACCTTCTTCACCCCCTTCACTATCAACTTCTCAGAGCACATTACGCTCTGACTTCTCGCCACCAGATCCTTTTGGACCCCGTTCCTCATCCCCGGTGATGGCTGAACAAGCATACGGTCATTACACGATTGGACTCCCCAGCTCACCTGACCTACCACTCGCACAAATGATAGCACGGAAGAACTCTACCACGCAAGCGAATTCTTCTGCAGCTGCCTCCCCCCTTGAACCTGGATTTCAGCTTGAAAGGACGAACAAGGATTCACAGGTTGGTGCCTTTGTCTTGTTTTTTTTTTCCTGCTTCTCATAAATTCTTGAGCAGAGCTCACCCCAATTTCCCACGTCCAAAACCGAAGATATGGAACACAACCGCGATCTCTTTACACGAGTACTTGCCAGCAATTCACAGACAGGATCCTCAGTCCCGCCTAAAACGGCACGTCTTTTAGTATTTCCCCATCCCCCCTCCTCTCCACTCCCAGGTCCTTCTTTTCCTGCACGACCCACAACGCCGCCCTCACACCCCTCCGGCTCCAACGTCACACTATCCCCCATCCGTACTCCAATGTCGCACCGCGGCCTGCACATGAGCCCCTCGCGCAGCCTCGCGCACTACAAGTCGAGTCTCGAGCCAGAATGGAAGTCAATAGGCCGTCCGACGACGCCTCAACCGCGCAATCTAGACCAGGACGATGTACGGTTCGGGGATGACGTGGTGTTCTCGACTCCCAAGCGGCCATTGCTCCCTTCTGGCTTGCATGCATCGCCGTTCCGCACCCCAGCGCGGCCGACCAAGACGCGTACTTCTGCCTGGCTGGAGCAGGGATATGACCCATACGACCCCAATACACTCCTTGCCGACGAGCTAGCGAGACACGCAAAGGAGCCCCAGGAAAGCCCCGGCGGCTTTTTTGGGAAGGAAGGCAAGAAATTATTGTACGACAGTCCTAGTGTTCCTGGCAGGAGCGACTGGCGGTTTCAGGGGGAATTATAACAATGGAAATCCCCCGAAGAGGGATGTTTCATTGGCACCGTGGCATTGCCTTCGGCATTCAGATCCTGTTTTGACCTCCTGGTGGAGCTGGTACCTGATCACCGTTCCTCCCTCCGCTCTCCAACCGCCCTCTCGCCCTCTCCCTCGCCCCCCCCCACTCTTTCCCCTTCCCTCCAGGGGAATATTCTCCGGGGCCTGGCATACACTAGTATTCCTCATCCGATCGTTTGCATATTCAGTTCGGTAACCGTTTCCTTCCAATATCTATTCCCAGATCTCAACACCCTGTATGAATCGCACATTTCCCCTCATCGCTCCGCTTTTATGCGTGTTTTTGTCTTTGTCCTCGAGTCTGCACATCCGAGAAGTGTATGGTTTTTACCCTTATAGAATGCAAGTCGTCAGCTCCCTTTGATGATGCGATACCGGCAAATTTGCCCTCAACGATCCCTAGGACGGATCACAATAAACTGAAGGGCCGCATTGAAGTATCCTAATGTGGTTGGCCTAGGGACATGCCATGATATGAGTCCATCCGACAAAACGTGAGATTAATATACATTCACCACCGAGGAGAAAACCTACAAATGCCTGAGTGATTCCTCAGGCTGGCTCCGGTGATGTCCAGCGCCCCTATCAAAGGTATGACGCTATGTAGACCTTGGCAGCTAGGGAAACAAATTGGAGGTGAATTATTACTTTAAATTATGTTTGAAGAGACCGAGGTGATACCGGTACTCAGAGACATCTAAGATATCAGTGGACAAAGATATTCCATAAACTGTGGACTTTTCTACTTAGAATCGAAAGTTTAAAGAATGTACATATCATAGGCACGGAATTTTATAACTGTGGCTGCAGTCTCACTAACCCCATATAGACGGAACGGGTGGTTCTAGTGGTTCCTAGAATGGGTCTCTGTTTCAATTACTCAACTCGGGGCAAGGGAGTTGCGAGTGATGTGTATACTAATTAGATGTGACATTGGAAAGAAAAATGGTGATTTCGGAGAGTGGGGAGTTTGATATTATTAAGATGTTGAAGGCTTTGGGGTATGCAGTGATCCGATGTCGGCTCCTCCAGTGCTCCTCTTAAGATCTAAAGTGGTCTACTAGTAGAGGCGAGCGACCCTGCAAAGAAACAATACTGTCTTCGAGGAAAGGGGCAACGAGGTGCTGAACCTTAATGTGTAAACCATGGTATGCACTGATCCCACCACCCCGCACTGCTCAAGATCTGAAGATTTGAAGCAGCCGAGCGACCGAAGACACATCACTATTGTTCTTCAATGAGCGATCTGTACATTAAGTAGATAAATCAGCCTATCAGGTGTGGGTATATTAGGGGGTGAGATGTATACACGGTGAGTCCGAATCTGAAGCTGAAGTGTCGACGCGCGATGGTTCAATCTCAATGATGGTACGTACACCTTCCGCGTCTTTTTTTCTGAGCGTTCATTTCTTGATGCCTTGGTCAACAGTGTCCTAGTCTATAACTAACTACCTTTCAACGCACAGGTTTAAGTTAGGTCCAACAAATGTGAGATAAGCGCTTCAACTTGACGTTGATCTCGTTTCACGGCCTTCTCGGACTGGCAGGGGCCCAAGTTGGAGCCTATGTATTGTGATGCTGGTAACGGACCGATAGTAATTGATGCAAGACTGCCTATCTGTAAAGGGACCCACTTTTCATCTGCTTGGTGTTAAAGGGTCTTCTCCTTCGCATCTATCTTCCGAGTTACATGAGCTCACCTTCTAGTTGTTGTTTCTGTCCTGTTTATTTGGTTCCGTTGCGTGTATTCACTGAGTCATAGGAACAGTTCAACAGTGTAATACCATACGTCACGACTCACCTCCTATAATCATCTATGAGTTCACACAAAGACGCCGGTTAGGTTCTGTTGTATTAAGATTAGTTGATAAAGGGGGGCTGGGGAGTGGGGCGAGAACAAATGCGGACACTGGCAATCTTTTTAGAATTGTTTACCTCAATGGGAGTTATATTATATCTCTGAATTTGACATGTACAGATCGAACGCCAATCAGTAAAGATATGCAAGGGTCGCCGGCCGCACCTTTATACTATTTTTATGTCGAAGGATTGCCACAGGTAGAAACAAAACGCTTGTATACAGTAGTACGTTTCGTTGATTCTACTTCGTCTGAAATAGATTGTTCTATAGTTTTTTTGGCAAATTTTGTCCAGAACATCAAGGTCAGTTATATAGAATGTAGTGGAGAAGATTTAAAATGAAAGAAATACCAGTTTTCCACAGCATTTTCTAAGCTGACAGGTATCCTGGCGCATTGACTATAGGCTTAAACTTAAGCTCTCAACTCACTCTCCGTTTGCGTGCTGTTCCGAAACCACATAAACTCCTCTGCAGTATCAGCTTGCACAACACAAAGATGACTGTTACCCGCTTCTTTTCAGGGAAGTTCAAGGATGAATACGCCGGCGACGACGACAAGTCCAAGCAAGTCAGAGAGCAGCTCTTTCAGAAGCACCTGGCCCTCTATAAGTCTCGTCCTTACATCACAAGTGTCCAAGGTATGTGCCATGAGTAACGTATGCGGATATGTTAGTAATCCAAACGTTTGCACGATCAATTCCAGGTGTGCATGGCGGACAGTCTCTCCCGCACGCAATGACCCATGGGTTCCACGTAAGTGCATATAAATTATAACAGCCAACAAGAGGTAATCGTACCATCAAGTACGCCTTTGTGGTGGAATTCGAGGTGGGTTCTTTGCGTACCCTGTGAAACCGGCACCCATACTTACGCTATACATAATGCCAGTCGGAGGAGAAAGTTGCGTATTACAATGATGTGGATCCAGCACACCTTGAGTTTAAGGCGAGTTAGTTTCTACATCCTGACAAATACGATCTGTAACAGCCCGTTGCATCAGGCTCATTCACTCCCGTATATGGCGGCAGCATTTATATGGGCATTTCCGCCTGTTTCCTAGAGAGTTATTCAAGGACGTAGAGATGTACCTAAACCTGACCTTCTGTCAAACATTATTCAGCCTCAAGAGTTCACCAGCTTCAAGTTTCACTCACCGCGTTTTAGGTAGTTGTAGTCCAAGTCTCCGTTTATGGCTGTACTTCATTCGAATTTCACAGTCCGCCTTACATAATACGTATCCGTAACATAAGAAATATTGTAATCTCGTTCATGGGCTCCACCTCGGTCCCAGAAGATGTCATGGGAGAGACTTTAAGTCCTATCGATCCACGCTTCATAACCACATTGGGATGCGCAAGGAGCAGACTCGGAACAACATTCAACAAACCTCTCCCCATACATCACATGAATCCTGGCTGCCAAGTTCGTCCCATGTTTCTCCGTCCTTAAACCCTTTTCTGCACCTACTTGGTACACACTTTGTTGAACTAGCGGGCCGCCTGGATGCCTAACGGAAATATGCTCACGTGTCACTGGGGGACTTCCATGTCAAGGACATACGAGCATGCGCACATATAAGACCATGAATCAGCTTTTTCTGCCTCCTGTAACCAAGATGTCGCTCGCTTTCTTGTTGTTATATTTCTTCGTGCTCGGATCATATGCGCTCACGTTCCACGGAGCCGACATATCTTCCCTTATAGTGGTCGAAGACCAGGGCGTCAAGTTTACGGATGCGGGAAAGATTTCTCCTTTCGAGACAATTCTCACGTCGCATGGACTTAATACTGCCAGAGTCAGGGTATGGACCGCGGGACAATACGATCTTAGCTATGGCCTCCAGATGGCCAAGCGAATTAAAGCAGCTGGGATAACCTTAATAGTGGATCTTCACCTCAGCGATACTTGTGGGTAACCATCGATACCGAATTTACGTTGATTTTTGACGGGCGTGTTGTGTACAGGGGCAGATCCAGGTCATCAATCAATTCCGGCAGCCTGGCCGACCACATTGTCTGGGTTGAACACGGAAATTTTTAAGTATGTTTTGATTATCCCTATTAAAATTCCTTTTACATGATGATCCTTTTCAATTTAGCTACACGCAGAGTATAGTACAGCAGTTTGCCGCCCAGGGTACTCCCATCGATATACTACAGGTAGGTTCATTCGTGCGCAAAAGAGTACACATTTTGAACCCGTAATGGAAAAGGTTGGTAACGAAATCAACAACGGTATTCTATGGCCTGTGGGAGAGATATCCGTCAACGGAATCAACCCCGTGTCGCAATTATTGCACTCAGCTTTCAACGGCGCAAAAGCGGCAGGCTTCAAAGGAAAAACCTTGTTACACCTTGCCAATGGCTGGGACTGGAGTGGCCTGTCTTCCTTCTTCTCAGGAGTCTTCACTCAAGGTGCTCTGGCTACCACCGACGTGGACATAATCGGAGTGTCATTCTACCCGTTTTATGACGCCGGGGCGACACTAGCAGCACTAGAATCATCGCTCACGAATTTGGCTAACACGTACAAAAAAACCATTGTTGTCGCAGAGACTGATTGGCCGGTATCTTGCCCAGGAGTGAACCTAACAGAACCAAGCATCCCGGTATCTACAGCAGGACAGGAGACATGGTAATAATGCACCATGCTCTCAGACGAGTGTTTCTTACGTGCTAGTCTTTCAGGGTCACCGACATAAAAAATATCCTTGCAGGTCTGCCAGGAGGACTTGGGCAGGGCATATGTGAGTGGTCAAGTGGCTTACCCAAATAACACAATTGAAGATGCTTCGCCCTTCCAGTCTACTGGGAGCCAGGTAACCTATTTTGGAGATGAATGGTATCACTTGACTTATGTTCTCCTCTCAGGTTGGGTTGGAAGTGCAAGTCTAGGCTCGTCATGTGCAGTAAGTAGCCATAAACAACTTCAACGACTGAAGACTGGGTTTATTGATTGTCTGCATATAAGGACAACTTGGTCGTAACGCCTGCTGGGGCAACCCGAACATCAATCGCTATATTCGACGAGATGTAAGGGTTGCAGAGGTTTAGGTGGAGCTCTTATAACAGTGCCTTGGGAGCTGTACCCATTAGTGTACGCTTTGAGACTGGATATCATCTTATTCAGTATATGTGATACAGGCATTTAAGTGACAGAGACTGGGGTAGTGTGCAGAGGCCGGTTTCGAAAGCCATTTCTTGTTTGGTCATCAAACTACTTGTATCTTGTATACCATTCCTCGTGAGCGTCACATCTCGCACATGATCGGATACCATGAATAAATTTCACATTAGACAATATAGAAGTACAAATCAAACAGAGAACCCAAAGCGGCTATGAACACTGATCAAATGAACATCTGTAACGGGTGCCGATCATACACGTTTTGTCCCTCGCTCAATTCGCCCAAGTCAGGATAGAAAGGCACTAGGGAGTCCGCGGCTCCGAGATAGAGGGCGTTGTAGATTCGCCAATAAACCTGCAAAGGGCGTAGCATTAATCTTTGAGATGTCTTATACGAAAGGGCCGTACTTACCTCACGGACCTTCCTGGCAGGATGGAACAAACCTTGGAGTACGTAACTCAGCAACACACCTGGTCCTAATGTCACTCGCATGGCTTCAATGGCATCCATAACGGCACCAATGACGTGAGGGGATGTCTCGAAGCAGTTTGGCCACACCAAGTTCATTAGGTGAAGCATCGAATCCTCGCATCCGAGGCCTGCGACACCCAAGGCAAGGTGCTTGACAATTGTGCTTGCTGTTTGACGATGGACCAAGTCGCGATCAGTGAGAGCGTCTTCGAGCATCGTGACAACAGAGTCGCAGTAATATGCCGATTGTGGGCCGACATATTCGAATACGAATGACAAGGCCTTTAGACAACCGGTACGCACGTTGAGTTCGGCTGTGCGGTACTCGGCCAAAATTGCGGGTATGCAAGTGAAAGCTAGAGGCGAAAAAAAGTCAGCAATAGCCACAAGTGCTCACAACATTCACTCACGGCCACAAGTTTCTGCAACAATAGCGATAGCGACAGTGCTGCACACACGACTCTGGCGCTCCTGCACTCGAAGGTTGGTCAAAAGCACCGATAGCACGTCTTGGGGACCGAGGGTCTTTGCAATATACCCGAAGGAGTTGACAGCCGCACGTCGAATACCCTTTTTGTGTGCTTTGAGAAGATCGAGGAGCTCGAAGCAGATTCGCATCCACTCGCGAGCCGGGACAAATTCAGCACCACGATCCGCTAGACTATGTGTTAGCAGGTGAAACTAAATGGTACGAGTTCAAAGACATACCTATGCGGCCAATTAAGTTGATGGATGCCTCTTGCACTTTCTCGTGACGATTGCGAAGAATAGGCGTCATTCGCGGTACTATAAAAAATGTCAGGAAGCTGCGAATATGGTGTACATCAGGGCTCACAAAGATCTTTAACTGGAGGCTGCATTTGTGTCATACCCACTACATTTGCAATGGCGCCTTCCGCAGCAATGATGCTTGACGCGAGGCAAGGTTTAAGTATTGTATTTAAAGCTAGAAACCCGGCACATAACTCACCTTCCGAGGGTATCCGGGTATTCCTCTCCAAGCTGTTCAAATAGGACGACACCAAGCTTGCTTAGAAGGTGGTCTTCACCACATTGCTTAATGACAACAGCTAACCGAGTTGTCAAATCGGCTGCTTGTTGCCGAACCTTTGCACTCTTGTTGTTGAGTCGCCAAAGCACAGTAGATACGATCTGAGTAAGGTACGGTTTGACTCGAACCCCTGGTAGACAAGTATGGTCAGAAGGATCAAAAAGATGGCTGTGAGTATTTACCTAGGGCATTCACAACAGTACCAAAGCCGTCCAACATGACTTGATCCTCACTAGTCTGCTCCTGGAAGGAGTAGATGATTCCGTCGACTAGGCGAACCTCCAAGCGTTCGTCGATATCGGAAGCACCAAGAGACGCGATAACTTTGGTGATCGTCTCCATAACCATTTTGCGGTATGGTTCTGCATCATCCTAGAATGACGGGTGAGATACGAGCGCATCGCTTAAAATGGAACAACATACCTTAAGATCATTCACGATTTTCCCAACGATTTCTGCGACACCGGCCTTCTGTGCCAGCTCAACCGTTGTTTCCACCACTTGACGGTAATTCCTTCGGTCTAGCGCCATACGCCGAACCCAGAACGCCTTGAAGAAGTCGGGAAGGATATCTTGCTTGATGTATTGTGGGGTGACACCCTCTGTCGCTGCACATTGCTTTACAACTTTGAGAACGATCTTTTTCATTTCTTCGTCTGACGTTTGGAATTCACGAATGAGAATAACTGTAACACCTTTTGTGTAGTAATTGGCATATTCCGGATCCATGAGCGGGATAATGAAACCAATCGCCTTGAGGAATGCCGCGAGACCCTTCCCACGATGCAGACGGATGCCATGCCACAGTGGCTTGAGGACACTATCAAAGGATTCGATTCCGTAAGGGGCCGCAGCTTCGGCGAGCGCAGCTAATCCGAGCGCCGTCATAGTGCGCACTTTCTGCTGTTCATCCTGAAGCCCATGAGCGATGGCGTCAACCAGATTGCGTAGATGAGGGAGAACAGCACAGCCCATCATAATTGCGATCTGCTGCACAATGCGAATACCAGTGTGACGAGCCTGCCACGACTTTTTAGAACGACATACTGCCTTGAGGAATGGAAGAAGAGATGGGATTCCCAGTGCAGAAGCGACGACTGAGAAGGCACGTGCGGTCGTGTTCCGCACATATTCGTCAGCATGGTCGATATCCGGTCGCATGGTGGAAATCATGTGCGCCAATCCGGCAGCCTTGGAAAGATTGGAAATAATTTCACGACCTTCAACACGTGCGTAGTAATCTTCGTCAATTAAAAGGGGTTCGATGACAACAAGGATCTTGTGCACGTATGGCCGTACGAGATCGTCTAGTTTGTATAGTACACGGTCGATGACCTTGACGAGTAGATGGCGCTCCTGATCCTCTAGGGTACGCTCCATAAGCAATGGAAGAATTTTGTCAAACAAAGGGCCTGCGCCGAACTCGCGGGCTTTGTCTGTGATCTGACGAAGAGCAGTCTTCCGCACGGGAGGGGTACCGTTTTTAATTTTCAGTAACAGACGCATGATTTTGCGCTCTTTCATTTCGTCAACAGAAAGCTCGGTTTCATCCTCCTCTTTAAGGATCTTGGAAAAATATTGGGCATCCTCAGCTTTGAAAAAAGCGAGACTGCCAACGCCTGGAATTTCTGTTGGTAACTCGGGAGCTAGGCCGGCAGCGGCAGCGGCAGCAGATGCATCCGAATCATCCTGTATCTGAAAGCCTGTGAATACAGGTGTTGGGGTGGCCATGAGTTTGCGGGCGGGAGTCTGAATAGCAGCGTAACCGTTGGGAGGTGTGACAATGGCATAACCGGTCGGAGGAAGAATGGCGTCAAGTTCTTCATCCGTAAGGAAACGATTATGCTTGTCTTCGACAAGACCAGGTGCATTCATGTAAATCGGAGTCATAGCGACAGGCGCATCATTCGCGGCCGGAGTCTGGTCCCATCTCGAACGTTTGGGAGTCTCACCAACAACATCGGCTGGGGTAGCATCCCACCTTGAACGACGCTTCTTTGGAGCAGCGGAATCGAGGGCATCCTTGGACCATTCACCCTTATCTGTCTCGATTGCCTTGCTCTCTGTCGGCTCAGCAACGTCCCATCTTCGTTTGCGCTTAGACCCCGCCGATAGCTCTGCAAGCTCCTTCGCAGCAGCCTCTATTTCTTCCCTCGGGGGCGTCCTGTCCAGGTCCATCTTCTCCTGGCCTTCCTCCCGCTGTTTACGCTCTTTCTCCTCGATCGCACGCTTCACGCGTACCTCCTCCTTCTCAAGTCTAGACAGTCGCATGGCCTCCTTATAACCACCCTGTCCATCCGACTCCCCTTCCTTGAAGGCATCCGCGCTGTCGACAGCTTGTCTCTCGAAGCGCCTGTTGTGGTAGTCAGATTGACGGGAGGCAATTTGACGTTTGGAGGTTGTTTCCGCGAAAGGGTCAACGTCTTCTTCCTCCGCGAGGTTGGCAAATTCCTCCAAGATCTCTTTCGGAGCAGTGAAGGAATCTATAAGACGTGGTTCCGACATGGTTTAATGGTGGCAAGAAACTGGTACAAACACGAGGCCATTCCACCAGACATTAGTCATCTGCCGAGTTGCCGCAGTTCCGTTCACGAACCTCCCAATTTATGTAAATTCTGTTGAACCATGTCATTTAGATATGTACACATGGATATGGATTCGA
>MU134331.1:11455-56054 GCA_015039355.1 Ramaria rubella
CATATACCCAGACTTCTCGACCAGTTCCTCGAATTCGTCGATGTAATCATCAACCATTGGCGACGATTTTGATAATATTGACAAGACTCAAGCTTGGTCCTGGCAGTAGTCTCTTCATGAGGAAGGAAGAATGTTGATTTGAATGCTTTTTCAAAAGAAGCCCAAGAAGGATGAGTAGGCCTGCCAGTTTTTGGTTTCCATCTCAAAGATACATGTGGCAAATGAAGAGGCACGACCAGATTTCATGAATGACAGGGCCCAGAGGACCTTGGCATGATCATTGGCAAATTGGGTTGGGCATAGGGCAAGGTAGAGCTTGCATGAGTTTAGGAAGGCTCATCCTTTCTCTCTGTCACCACTGAAGTCAGCTGGAGTGGCAGGTGTTGCACGTTTGTGAGTGGTGGGGGGGAGAGTGATGTGGTCATGAGGTTGGCAACATCATGGTTCAAGGTGTGTACTTGGACATCTGTTTGCCAGAGTTGTTGTGATAACAATTCCTTCTCCTCTCTTTCAACACGTAGGGCAGTCTCTAGGACAGCAACACGTTGGTGAAGCTCATTGTAAGCCCGCTTGGAAATCAAAGGAAATAGGGTCTTCAGAGATGGATGTAGACATAGTGGAGATAGATGGAATATAGGGTGCTATGTAGGGAGTGTACCAGAGGGGTTCTGAACTGCTATGCACCTGAAGAAGTCGATTCAGAGACAATAGCAACAGCAGCCGGTCCAGTAAGTTGTCAGGCTTTTCTACTATAAGGGCAACCTCCAGGGGAAGTGGAATATCACACTGAACACTGGCAGATGGGAATCCGAAGATATATAAGCTCACAGAAGACTACATACAAGGATACACACCTGGCAGATGGGAATCCAAAGACTAAGGTTCCCACTGCCAAGATAACTACCTAAAGGAGTACACAAATAAGCGCCGGGACGTACTGTGATTATGTAACGGGATTGGAATCCAATCCCGTTATGTAACTGGGCACTTATGCAAAGGAAAATGAAGAACGAATGCACTGTGTTTATGTAATGGGATTGGAATCCAATCCCGTTATGTAATGCAGGCACTTATGTGAGTGAGAATGGATGCCAAGTTACGTAATGGGATTGGAATCCAATCCTGTTATGTAACCGGGCGCTTAAGTAAGCGAACTTGAACGAAAAGATAGGGGCAAGGGAGATAATGGGGGGAAGGGAGAAATGGGGAAGAATAGATAGGAAGAAGAGATAATAGAGAAGTGTAGAACCACATGAAATGGGGTTCCCCTTACACTCCCCCAATAAACATGTTCTTCCTCTGTATTTCTCTGCCTGTGTATATTGGCTAGTGCTAAACCCAACCACTCCAGCAACCACTCAGTGGATAGCTACTCATAGACCTATAGTGTGCTATAATGCACGCACCTATCCCATGCTATCCAACACCAAGTCCACGCTATACCAAACTACACAGCGCTATCACGTGGGTGCCTAGGGCTATAACTTGCTACTGTGTGACAGCCGGGGGCTATGGGGAGCTATATAATGGGGGACTTGTCTATGGAGGTATGGGTGCTATTTGGTCTATATAACTCTATGAACTCATGGCGTTTTTTCCTGATGAAATCATTCTTTCCACACCACCAAGAATAATTGTACTTACAAAATATGCAGGCCACAGTGACTGTGGGCACTATGTGAATAGTCTTGATGACACAGAGTTGGAGCCCAGGAGGAGACGCATGGCGATGAGATCCCTAACCCACTGATGACTAAGATTAGCACCCATGTAGCAGCCAGCCAAAGAAAAAATAAGAATGAGAAAAGATAGTGTGCCCTACTGATAACTGTTAAATATTGAGGTGACAAGCTACTATCTACCACACCGGAGTTTGTATGTGAAAGATTATATAAGTAGTATCAGACTTCGTAGATACATTTTTCCCTCAGTTGTTCATTATCGAAGAGTGAGGTGAGGTCACTTTCTTTAAAGTTCCTTAGTATGTCTTTCTTACCAGTTACTATAGATATTCTAATAGGTTATGGGCCCCGCGACACCTACAAACTGAGACACCTCTGTTGAACACACTAGACATCACGTTCAAATCTTACTCAGTTAAAGACTCAAGCACCTCCGTGACTTGCTCAAAGGACACGTAATCAGTGAATACGTACCTCAATCGTGCTCTCAGACAAAAACACGTCCACCCCGTCATATCCCCATTCCAAACAACCATCACTATCCTAGCATGCCTGAAGATTCCACGACGACACCCACTTTTGAAAAAATCAAACACAGAAACTACCATTCATGGGTACTGTGTGCGAGTGGCAAGCTGAAGAAAGCAAAAGTCTGGTGAGTTGTAACCGGAGATGACCAGAAACCAATGCTCCCCACACCACCCGATCCAATGAACATAACAAGTGGAGGAGCAGTCGCACAGGCTCAGTATACGATGGTGCAGAAACACCTTCGCGAGTGGGAGCTCAATGATGATGTCGCCTCCGGCATTCTTATGGAACTCATTAGTTCAGACCAAGAACACCATGTTGAGGATTACAAGAGCGCAAAGAACTTTTGGGACCCTCTCAAGGTTGTGCACCAATCTGCACATGTCGTAATTGCTGCCTTCTATATGAAGGTCAGCATGATCAAATGTGAATATGTTGAAGGTGAATCCATGCAAGAACACATTGACTTTCTTCTCGAAGAAAATAAGAAAATTGCTGCATCAAAACAAGCATTTGATGACAAATTCATGGCACAGTTACTTCTTCTGTCACTACCTAGTCCAACACTCTGGGACACAATAGTCGTGACTCTACTCCAATTGGCCACCGACACGAACAAACTCAACACGCTAAACGTTTCTTCAAGACTCCTCCAAGAAGCAGCTCGAATCAGTGGACCTACGTCACTGTCGTCTGACACAGCCCTTTATGCCACAAAAGGCAGTCAATCTAAACTACCTAAAAGGAAGAAAAAGACAAAGGGCTGTGGGTTTTGTCAAGGTGGCGGTCACACAGAGGATGTCTGCCACAAAAAGATCACAGCAATGGAAAAGGAAAGGGAAAAGAGGCTCATCAAGGAGAAAGCCAATGCAGTACAGGCTTCCAAAAGACCATCCGATTCATCATCTGAATTAGATGATACAGATGAGCATGTCCACCTTGCCAAGCATACTGTGATATTCGCAAGCCCAAATCTACGCGATGATGAGGATAACGAATACATTGAAGTATTTATGAGCAAACACATTCTCGCAAACTTGGCAAAATCTTCACTCGATGATGCACTCATTGATTCAGGGTGCTCCCGACACATGAGTCCGTGCCGTGACTGGTTCGAAGATGGCACTTACATCCCACTTGAAAAGCCAATAAGTGTGCACCTTGGAGATGATAGAATTATAGAAGCCACTGGGAAAGGAACTCTACAGTTCTTGGTGGAGGCAAATGGCAAAACTGTCATGGGAAAATTCCCAGATACCCTGTTCGTACCTGATCTCGCCACCACCCTCCTTTCAGCATCTCGAATTGCTAAGAGCAATCACATAATCGAACTTGACAACCTGGATTGTCGCATCATCAACAAGTCACTCAAACTTGTTGTTGGTTAAGGAGTAATGATGTGAAGCGGGTTATACAGGCTAAAAGGAAGCCCAGTCATCTCCAAAGAGCATGCAAGAATGGCAAAGAGCTCACGAATGGTCAACATCAATACATTGCACCAATGACTTAGTCACCTTGGTTTCGACAACCTTAGAAGGCTAGTAGAGAAAGGACTAGTCGATGGAGTGGAGGCAATTGAAGGAGAACCAGAATTCTGTGAAGCATGCGTAAAAGGAAAGCTGCACCGTCTGCCATTCCCGAAGTCAGGAAAGCGAGCAAAAAACAAGTTAGACATCATCCACTCAGACATTTGCGGACCGTTTCCAGTCTCTCTTGGTAATAAGCGATATTTTGTCACATTTATAGATGACAATTCGAGGTACATTTCCACCTACTTCCTATGCAGAAAATCCAAAGTGCTAGTGGGTTTCAAGGACTTCAAGCTTGCAGTAGAATTAGAGACCAGGAAAAGGATCAAACATTTCCGCACTGACAACGGTGGTGAATTTATTAATGCAGGGTTCATACAATTCCTTAAGGAACATGGCATCATCCTGGAAACAACGACACCAGACATGCCTGAACAGAATGGACTCAGCGAGCAAGATAATCCCACCATTGTCAAACGCACGCGATCCATGCTCCATGATAGCACTTTATCCACTGGTTTCTGGGCAGAAACTGTCAGCACAGCAATTTATCTTATAAACCGAAGCCCAACAGCTGCATTACCTGATCAAACACCATACGGGGCATGGACGAGTCAGAAACCGTCAATCCAAAAGCTGTGACCTTTTGGATGCCCAGTATACGCACACATCCCGAAAAAAAACAGCAAAAGAAACTTGAAGCGAAATCCTGCCGATGCATTCTTCTTGGATATTGCATTGGGACAAAGGCATACCAACTGTGGGACCCTATAAGACGCTGCACAATAAAAGCTCATGATGTTGTTTTTGATGAGTGCCTTGACCCACCACAGCAGCCTGCCTGGAGCAAAAAACTTGATTTCAAATGGCCTATGGATGCAGGAGAAGCAAACAATGATGATCTGGGACAAGAGGAACACACACCTTCACCTGAATCACCTGCATCTGTTCCAGAATGCACAAACGATCATACCTCGAAAGAGATAATTGCACCTGCGGCTGTCTCAAAAGCACCACAAAAACAGCACACGGAGTTGGAGCTACTCAGACCTGCAGAGGAACTACCACAGCAATGCGTAAAACCCAGCTGGAAAATACACGAAGCATTACCTGATGACATTGAAGAGCCAAATGAGAATGAAATCGTAAACAATCTTGTCTTTGCACTAATGTCAGCCGCTGAAGCCACAGGATCTTTCATCAAACCACATACCATTCATGAAGCGTGAAACGGAGGAGACTGGGAGCATTGGAAAGCATCTATAAGCTCCGAGATGAAATCGCTGGAAGATAATGGGACCTGGGTCGATGTAAACTTACCGCAAGGACGAAAACCAGTCAAATCCAAGCTTATATTCAAGATCAAACAAGGTTCTGATGGAACAGTTCAGCATTTCAAGAGTCGCCTAGTTGCAAAAGGATACTCACAAATCCCTGGATTAGACTTCGATGAGACATACGCACCTGTGGTCAAACTAACCTCAATTCGCGTACTACTTGCACTAGCGCTTAAAGAGGAACTATTTCATATTCATCAACTGGATGTCGAAACAGCTTTCTGAAACAGCTTTCTTGAATGGTCCACTAGAAGAAGAAATATATATTAGGCTTCCAGACAGTGTTGAAAGTGCTGGAAAGATCAAACGACTCACATGTGCTATATACGGCCTAAAACAAGCTAGCCAAGTCTGGAATGATTTGCTGGACAGTGAGTTGTGCACACACTCATATATGAGCATTGCCATGTGGACTACTGCATTTATGTATATCACAACGGAAAGGTCACAATCTACCTAGCGGTATACGTGGACAACATGATTATGCTAGGAAATTGTCTAAAAACGATGCGAGTTCATAAGGCAAGATTCGGAGATTGTTTTAAGGTGAAGGACCTTGGCGACACATAATTTATCCTGGGAATGGAGATCATTTGTGATCACGGCGGACGTGTGCTAATGCTGTCCCAAAGACATTACATTGATGATATGGTCATGAGATATGGACTTACAGATGCGAAACCATCACCAACCCCACTCGTGGCAGGAATCAAGCTAACAAAGGATGACTGTCCTCAATCAGTGGACGAAATGAGGGAAATGGAAAAGATACCCTACCAGTCATTGATTGGAAGTCTCATGTATGCAATGTTAGGGACACAACCCAATATCACATATGCAGTTGGAGTGTTGAGCAAATTCTCTGCAAATCCTGGTCAGATCCACTGGCATGAGGCAAAGCGAGTCCTACATTACCTGATATGGACGCGAAATCATGTACTACAATACGATGCCAATGCACCAGACAGCAATTTGAAATCACAACTACTCCATGGATATTCAGATTCTGACTGGGCCGGTGACAACGATATGCGCCAATTGACGGCAGGATACATTTTCTTGATGGCTGGTGCTGCTGTGAGTTGGAGCAGCAAAATCCAGTCAATAGTTCCACTCTCGTCAACGGAGGCTGAGTACATTGCAGCCAGCCGAGCAACACAAGAAGTGTATTGGCTTCGGGAGTTGTTAAAGGAGCTTGGACATGAACAACAAAGTGCAACTCAACTTTTATGTGACAATCAAGGAGCACTTGCCTTGATTTGAAACCCAGGGAACCACCCGCAAACGAAGCACATTGCACTATGTTTTCATCACATCCGAGAAGCCGTTGCTGCAGGACATCTCAGAATCAAATACTGTCAAACTGAGGAGATGACAGCTGGCCTCATGACTAAGAGTCTGGCTCGCATCAAGCACGAATGTTTTGTTCACAAACTCGGAATGGCAATACGCTCAAGTGGGAGTGTTAAATATTAAGGTGACGAGCTACTATCTACCACACCGGAGTTTGTATGTGAAAGATTATATAAGTAGTATTGGACTTCATAGATATGTTTTTCCCTCAGTCGTTCATTATCGAAGACTGAGGTGAGGTCACTTTCTTTAAAGTTCCTTAGTATGTCTTTCTTACCAGTTACTATAGATATTCTAGTAGGTAATAATAATATCAGTCATTCATTATCGAAGACTGAGATATTCTAATAATAACTACTCACTAGAATTTTAAGGTACTGCACACATCTCAACCATAAATATTAAATAGTGGCAGTAAGTACTAAGAAGCACTGGAGTGACTAGACCTGAATTTTTGGATAGCTATGTAGGTCAAATATAGGCCACACTTCATAGAGTAACATACTGAACATAGCTGAGCCTTTAATATCCTAGGACATACATCAATGCCCTTGAGAAATAGAGAAGCAAAAATAAATAATGTCCCACAAGATAAGGTTTCTGTCCCTGGGATGCCGCATCTGTCCCAGGCGATCCCTGGAACGTCCTAGCTTTTAGTTATAACTCGAGTACTGCTCTAAATTCTACAAACCAAGTACCGTTTGATAGCTATACATCAGGACATGATGGGGAAATTGTCCAAATTAAGATTACAAACATCCTTGCCTTAAAAATTGCCTTTGCATTGAGTGGGTACCTGCAGGTGCATGCACATTGCAGTGGCATTCGTGAATTGCCATACCCAAAGTTCAATCCTAGCAATGTACAATACTATAAGTATGAAAGTGACACCTTATCGCTCTGGTGTGCATTGATCGCCATGCATGCAAGAGCTGGGGTCAAAGCAGACGAGCGCTACTAGTAAGGCTCAATGGAGTTCGAACCGGGAAGGCGGCTTGGCTAGCTTGTGAGCTTTGGCCAAGTGCAGCACCAAAAGAGCTGAAGAAGTCGAATTGAGAAAAGGAGGGCTGGAAGTGAATGTTTGAACTTTGAACATTTGAACATTTGAAGGGGACTGCATAGCAAGCAGTGGGAGAGAAGGCACATGCTGTGGGAGAGGTCAAGATTATGGAAGAACAAGGACATATGTGAAATAAAATCAGTCAATTTATACAGACACTCCTGAGGGAGAGGAAGTGAACATACTTATTTTTATAGTAATTGGTGCAGCCGTCAAGGAGCTGCTAAACCTTGGGACAGATATCTTGTAGTACTGGGATGGAAATGTTTCCATTGTGGGGCCGAAACTGTTTGTGGCAGGGATAGAAAGGTCACGTGGGAAGGACAATAGCTAATCGTGGGACACAATCCCGATCTCAGGGACAGAATTGTGTTCTGAGGGGACATTATTATGCCGTGCAATAGAGAACGTTCAGAACACGCAGTTCTGCACGTGATGTGCCACAGCGCGTTGCGTCACACGCCTTGTCACACCACACGCTCAGTAAAAATTCGCCAGCCCACCCCAACAATGTGTTTGTTCTACGTTCATGTCGGAAGCCTGTGCAAACCGACGACAGGAGGGTTTATTGTGGATGACTCTATGAATATGTATGAACATGAATGGTTACTTCAATCTAGTCGTTCTCAATAATAAATCATGATGCGTAGTATACACGTGTGTTCTCCAAAGACTTCGCAAAGGGGACTGAGGCTTTTCAATATCAATATCAATTCCGCGCGTGAAGATGGAGCGTTCCATAGGAGACACATGTGATGGGGGAGGAGACTGGGACTGGGCGAGCGATTAATTCCCTAAACATCCTGTGAGAAAATCAGATTGGAGAGGAATGCATCACGTACCATATGTAGAGCGCACTGTAGAATCCTTGGTTATTGTTAAGACCCGAAGTTAACCAAAGCAGTGTAATCTGCATGGAGCGTGTTACAAACACAGGAAATGTTGCATCAAACTTACATGGCTTTGACCGTTTGATAGTTGCGATCCAACTGCAAGAGTGGCATTACATGGGTGCTGAAGCTGAAGAGTCAAGACACAGACATGGTGGGTTTCAGCGGCGTATGGTGCAAGTATCACATAGCCGGAGCTGGGGTTCTGGGGATTACAAAGCTAGTAGCTAAGCACTGATTGGAAAGACAACATATAATTAAGAGTATAAGGGTATTGAATGAGATGTATATCTAAGGGAGAGGGCAGGCGGAGGGGCCCGCGGGGGGGTTCATGGCAACGCGAAGGGCCGTTTGAACTATTCGTAGTGACCGCTTTTCACCCCACTTGGATTGTTATAGGATCGTCGGAGGAGAGCTAGATGTATATCGTATCGGGGGGTAGCGGCGTGACAGATAAGTTGGTAGCGGAGGTGACGCGTAGAAGAGACAAGCGGGAGGCGGGAGCAGTGAGGGAAACAGGGCTGAGCGTGGCCGACGTAATACAACGGCAACTGGAGACTGAAATAATTTACATAGTCACTTCTCACCGCATAGCGCGCTGGGATCATTCAATGCGAAGAAAAAATGGCCGACAAACAGAGGTGCGCGGCATCGCGTGAATCAGGACATCGTGCCAAAGTTAGACATCAGCTGGGAGACTTGAAAATTTTGACCCCTGTATTTGCATGCAGGGAGAAAGCGGTCACTTGACTCGAAAAGTGTCAAAGTTAGAAGTCAGTGCAATATTAGAAGTTTAATTGTCCAATCTGACGTGCAAAACCGTCCCTAGAAATTTCCAGCACCCAAGAGGCATAGCCATGGTGTCCTATGAAGAGTGATACATCCGCTTCTGATGCCGGTGGCGCTCTGCTGGAAGGGTGTGTGATATTGATGCCATTACTTCCAAGATTTGCCACAAGAAGCTGAGTGCCAGATTGCCTGTGGTCAACAACGGACATCAGACTCCTGAGTCTGGAGATTGACACTGGCAGGACCATCATCTGGAGCAAATCTAGCGTGAGGCCGCTATATCTCTTGTCAGCTGATTCTCGTATGTATATAATATCGAGAATACCTCACAATATTTGTATGGAGGCCAAGGACACGATTGTATATCTAAGACCAAAAGGAGTAGGTTTAGGATCGGAGCTCAAAACGACGAGCCGCAAATGAACCGCATCGCAATTGGGCGCCGTATGATTTCCAATATTCGGACTTGTGGTACAGAGGCTATGACTTCGGAAGCGCATGATGAGTCCGATATGGTGCTGTGCCAAAATATTTATATATAGGTCAAACAGCAGTTCCCACAACTGCGCTGCTTTCGCTCTTGTCCATCAATCCTCGACTCCCTTGAGGACTATTTAACCTCACGACGTCAGCTTGGAATCACGCCCTCACCGCCCTTTTTCTGCTACCACCACTATCGTCATCACCACCTCTCTCATCTACTTGGTTACTCAGTGAGATTTTAAGATGCCACGTTACCCTGCAGCCCAAATTCCCTATGGTGCATGGTCTGCAGGCGCATGGCCACAACAGCTCTACCCAGCCCAATATCCCCCATACCCTGCGTGGTATTATCCTCAATACGGGGGAGCTCCTGTTGTAGGTAATTACCCGCCACAATTCCCTGTTTCCCCAGGAAGACAGAAGAAGGAACGAAATCGACGTCGTGAGTACCCAGACGAGCATATCCTATTATGGATTAACACCGCATACAGACAGTCTTACGCCACCTCCAGAGATACAACTTCATCACTTATTAGGGGGACGTTATCGTCCAACTACTATCTGGGATGTTGGACAGGATCCGTCTACTTCGCAGCATATGACGAAACACGGGGGGGTTGAAAAGCTTCCTGCACCATTCTTGGATGAGCCTGCCACGAGTCCCCCCGTGCAGAAAATGCGGATCGTTTCCGACGCCTTCGACTGGGATATCAACATCGCTGTTCCGCGCGGCACAGTGGTGACAGTAAGACACATTTTTGGCGCCATTCATGGGACATTGCAGAATCAACTGGAGAAAGACGAATGGGATGCAGAACCGCCTAACTCCAAGCGAAACATGCATAGGGCGCGGTGTGCCAGACTGGCCAAGGGTCCCGCTAGTTACAAAGTGGATATGCACATAAAGCGGGTCGATACACTTGGAGAGAGAACATACTTCATGGGACTCAAGCCAGTAGGCCCTGTCGAAGACCCTGAAGAATGGCTCTTAATGCTTGCGCCACCACCTAAACCAAAGCAGGGGCGCCGGTGATGTGAGTAAATACAATAGAACGGTCCACTAAGCTGTCTAACGTTAATATGTAAAGCTCGTCTGTGCCTGGTCTTGCAGACACCTCAATGTAATGATTATACGACTTCATATTGTTTCAACTTGAAATACCTCCAAAAAAGAAACATCCACCGCTCGTTATTCATGTACGATTGCTACAATTCATGTGATACCTCACGACAATACAAAAAATGATTAATGTGTAAGTATGATGGAGTAAGTAAAATGATGTGAGCCTCTCCGAGCAAGTACGTACAAGACAGGACTCAAACGTGATTCGACGGAAGTGTCCGAGTCCAGCTATTCCACTCTACCACATATGTATAGGGTTTGTGCGCGCCATCTACATCAAATAGCCAGTTACGCGAGCTCGGCGGCAGTGATTCCGATGCAGCAATCACATTCCCCGGTGTCCTATTATAGCAAGATCAACCGCTTAGCGATGAACCACGATGCTCTCATAAGTTAGTTATTTAACACATCCGAACACACCTCATAATGAGCATACGTAGCTGATTTGCTGAGGATAACTTACCGATATGCTAAATCCACCCGACCCCTGTCGCTCTCACGCGGGGCGCGTGATCATGAGGCAACAATCTGTTTGGATTCTTGTTTCCCATCCCAGCACAGCAAAGCGAAGAGATAGTCGTCTATATACATTAACAGCATTTCGCGAGGCCACTGATCGCAACTTGGCGTGGATTCATTATAGAAGGGCAGAAGTTTGCTGAAATTTGATGATGCATGACTGTCGATGGGAATCCTACGGAGGAAGAATCGCCGGTGGTGGCGAAGAACTTTTGAAGTCAAGTTCTTAGCTGAGCGCTGAGACGAGGCCGCATACAAAGTCTTGTACCGCATTGAGAATGAAAATATCTAGCATTGCGCATTGCGCAACAGTCCGAGTCACCGTTCCATAATAACGTGAGTTTTTGATAGTTTATGATTTTGGAGAAGTACTAGTAGACTCCGAAATGCGCTGGATATTCTGATATTAGCAGAAGCAAACGCGAAAAAAAAAATTTGGAGACTTGGATAAGACGGATGTAGACTACCCGTGCGATGAGCTCAATTGCGAACGATCTGGATCTATGGAGCTAATGCAGTGGGACCCGAATGTGGATCAACATTCGAGTTCGGTCATCACTGCATATATATAATAGCTGAGAGGTGGGCTCAACATTCTGATACCTGAGGCGGTGTCCTTTGTTGGGGGGATATACGCCGACTGTCGTACTTGAAAGAATCTGTTCCTGCGAGCCTGTCTCTGTGATATTTCCGAGTCTGAGCTGCGAAACCCACTGTACAAATGGCTAGAGGAGACTCACGGATCATCTCCCAAAGACTCGGAGGGTAGATATGTACCAGCAGAGTTTGGACAACTTGTAGATAGAGAAATCAAATTCATGGTAATTCTGCTAGCTTTTTTCGGACAGCCGCGGCCACTGAGTTCACGACTCGGGCAGAACTTTTTGTCGCGAGCACGTGTTCTGTCATGGGCATCTTACAAAGTAAAGTTACTGTGAAGCCAAATTGCATCCTTTCAGATGTTCTCATGAATGAGTTTATGCCAAGGCGTGAGATGGGCTTACTGCCTAGCATGACTGGCGCGCATCCTGGATCTGGATTGAGATATAGCATATTACGATGCGGAAGAAGCACCCGAATATAGGTTTGTAAGCTCCCCATCGATGGTGTACGCCTTACGAATTGGCCACGAGTGTCCAGATCTGCAAGACCGACCTGGATACATCCTGAGAATAGGTACAAGCTTAGGTGAGCGTCCGATCGCAAGACCTGGGCGTTTAGAAAGTTGTTGTTGAGGCAACTCGTTCGTGTCTGTCCTGATTTTCTAGCAAGCTACTGAAGTTCCCCAAATGAACGAAAATCTTCACTGTCGTTGATACAGCTCCAAAACCCATCATGAAAAAACCTCATCAAAAATTTTCTTTGCAAAAGTTCATTAAGCCGTGAGCCAAGAGCGCAGTTTAGGATGACGTGGGCAACCTTACAGTAGAGTTAGCCTCCTGTTTGGTTTTGAAGGAATCGGCGTCCGTCCGTCCCAAAGACGAGATGCGGAGGAGATATCTACGTTCTTGATTCGTTCAGAAGTTTAAGTTACGTCGGTACCTACGGCATAGTTGGCGGGGCGCTGTAAGACAGGGAATAAATCGAGGGGTATGGCTATGTGCCATCTCCAAAATTCGGCCCAATCGCTATTCGGTTCGGTTGCGTGAACGGGATCAGCTGCGCACAGGTGACTAACTCAACCAACTCACCGAGCGGACAATCTGACCGTGATACTATTATGGGAACTCCAGTGCCAAAAGCTCCACAGATGACTTGAAAACTATCACATGTAACGCAGGCTGACGGTGGAAGCCAGCGGCAGCGGGGAAAATCGGGCAGCGGCATATCAGATGTGCAGGGGGAAAGACTAAGCAAGCAGAGACAAGTTGCATGGTGCCGATACTGCCAAGGGTCTCTAGGTGGCCATAAACCGCTAGACGTTGACGTTGACACGTTTCTCGTGCGGGGTAGATCTCGTGCTGCGGGGGTCTTTCATAGTCCGACGTCACGGGGATCTGAGGATCTAATAAATCTGGAGAGGCAGTGTCGTCCAAGGGCATATTACTAGATGAGATAACAGATGGGCGAACGGAAGAACGCAGCGCCCAAAAGTCAAGGTTTGTTATTTATGGCACTCACATCTTAGAAGGCATGTAGGCAATGCGAATGCAATTCATGGACAATCTAGGGCTCACCACATGAAGGACACGGAGGGATACGGCCGCATTCAAGAGTCACAATCAAAGTTTTTGCATACGTGTACGTGTGATCGGTATGGTACACTGCTTTGATGAGATGGTTGTTCTACGTAATATAAACACAGAAACTCACGAGTTCGTCAGAGGGGTAGTCTGGAACGTTCTGAGGGCACGACATAGCTGGGCGTTCAAGCTACTCGAGTTTTTTCCAGAGGCAGTGGAAACAGGGGCGAAATGGGCTACGCAGGAGAAAGCGTGAAAATGTCTCAAGAGACGAAAGCTGTAGCTTGCTTAGGCGCAGACGCATTGTGCGAGCATAATCGGGATATACAAACCAATCGGACGGCGGTTAGATAAGGGGAGGCAAAGAACAAGAGCGGCCTTGATACAGCCTTAAGAATGCAGGCTTCGAGCTTGTGGTTGAACCCTGTGATCCGTTCCATGTATTATCTTATCAAATTCAGTCAGAGGCAGATGAGAAGGAGAAATAATCAAAAGTGCATGTCACTAGAGAAGCAACGTTTACAATCGACAGAAGGTATTAGGGATCTACCGGGATAATATTCAGTGACTCACCCAGTGATCGACGCAGGGCCGAATTTTGCGGGCAAATCTGAGTCGGCGCATTGCCTTTTGCAAATCAGCACCTAAGCAGAGCGAAAGGCCGCGAAAGTCTCAGGGAATACTAGTGGCTGTATCCTGATATGATGCTGTGTACGGAGGGATCTCTCGGATGAGACAGTGAGGCGATGTTGTGAGTGTTCTTCTATCAAAAAGAACATGCAGAATCGATGCCAACGGTATTTGAAGCATCCCGAGACATAAACCAGCTTAAACCCAGTGTGGACCAGCAACCGTTGTGAGGAGCAGCCTGTGCCGTGTGGGCAGCCGCAGGCGGTGCCCCGCAGTTGGGGCTCCGACTCTAACAATGCTGTTCAATATTTTTGGTCTCGCCTGGGTATGCATATCCATTGCCTCGTACTCTTAAGCAACGGAGATGAATCTCAAATGAATCTCAAACCTATTTGGGACAGCGCACGAATTTGGCATCTGCCTACGTAGTACTCGCTATAAAGCGGGCTCTTGCTGGTGCACCTCCCAGACAAGTCGTAACTATGGCCCACTTCTTTCACCACCACCACCAACATCATGCTGCTGCAGCCCCCGTATTCGCTGCCCCCCCTACCCACCTCCATTCGGGCACACGAGCGCACACCATGTCCAAAGTGTCGTCGGCGCTGCCGCGCGGTCACCACCCCCATACCAAGCAACGTGTGCATCCCACTGCCGTTGTCGACCCTGTCCTGGCGTATCATGCCCATGCCGCTCACGCCTCAATCGAATTTGATCTCACTCTGCCGCCTTCACACATTCTGATATCACACGGGCCTTCGCGATCATCGTACGTCGGCCTGCCAGCACAGGACCTCACTGTTGCAGCCACTTCCCCGCCAGTGCCTCACTTGCGCATCCAATGCGAACATCTGCCATGGCCCATCGAAGTACATCCCTCCGCACACAGCGGCGCCGGCGTCGTGACGGTCGGAGACGTGCTCGAGGCTATCTACCGCGCCCTACGACACCGGGTTCGCGGAACCGAATACTACGCGTCATCAACCGAAGTACAGCATCGTGTACGAGACGCGTATTTGCGGCGTTGCAAACGGAACCAGTCGATGAGCGGGCGAGCCTACGAAACAAACAACGGCTTGCGGCGTGTCGATTGGTTGATGAAGAATACTATATTCCAGGGCTTGAGTCCTGGACGATCCCACGATCATTGGGTCATGCACGTGGCCCAAGGAGCGAAGTCTGTCAAATTCCGTGCGGACTTGTGATTGGATTGTTGAGTGCCTAACGTCCAGGTGACGCCGGAGATGATTTCACGTATCTTTATGTCCTCGTTTCGCTGTATTCCCCCGACATGTATGAGTATAATCAGCCTGCAGTAGCATGAATTTGAATCCAAAACATATTCGAATATGTTGAATCATGCTGGTGACCGAATCTCTCCTGAGAAGACTTCTAAGGAATGCAAATGCTCCACTTACGCCGAGCCCGAATCAAAACTGTTGCATATTTTGCATATCTTACAAACGCATATATGTGTATATGAAAGCCTACTCGGCCTCCTAAGCCAAAGGAATGCATACGCAGACGTTTGAGAAGAGTGTTCAAATTATCGTCTTCCGCTCCAACGAAGGTCAAAGTGTTGTAGGTATACTGTGGAGTCCACGTCACGGCGTCAACCCGGAAGCCATACTGACTGGTATATCTAAATGATAAATTTTGAAGAGCCTCGTGTTGCGGGCGAGACGCGAAGTCAGGGCGAAGGAATCGACGATTGTATGTACACCACCAGGCTGCACAGCACTGGTGCTTCTTGCGGATGTGCTCATGGGTCAAGAACCTCGCATGGGAAGATATGCGGTGGAGTCTGCCGATAAATTTCTTTTCTTGTTGAGGATCCCAAGCCTGCACGGAAACTACGTCTCAATGGAGTCCAAGTGGAGATAATCTTAGGAAACTTAAGGCGCACATACTTAGACTGCATAGCTTGTGCTCGCGATAAATGCCTCACGATCCTGATAAGCAGGTTAAATGTTGACGCAGCATGTAGGTTGCTTATACGTGATCGCCAGCCTGCTCAGCACACATAACACCGAATCCTGCATCCTAATGGGGTGAATCTGCTCTAATGAGACAGGCACACAATTGGCTATGACGTTGGCTCGTGCGGGGTCGGATCAGTGCACGCATCAATAAAGTATTTACGCACGTGGCAAGGCCGGGACAACAGGATTCACGGTCCGGGCAAGTCCGGGTCATACGCTGATACAAGCCTCGTACTTCGGCATATGCTGATCCTCGAGGCAGCCTATCTAGGGACTGGACTCCTGCGGTGACGAACCTCAGCGTCAGTCATGATAGCTTTTTGCGGACTGCAGGTGACAAGAGGCGAGAGTAAGTATTGCAACGAGGTAAACGCAAGAGTATAATGACGCGTCATTTAAATGTGCGCACCCCTGAATGCCTCTAAAAGAAAGTAGGCAGGGAAGGACAAGAAAAGTATCAGACAAAATGGCTTATCGGCTCCAAACATTCTGCCCAACCCTAGGACTCGTGGCTGCCTGTAAACGTGCCTGCATGAATAAACTTGAATGTGAAAGACAAAAACATACCTTTGACAACACTGTGAAATATTTAGGTCATCTATGTTATGATGAATACAATTGGATTGGTGGAGCTTTCTCAAGAGCCCAGCTCCGGTGTGAGCTCCGGCAAACATTGATGATGAAGACTTTACACGCAACTTTATGTCGGGTTGTACGGCTTTGGAGCGATTTACAGTTGTATGAACTCGAAGAAGGGTCTCTCTGGCGAGCCATGAGGCACGCTTGAACAGAAGGGGACAATGAGATGCTTAATTTAGGCTGTTGGAGTGAGAGTTTGCTCAATCAAAGCCCGATCGTATAGGGAACTTTTGGGCGATAGGTTGCTAGAACCGTTTTAAAAAATGAAAAATGATCAGCAGGTAATGAAATAATTCGCAATGTGTTATGAAAAAAAAGAAACGATCACTACCAACGAACGAAGAAAAATACTTTAAATTCAGAGAGTGGTTTACGCTGACAAATTCCTAGAGTTTACTGAATAATGCGGAGGCGAAGTCGTAAGCATTCGAAGCTGGCATAGGTAGCACTCACACTCGAATTGTTAAGTAGGAAGCTGAGTAGGATATATAGATGCAATTGAACCTTGAGGCCCATCCAACAGGCGTTTTTCGATTCAAACGGCAGAGTCCATAGGTGTAATAATCGAGGCGTAATATAGTCATTCAAACTAAATAAAACGGTGTCGCAAACGGAGGCGTGAAGACTCGAAAGCAAGGACTGGCGTGTGGTGGAGATCACACAAGCGCCCATAAGCGTACATTCGAAAATTCCTAAAGCGGTAATCCACCGCTTATAAGTTACAACGCCTACTTCTTTGCACTCTCCATAATTGCTCTGCGCTTCCTGAAAGTTCCTGGGCAGCTTACTAGGGGAAACATGCAGATACAAACCGAAATGAAGCTCCATTCAATCGTCCGACCTGCCGCTCTTACTTACTGCATCATGGATGAAGTTCTCAAGCCATAATCGAACCTCTGTCAAGGGATCACCAAGGTACCTTGAAACCGTGTGGAACTGTATTCTTCGACCTACTCATCTGACTGTTTCCTCCCATGCTGCGGACTCTCTCAGCGTTGGTCTACTACCACTCCGAGCTTTGTAAGTGCAAATTTCGAAATAACGGACCCTGTAGGGGTATATTGAAGATTCAGTGTCACTGAGGCATATCTTATGTGCTATCTGTGAACTTCTAATTGGTTGGTCGACTTCAATTCTATATCACGTGTACTCGCCGAGCGATGGCTTGTCCCCCTGAGGTCTACACACTGAGGTCTCCAGACTGCTGACCATCATAAAGATATATTTATGTGAAGGCCCGCTGTGTTCCCCGTCACGGTCTCGATTTAATCCTCTTCTAAAAAAAATGCTGATGGTTTCTCCACTACTGTTGTTTCTCCCTCTAGCGGTCAAGGCTCTTATAAATCCCACCAAAGATACTGCTTGTTCCTGTAGCTCTGGTTTCGTCCCTGTACCCGTGGACGTGACCATTCCAGTTAATCCTTCAGATCCCACTGGTCTCAATTCCACTGACACGTTCCGCTTGCAAACTATCTTTGAAGTGTTTGGTGAGCTTTGCGAACCAGTCTCTGCTGACTCGACTTTCAGCCGTAAGCGAAAAGGGGACCAGTGATCTTAGCAATTAAACTAACCACTACCCCGTGACAGATGCTATTCAACTTCTCCTTCACGGGCAATCATATACTTCACAATACTGGGATGTATCCTGGAACGGATTCCAAAATTATTCCTACGTTGCGCTATCATGCAGCAAAGGAATTTCGTCGTTTGCGTATGACAATCTAGGCGCAGGTCGCACGACAAGACCTCAATCTTCTACAGAATGCCAGATGCCTACTGCCGGTAATGTTTCGTCTTCACTCGCTAAGGACCTCAAAAGTGGCGCCATTAGTCGTATTCTCACAGGTCGGGAGATGAAGTACGACAAAGTTATAGGCTTTGGACACTCCCTTGGCTCAGCGACGCTGAATTATGCGGCCATCGGAGACGGGGAAAACTCCCCGTTTGACGCTCTCGTCCTTACAGGTACTCTTCAAATAATGTTATTGAGGATTGCAAGGCTAATCTAATGTAGGGTCAATCCACGATCCCGAATTTATGTGCGTTTACTTGTGCTCTGATTAATATTTGACCCATTCACTTAAATATGTGAATGACAGCATCAACCCGCCGGTGGCGGCAGTTCCAGCTAGTCAAGTAGATCCAGCCAGATTTCCGAACCTTGATCCTGGGTACATCACAACCCCTAACATATCCGCTCGCATGATTTTCTACGGACCCACGCTAGCCTCCTTTTCTTTAGACGTATTCAACCTGGACGAACTCACCAAAGATGCTGGATCCCATTGGTTGACTCTCCAAATCAGAGCTATTTACACTCCGGCGGCTAGATTCAAAGCACCGGTCGTCGAGTTGGTCGGCTCCTTCGACAAAGTCCACTGCCTTCCCAACGGTGCTCCTTGTGACCAGACCAAGCTTCAGACATCGGAAGCTATATTTTTCCCGGATTCGAAGAATTTCTCGATGGTAATATCACTTCTTTTGTATCTTCTTCGGCTATTATTTTTGACAGAATTGCTTCGAATGGTATAGATCGTTATAGATGGCTTCGGGCACGATCTAAATCTCGAGTTTGCAGCTGCAAAAGCGTTCACTATCATGAACCAGCTCTTCGAACGCTTCGCCATCTGATCCTCCCACAGATATTCCTCCCTCCGTATTCTTTAGAGTGGGTGTACTGCGGGAGCACCAGCTCTTACCCTAAACTTGGGTTCGTTTGCTAGTTGATTTCAATCTGTGCATAAATAGCATTACATCTCTCTGACGAGCATACACTGCACGGATACGGACAAGGTGGGTGTGAAATAGATAGCATGGTACACAAGTTAAATGACTCAGCGCCGGGTCTTAAATTAATGGTACATTGCCTACACACCCGGAGCCTTCACAGCATGGGGTCCACTACCCAAAAAAACTCTTAGGACGAGGGGGTGCCCAGCTCTCAAATTCTTCATTGTCTTCTGCCATGACAATTCGTCCCGTCTTCCTGTCCAACCTGAACCGCTTGTTCCTGATGCATCGCAGGAAAGTCTCCTCGTCGAAATTGCCGTCGAGGACGTCGTTCACGTTGGACCGAGCGGTTAAGGCTGCGGCGGAAGCGAGTGTGCCAGGTTTGCGAGGCAGAATCACCAAGTCGCGCATGTGATAGTGGAAAAAGTGAAGCGCTCCGCCAATGATAGCGAAGGCGAAGAGTACACCGGTCAAAATATGCGCAGTAACCTCACTAAACCACCGTGAGCGTTCTGGGCTTTACATTCTCGGGAACTGACATACACAATAAAGAGGCGTGGTTGAAATGTCTTGATACCAACCTCATTGAATCCATGTGTAGGCACGAAATAAATTTCTTTGGCAGCGAGAGATAGGTACAGATGCTGGAAAGTCGCAAGGAGGGTCAGAATATACTTTGCAGAGGTAGGATGCGCAAATAGGCTGACATAGAGAGTCTCCGTGATGGGAACTAGCCCCTGCGACTGGATTTGGTTACTCAAGCCACCAGGGGACATCTGCGCCATCTGAATAATAGCCTCGTTGAGTCCTGTCACCGCCGTCTGGGCCCTCTGTCGCGTGAATCTAACAAAAATGCAAAACATTTCAGCATTAAACAAAGCGATGTGGCGGGAACTCACGAATCCGCGTTGGTTAAATTGAACGCAACGCCGTTTAGAACGTGCCCTCCCAGGGGTCCAGTTGGATCCGTGATATTATTTGGCTGGCTGACATTCGTGAGGTTTGTCACACTCTGTAAATCACCCGATTGCAACGATACTAATGCCATAGAATTAAAGAACTGAAGGGAGGGTGTGCAATATATCAACGAAGAGATTGGTGTATCACTGGGGGAAGGCTGAGAGAAAGCCCAGAAGACGACAGGCTTAAAAGGATCAGGTGGAGGCGAATTAGGGCACGTCACAACCTCCACGCCATATTGAATTGCAGTGTTACCCTGAGTTGCGATAGAGACACCACAGCCAGCCGGAGAGATACCGGACATAGTGAACCCTGTTCCATTCGAGAAGGGGGTCAGAGTCGGCTGTCGGTAGCGTCCCCGCATTAGTTCTACATATGCGGTATGGTATACGGCGGGCGGCGCGTACTGTATTTCCAAAATTGCAATTTCCAAGAGATTGGATAGACGGCAAGTTAGCGAACATAGTTCCATTAGCTACTTGGTCGCTGGGGACCTCTATTTGCGCGATTGCCCAGACGTCATTGACGAAATTTGGAGGCGTGACGTTGTAGAGAACAGTGCCCTGAACGAAGCCACCAGCCTAAAGGCTAGGTTGGACAGAGTTTCTGGTAAATACAACTATTCACATACCGTGGAAAATGCAGTGAGATTGTTGAATGAGGGATTTAGGCCCAGGACTTCGAAATTTGTAACGTTGATATCTGCGGAAAATCCGAAAAAAAATTATTTAAAAAAGTCAAGTTGTATAATGGGGATACACTGACTCGGTGAGTCCCACCATACCTGCTCTACCGTGAATAGTGATGCTGCAAGCGGCTGGATACCTAGTCCAAACAAAACCATGGTTGAGGATATAGCCACTATATAATGCCTATGACGGTATGCTGAAGCAGACACAAGAGCCGGGTGCTGGGTGGAATAATCCAACAGCATCGTCTTCTCTGCCGGTGCATTTCCGTAGGCAAGGTCGAGATAAGGCTACGAACGTACTCGCTAAACTGACCACATATCCGCAAGTGAAATTCGTACCTGTATCCTTTTGATATTGACATCGGTCCAGGTCCAAAGCGCAACAATAATCATTGCTATTGCTACCGGAGGCAATGTCTGAGAGGGTAGGATTGAGATGTAATGCAAAGTCAGCGAACTATGGCATCGAGATCGAGGTGTATTGACTTACATAGATATAATGCAGGATACCCTTAGTAGCTGAAACTGAGGAGGGAACCTTCCACCCTAGAGTCGCGTGACGTTATTAACTTGCATTTGGGTTAAATATTAAGATCTCCAATACCATTCTGAACGCGCGAAAAGTGAAGCGCAATCTCCAGAGCCGCAGCCACAAGCACCATAAAAGTGAGTAGTGTTATGGCGAACCACCGACGTAACGGGATTGGAGTCTGTTGCATAATTGAATGCAGTAAGTGGTGTACACGGCAAAGTAATGAGAGCCATTTACATATGGTTTAACTGGAGGTCTGACCACTTGTGCCTCCTTAGGACTCTCCGGTGGCGGGGAAGTTTCAAACCCGAGGGCCTTGTGATGATAGTGTACAGTCAAGTCCCATTATCAATCGTAAAAAAAAGGTTTAGAAAGGTTGTGGCTGAAGACGACGCACAGAATCATATCGTAGGTCGAGGTAGTTATCAAGTGCGCCTGCTTTCACACTCTCTTGCGGTACTTCGGGCATGATCTGCGAATAAGGGTACGCCACGGTGGTCGAGAATGTCGAGATACTTTCCCTAGGATTGCGAACTTATTAGAGGGGTATAGAGGTGTGGAAGCAGCTCAGAGGTGGTGGGAAGAGAACTTCGGCTTCACTCCACCCCGAGCAGCCCCGAGCTCAGGAGTCCGAGTCTTCAGGGCTTCTTAGTCCGGGTGATGCTTACATAAACATGGATGCTACATATGTACCGCCATTTCCGCTTAGGCTTTGAAATTTGAACTCTCTTCACTATGCTCGGATATATCGCTAATCGGAGACAACATCGATTGCTCATCGCCGAATCCCGATGTTCATGATCACCGCCTCCCAGGTATTGCTCAAACGTTCAGGATCTTCTCCTGCTCTCATGTCATTGCATGATGAGGGCGTTCTCGGTTTGCGGAGACACGACGGTCCTTCATCACAGTCTACCCCTACTATCAGACTCGTTCCACCTAAAATCATTGTAGAGATCGTCCTAAGCGCGTGTTGTTTGTGCCTTCGACTACGCGGAAAACAGGTACCTTCAGCGGCAAGCCATCTGGTTGGCCGCTGGCGTCATTTCCAGACATCGCCAAAGGAATAAAAGGCACTATAGTTAGGCTACCACATTGAAATGGAACGACATCGAGTAGGTACGGCTTCGACACTCGATTGACAGAATCTTTACCGGGCGCGTGTCGCCATCGATACTGACGGTGACAGCGAAGAGCATTGCTGCTCTGATCGCTTTGGGTCGACAGGCGGGCGGCACAATTTACGACAAATATTCAAACATAACGTATTTCCTGCTGCAGCTACACTGCATGCCCTTGACGGAGACAACTATGATAGTCTGTCTGAATCTCTTGCGCGGTCGAAGCATATGTCTAAAGGATGCACTTACGCATTTGCCAAGCATGTCCGTAAAAAATGAGATTATTGACATATTTCTGCATGCTTTGTTGCAAGCCACCTTCAAGGAATGACGGGAATATTCTTTTCCTTGAGTTGATTTTTACATAAACAAATTCAAGGTTGCAAGATTTTTTCACTCTTTGTATCGTCAACAGAGAATGGAATGGAGCTTCAGTGTGCACCTCTGCCACATTAATCTATACCATGTATACACCAGCCTCTAGATAGATCTGGTCATCGATCGAGAATATCTTTCAACCACTCTGTCACCTCCGCGACTCTGGGAGGCCTCCATATCGCCATATGGGTAGTGTGCTCCAGCATCTTCATCTTTTCAAAGTCTAATGTAGGGAGTAGTTCCTTTGTCCAATACGCCGCGCGTTCCTCCGAATTCACTTCTTCGACAGTCCCATCCAGTGTTCGTACATAGTGCACCGGCGGGATTTTGCCCTCCCCAGTTGCGTTGGTTGCGAGCGGTTGGAGATGGAACCCTAGTGCCAACGTCGTCAAGTGCCGGATATGCACAGCGACCTGGATCATCATGGGATGGTCCTCAGGAAGGCCGGCGAAGTTCAGGCCAGGTTCTGAATCAAACTCGCCGGTGCGGAGAGCTCGCTTATAGGCTTCACGACACTGCGTCGCGGACGGGTTATACGTGTCGAAAAGGATGACAGAGGCAACGTCCACTTGCACAGACGCTTCACTGCCGACGGGACGGATGGGCTGAGAGATAAGGCGGCGCGCCAATTCGATTGCCTGGCTTATCATCAGCGACTGTCTTACCTATGAGCTATCGCACGACTGACAAACATTCCACCGAACGAGAACCCTCCGATGTGGAGAGAAGACATGCGTTGGACGGATTCCTTCGGTCTTGACCTCTCCTTCCTGCCAACGTTGTCACTATCTTCTGCCTCGTCTTCCTCGTCCGAGGAGCCATCATCATCTTCTCGGACAACTAGAACCTGGTCAGCGGCGATTTCAACATACAGGTTTTTTTTAGGAGGCGAAGTTTGGGATGATGCACCTCCTCCTCTATCACGCGGACAAATTTGTCGATGTAGTCATCCATGGTACTAAACTCTCTGGCTAGGTACTCTCCGTATTCCTTCCGAATGACCTCTGTTTCTTGTTTGTGAAACTCTGGTACTGCGACGGACACGCCATACACAGCCCTGTCGAGTGGCAGCAAGCCATTATACTCAAAGGCGAAACCAGACCCATCACACACAAGCAGCAATGGTATACGGGCTCGCCCCTCTGGAGTAGTGGGCCATTGGATGAGAAAGAGTTCGAGAGGCATGGTGTACACGTGGGTTTTTGTGCGTTGCAATGAAGGTCTAACTAAAAGTAACGCTCGTCCTACTATGAAACTGGTCGGATCCCACGAAACTTCGGATGATTCCGTGACTTGAATTTGGATCGATGGCCAAATCGATGCACAATGGCCACGTCACAATGATGATCTCTCGTTTAACGTTCTTAGCCCTTTGGCTTCAAGTCCCCCTTGGTTCCGGTAGGTAATACCTGAAGCATACCGTACTTTCACTCAAACATCAGGGTTCAGCGGCTACAATACCAGGATTTTGAAAAATAAGTCCAAGCGCCTCACAGGACTTCGTCGTTGATACGTATCAGCAGATCAGAACTAACAGAGGACCGTCCGCCCGTTCCTGATTCTCCGGATCGAAACACGTACCCGATGTCTTCCCGCGCAAGCGGTGCCATTGAATGAAACAATCATTCTCGCTTATGCACAGAGCAGTACGTTGGTGCCGTCCAAGCCTGCCCAATTAGTATGGCAAATGGGCCAGAAACCGTGAGCTGTTTTTAATCCTCTTTTTTCCGGACTTTCGAAGTTGATTGTGCACGTCTTCCAAGCACAATGATATGGTCAGTAATATCAAATATCGTTATTCGTTCGATCCCCTTGACCAGATTAGGTTGCAATGAAATAGAAACTCTAGCTTGACTGGTCTGGGTTGCAGATACGACTACTGGCATGGCTACGACATGTCAAGAGTCGTGTGCTGGCCAGTGCAGAGGATATGTGTATTCTCACTGACACACTGTCTTTTAAGAGGGTTTCTTCTCGGTGAACGTCTTCTTCCGCAGTAGGAACCGTAGAAATCGCGCTCTTGTGAATATGCATCTTTTTGCCATCGATCGGGACGCATCAAAGCAACATCCGTCACCACGTTCTATAATAATACGTACTTGCCGTAAGCAGCCGTCTTCTTGCGCAAATTTTGTCTGGCTGAGGTAATGAGAAACTCCCTCTCTTTGGCTATCGTTGAGACACATTTTTATTCCAGGTTGCCGATATTTACAACCACTCCTCAACGACTGCATAACACTAGCTCGTTTTAACCAATCTGGACATAGTCCTTCGAGCGATTACTCTAAAGCAAGTATTAGTCAGGCTTTCTCGGAATTTGTGCCGTGCCTGGGAACAAACCTCCTTATGTTTAGTTCGCACTGGGCGGATCGTTCACACAGCTATTATGGTCCTTCCGGGAAGAACATTGTCGGATGGCTGTGACCAGTGTCGAAATTCCGCTCATGCTTGAAATAAGGAATCGTCTCCCAAACCTAGTAATCCTGAATTCGGAGCTTCTCGCCGTGAACAATCGCTGACAATCTTGTGCGATAGTTATCGTAGGGCCCGTGAAACGGACTTCTCTATTGTTCAGAGATATTCTTAACTTGTTGATCTCCAACAACACTCGAACATGGATCATGTCATGTTCAAGCTATATCGTCTTAGACGATTAGCAAATTGCCGGACGATTACCCCACATCGAGGAAATCGTTTGGTCTGAACACCGTGTCTAGGAACCTCGCACCGGCTTCTGATCACCGCACATGCCACGTCGTGTAGGGTTTCTTGATATGGCTTCTGAGGATCATTTTTCGACCTTCGTCTCGAGATGATAACCTTGGACAACGCTGGAAATCCCGCTCATGCTCGAACTAAGCACACATAGGCACCTTGCAAAGATCCAAAGCTCTCGGCTGTGGTGCCATAATCGACATGGCTGTGTCGTGAATATATATCTCCGGTGCCGAGTTATCTGAGCTGGAAATCGGCGAAATAAGCACTTTTATAATTCCGAACCTTGTCGAGACACGATTTTCGAATTCGTCATCGTCCATCGAAATTACTCAGGGTTTGGACGATATTAAACCATTCTGCTTAATTCTGCTTAGGAACCCCTCAGTCGGCACAATGGAGCAGACGACTCCTCACTCTCCTCTCCAAGGCCATTCAAGTTTACATAAAACTTTTACTCGGTTTTCGGGAGCCCTAGGTACAGTTACTCCATCGAAGACCGTGTCTGTCAAAAGAAGAGAGCCAAGGGGTATGCTGACGCCCATCCAAACATGATGGGAGTTTGAACGAGTACCTTAAATTTGAGAAGCATAGCATGCCATCGTGGAGCATGTCGTAACGGGAAGGCTTAGATGGGTTAGTGAATCCCCTTCGTCCGTTCTCGGTTCATCGATAGATTCTAATTTTATTGATACTTTTGCCACAGAATGTAGTGGAGGCATGCTGGGTGGCATCTGTTCGTTCAGTCACATATTTGTCGGTTATTATCCTTGTCGGAATGCCAAGTCACGGTAAATATGGCATTTTCCAGCCGATTGGCACCGCCGGGATCGAAATCAGTATCCTCGGAAGCTGCCAAACTCCAATCACCTAGATTTGGCCATCGACTCACACGTTCGTCACTGACGTATTATTCTGTACGGACATATAAGTGAGCTTATCGATTAGACTTCAAACCTTGTTCCTCAGTCGTAGTCACCATGGTTTTGTCTTCAGGATTTTACAGCCTCCAAGATAGGTCTGTCCACCTCGTCCAGGACTCCGCTGAGCCTGGTTTCGTTGAAATCACAACGAACACTCCCCCCAACCCCATTAAATTCCGCCGAGACAAGGACAGTTGGCTCAGCGTGGATGATGGTTAGTTATGTTTATGACTACCTATTGACATACTAGCCGCTGAATCTCGTTTTGTTACTTGTAGGATTAATTGGTAGATATGGCACTCCAGATCACCTGCGTGCGCGCATCGACGACACCACATACCGCATCTGGGTTGAACAGCGCGGAAGAGATCAGGTCTGTCTGTTCTTCACCCATTATTCGTGCAGCCCTGATTGACTTGGGGATGGAGTTCGGGCTCATCCCGACAGATGAATCGGGCACCTACTCCAATAAATTTATTGGAATTTCAGAGGACGGCGAATTGAAAATAGAAGACGAGTGGAAAGTCGAGAATCGGACGGTATGGGTTATCTCGAGCACATGGAAGGGACAGCCGGGAGTGTAAATTTGGACATCGTGCCTCGAAACGGATTATTTTTCATGTATAGACTGCACGCAGATTGAACGTTGACTGCTGGGGAAATCGATTCCGTTTGATTGCTGTTGCGACCCAACGAATCGGCGCTTGAAATGTAGTGATTTAGGCACAATGACAATTATCTAAGCACAGTTCCACGCTGTTGCTCAGCATTGAGTGAACTCTTCAATTTTACCTGAGACTTGGCCATGGGTACGTTGTTCCTAATCACTCGAGAATCGAGGTATCCTTCTTCGAGTGCATGTTTTTTTACATAAAAGTCGAGAAATTCATTACTTTACTGAATATATATTTCCTCCAGTCCCGAAAGTCCATATCGAAGCTACTATATGAAGTGCTACACGCGGGGTGGGATGAACCACCCGTGGCAGCACGGACAAGAATGATCTGAGCTTAAGTGTTGTGGAGGTCCTACAGTGCTCCACACAAAGTTTGGATCAAGGTCGGATTATTGGCAGCAAAGACGCAATCATCGACGTGTCTGTGGCATGGTCTCACGCCTTGACTTCTGAATTCGACTACAACATCTGGAGCTAAAAAAACGCCTGCAAGTAAACTCTATTATATTCTTACCTTTACATAACTAATAAACCCCGCGCCCCAAAAAGAACTCAAAAGGCAATTGAAGAAACCACTCCGGTTCTCAAGCATGTGCTCTTGAATTCTTTTCCAAACGGAAGCTAGGCTAGACGGCGTCGGGATGTTAGCATCAGCCGATCTGTCTTGCGGGGTGAACAGTGCTGATGTGATCAGCAGGGAACCACGGGGGCGAGTTTCTGGCGAGCACCAAAAAAGGGGCGCACCTGGCCCAGATGGGTTCGACGCCAGGGTTCGACTCCTTTGGAAATCCACGACTTCTCCAACGTACTAGGAATCATATTTTTTCCATCTCACATGATCATAAGTTTCCACCCCCAGCCTATTGTTTTCTCTCTCTACAGTGCAATTATCAATTCCTTGGTGGCTACATCACAGAAATCACATGTAATTTCCGCTCATGCCTGATGTTGTACCGGGGTCTCCCATCTTATCTGATATTGTACTATGGATCTTACACACACCAATGTAGATGAATATTTTCGGAATCTTTAGGGGAAGATGGCATGTAGGTACAGATTTCAGTGACAGACCCTTGAGGGGGTCCGTCGTGATGCAGATCCCTGAAGTTCTGATATGAGCGCGAGCGGGATGGCTTAAGTTTGAAGCCTTGACAGTCGAGAAGATCAACCCCACACCCGGACCGGGGGCCATGGAATGCTTCTGCTATTATGTCATCTGTATATGGCATAGCCGCAGCCTCTCCGAGGTAACTGTGACCACTGATTCTTCAACGGCGCATCGCAATTTCCTAGCGCTAGACTGTTATCGCGCTGTGATTCCTTTCGTTATCCCGAGACTATGGGAGATGTAGGCCAACCGCAGGTTTGGATAGGCGTAGCTAGTAAGTGCTTACGCTGCTCCATTTTTATTCTCTTTATTGAGAATACTCACGCAGCCTAATTGCTTTGTTTTTAATACTTCCGGAAGGGTGTATGTACGATCTTGATCTATCGAGAAGAGAAAGGCTCAGTATGAGCCGACTGCCCTTGTCCTGTCACACCTGTCCCCGGCGCATTCTATACTCGTGCCGAGACCGTATTCTTGTGGAGCATGCATCCCGGATTTTCTACCTATCCGAAGAAGCACACGTTTTATAAACAAAGCATCGTGCTCTCCAGTTCCGCCGTGGCCATCTTGTTGACTTTCAGCAAATTAAGCACCACACATCCATTTCTCGTCAAGCATTATCGACAAGCATGCATGTCCCTACTCGAGATGGCACGCAGGGTGGAGAGAGTAACATTGTTTGGACTGATCCTAGAGCTACCAAGCTCGATGCTATTGCATATTGGCGAAGTCGTTTGGCTTTGATCACCCCTACAGTTTTTCCTCTGCGTTCTTCGCCATCTCATGCTGTTTCTGACTCCTACATCCTTCGTCGTTTTCCTGTAGCCCATCAGAGCTTATCTCGTGATCACGGCATTGAGCTTTCCACATTAATCACTCTCGCGTACGCGCTGGTCCTGAGCGCACATTCAGGCTCCTCAGATGAAGTTGTTTTTGGTTATGTTCATGGCGGACAAAGGTGAATCGTGTCGATGTCCGGGATATTGTACATTTCTGACTTTTTTCTTTCTACAGGGTCACCCTCCCTCACAACGTAGAATTCGACTGGAGCCAGATGACTCTTGATTTTCTCCGTCGTCTTCAAGATGATATGACTCAGGCCGAAGAACACAACCGGATTACCTTACAAGATATCCCTCACCCCAACGTTGGACCTCTATTCCGGACAATTCTAAATTGTTATCCATCTTCGACGTTGGCCGACAAGTTTCACTCTCAAATGTCTCATACCGATAATTTCAACTATGAACTTGCTTTCTTCATTAGAACCGTCGATCCCGAAGAGATCGAGATCGAGACCCGATACGTTCCGGAAAGTATTTCAGGGTCTGAAGTCAAAGTATTTCAAGATCACTTCGGCACGGCGCTCGATTCCATATTTCAGACCCTAACATCTCCTCTCCGGGATGTTGATCTTGTCAGCCCTGCGGAGAAACAGCGCCTTATTGTCAAAAATAACTCACCGTATCCATCTGAAACCATATCACCTCCGGCACACAATGTGACGGAGCTTATCGAGAAGCAGGCCCGTAGGACACCTCGAAAGATTGCGGTGGGTGAAGATTGCGGGTGCCTCTTATTATGGCTGACGGTATCTGTTCATATAGTTACAATTTGGCCAGGAAATATTCGTCACCTACCAGGAGATGGACACATTTGCCAACAATCTGGCGCACTCGCTTATTGCGCGTCGCGTCAAGTGTGGGGATCTAGTTGGCATCTACATGGGCAAGGCCTGTGAGATGTTCATATCGATTCTCGCCATACATAAGTCTGGTGGCGGTTACATTCCGTTGGATCCAGCACATCCGGCTGAACGCATTCAGACGATTCTCAGCTTGGTAGATGTCAAGATCGTCCTTACGAGCAAAGAACTTCAGAATCGATTCAATTCGTTTGTCCCTGCAAGAAGTGTCTTTTCGCTCGCGGTCGACATGCGTGATCTTGTACACGCGAACAAACCGGACGTTCGTGCCGGTCGTGACGACATCAGTCATGTCTTATTTACAAGCGGTTCTACAGGGACGCCAAAAGGTGTGGAGACAATCAATGGGGTTTCAGTGAATATGCATTTCTGACTCTTTAACAGGTGTTATCCTTACCCACGGGTCCATCGTTGAAAGCTTGATTGGCGCACATGCAGTTATTGGGCGTCGAGATGATCGTGTCCTGCAATTCTCAGATTATACTTTCGATGTTAGCGTTTGGGTATGTACTTTTTGATTTTCGGCGATGGAGTGCTTGCTTACATGCGGTTGTAGGATTGGAGCATTACTTTGTCAGACGGCGGTACATTGTGTATCGTCCCCAAACGGAAGTTGATGGATAATCTGGCTGAGGTGGCCCATAGTATGGATGTAACATTCTTAGAGACGACACCAACAGGTAAGCTTAAGTGTATGACCCTGAATTGATTTCTTGACTCTTCGCCCTGCCAATCAGTTCTTGCACTTATTACACCTGAGGAAGTTCCGTCGCTGCAAATGTTGGCAGCAGGCGGGGAGTTGTTGACACCCGAAGTCCGCAATACATGGGCTGACGCTGTATCTCTTATAAACGTGTATGTTATATCACTCTATATTTCTACAAATTTCAGAGCATTTTTCCTGCAGATACGGACCCACTGAGGCCAGTACAAACGTGCTTGCAAGAACGGGTATCACCTCAGCCACGGAGGGCTCGAACATCGGGTGGCCGTTCGGCCTTAATATTCTCTACGTTCTGGACGACCGCCTGCGGCCTGTCCCACTCGGATGCGTAGGCGAACTTTTCATCAGTGGCCCTCAAGTCGCGCGTGGATATCTGAATAACCCCGAACAAACAGCTAAGGCATTCATTGATGATCCATTCCGACCTGGATCTAGGATGTATGCTACCGGAGATCTTGTTCGTATGAGCCCAATCGACGGTTCGTTTTCCTACTTGGGCCGTCGCGACACACAAATCAAGATTCATGGACTGAGGGTGGAAATTGGAGAAATCGAAACAGTATTAAAAACAGCCAGTAACGACATCACCAATGCCGTTGTTCTCAAGGTCAACGTCGGTCATGATATGTTGATCGCATTTCTTGAATACCCTTCAAACTTGGGTAACTCGCACGCAGAGCCAACCATCATCCGTGACGGCACGGTGAGATCTATATTGGCAGTGCTCAGGAATACCGTGCGTCAAAGGCTTCCGACATACATGGCCCCTGGAAGTTACGTTGTGCTGGATCGATTTCCTCTCGCGGTCTCGGGGAAGCTCGATCGCAAAGCTCTAGGCAACTTCTTCCGCGCGCACGAACAGGAAATCAGAGAGCTGCGCGCCGACTCAGAGCATTTCCCGGAATTGCCTGCTTTGGAACCGCGAACTATACCAATGAATGAGCGTCAGGCAAAGTTGCGGACTCTATGGGCTTTGATACTCAATCTCAACGAGGCTTCCTTGGGTATCGATGATGATTTCTATACAGTCGGAGGAGATTCAATCTCTGCTATCCGGCTTGCTAGCGTTGCTCGCGAGGCGGGTATCCCTCTCCTAGCCACTGACATCATTGAAAACCCGACCATTCGTACCATGACGCACATCACAGAATTCTCCGTGGTCAATCACGATTTTGATGATGATGACATTCCGTCGGTCACTCTTGACCAGATGTCTCTAAGTGATCTCACATTGATGGCTCTGGATCAGAAAGGACTTGAAGCTCTTCGATATAAATTACTTCCGAAACATGGTATACATCCCAGGTATGATGAACCTCCTGAGGGTGTATCTCGCCGTTTATATGGTTTCTTCTTCTAGAGATGTCCTCGACATATATCCATGCACAGCGCTACAAACTAGCTTCTTCATGGCAGGACTTATGGTTGATAGAGCTTACGTTGTTAGACAGGCTTATAATCTCCCCCCCGGCACCACCAGCATTAAAATCCGACAGGCTTTTGAAGATTTCATAAAACACCCTAATGGAGCGTTCCTCCGAACCGTCTTCGTCTTTGATCCTTTGACGAACCGCTTTCTTCAGGTCCTCATGCGACCTACGTGGAAGCGAATGGACTGGACAACCATCGTCGTGGCTGATGAATTTGAGCTCGATATGGCCATCACCAACTATCAAGATGGCGAGGGATCTGTGAAATTCGAGTTTGGAGAGCTGCACACTCGCGCGTGCGTGTTTGAGCTCAATGGAGTTCCCCGAGCACTGGCCTGGAGTTCGCATCATGCCTTGGCAGATCACTGGACGATGAACAACGCCGAGTCAGACATCGGAGATATGTACGCTAGTCGTCCCTTGCCTTTACGGCGTTCATTCAAGTCAATGATCAAATACCTCGAGCGACTGGACCGCGCTGCCGGTGTGGACTTCTGGCGGCGTCATCTCTTGAACGCAATACCAACACCGTTCCTTCAGCCTCTGCCTGGCGCCCCTCGAGTCATCGTCAACGAGACTGTTTCTCGTAAAGTGTACACAGATTATAGCTCGCTCACACAGCAATTCGGAATAATGGCATCATCCCTAATAACCGCTGCTTGGTCGGTTGTGCTTAGTGCCCATACAGGTAGTAAGGATATTGTGTTCGGCCAAGTTGTTGCAGGACGAAGTATGGATGCCCCTTTTCAGAAAAGAGAAGTCTACTTATATTTCCTCTAGATGCCCCCATTAAGGACATTGACTCCATGGCAGGGAATACGATCAACACAGTCCCTCGCCGCGTGATCTTGAATGCCGAGACTTCCATACTGCAGACATTACGAGAAATCCAGTCAGAGCAGATTGAAATCGGAAAACACGAGCATATAGCATTGGCAGATCTTATGTCACGAGGAATGCCTGTTTCTGGCCTCTTCAAAAGTCTTCTCAACTTTGTGAACCTTCCTGGCGACCAAAAAGAAGCTGCCAGTATCGATGGGGCGACGGACTATGTCCTGTGGAACCGTAGACCCGGCAGCTTGGATGGGTACGATTTCGATTGAACTTTCCCGAGTACAATTGCTAATCAATTCTGATTCAGGCAAGACTTACCGTTTGTCAGTGTTTGTGTTTTGTTTTGCTCAAATTACATGTTGACTAGCACCTGCAGACACTTATTGTTACACCCTCATCAACCGATGGTTTCGCACTCGAGGTCAATTACACGCGAGAAGTTATTTCTCTTCCAACGGTTCAGACGATCCTGGATCACTTTGAAGCGGCTATTGTGTTTTTAATACGTTACCCTCATCAACTGATTCGAGATGTCGAGCTTGTCAGTGCACACGAGCTGCAGCATCTAATCCCCGGCTTAGATACCAAGGAGTTGCTCTCACCGGTTCAGAATATATCAGAACTCATCGAATTGCAAGTTCAAAAGACACCTCAACGGATTGCGGTAAGCAATCCTCCGAGAACTCGATAACTACCATGCTCAAAAAGCTTCCTAGCTTCAATTCGATCAAGATATATTCTTGACATACGTGCAAATGGACGCTCTGTCGAACAACCTCGCGCACAAACTAATCAAGAGTGGAGTTAAGAGGGGGACGCTGATCGCCATTTATATGGAGAAATCAATCGAAATGTTTTTGTCCATTCTGGCCGTCCACAAGGCCGGCTGTGGCTACGTCCCGTTGGACCCAGAGCATCCTGCCCAGCGCATTCGCACGATCATTCAACTCGCGAAGACGACGATGGTGCTGGCGTCCGAGGACCTTCAAGACCAACTCGCCTCCGCCCTTATTGAAACCGACGTCAACGCAATGCTGGTTGACTACAGAGAGCTCTCTCCTGCTGCGAGACCGGACGTGGGATCCATCGGTCGTGACGATGTCTGTCACGTCCTCTTCACCAGTGGTTCGACCGGAACGCCGAAAGGTACTGGCGTTTGATCATGTGCTGTGAACGTTAACTGACCTACATCGATCGTTAAGGTGTGGTTCTCACCCACGGATCCATCGTCGAGAGTGCGATTGGCTCGCGAGAAGTTATCGGAGCTCTGGATGGCCGCGTCCTGCAGTTCTCTAACTACACGTTCGATGTCAGCGTTTGGGTGAGTCTTCCTTGCTCTCTCGTGAGAAGACAGACCAAGGTCTGACCCTTTTTTCAGGATTGGAGCGCGACGTTGTCTGCCGGTGGCACTTTGTGCATCGTGCCGAAGCAGAAACTCATTGACGATCTTGGGAACGTCGCACGCAGCTTGGATGTCACGTTTTTGGAAACCACCCCGACGGGTAAGCTTTGAGCAACGAGCGTGGTCTCGATTAAAAGTCTAATCATCCACATCGCAAATCAGTTGCTGCCCTCATCAAACCAGAGGATGTTCCATCGCTGCAAAGACTCACGGTGAGCGGAGAGTTGCTGACGCCCGAGGTCCGCAATACGTGGGCAGACGCTGTCTCTCTGGTGAATGCGTAAGTCGCGCGCCGGTTTCTATGCTTGTAGAGTCAGATCCATAACTGCCCCCTTGCAGATACGGACCCACGGAAGCCAGTACGAACGTGATCGCACTCAAAGGAGTCAACTCATCCACCGAGTGTGCTAATATCGGATGGCGCTTCGGCTTGAACTCCGTGTACGTCCTCGACGAACGTTTGCGTCCTGTCCCGATCGGGTGCGTTGGTGAGCTCTTCATCGGAGGTCCGCAAGTCGCGCGCGGGTACCTGAACAGCCCGGAGGAAACGGCCAAGGCATTCGTAGGCAATCCATTCCGCCCCGGATCGATTATGTATGCGACCGGGGATCTAGTTAGTATGAGCCCTGACGATGGATCCTTCACCTTTTTGGATCGTCGGGACACACAAATTAAAATACGCGGGTTGAGAGTAGAAGTTGGAGAAATCGAAACGATCATCAAGGCAACAAGCACGGTTATCAGCAATGCCGCAGTTCTGAAGGTTGACATCCGCCAAGAAACTTTGGTGGCGTTTCTAGAATATTCCTCCGCCGCTAAGGATGAGGATATGGTAATCATCCGCAACGACTCATTCGGCTCTCTGGTGGCGTCGTTGAAACAGTCTGTGCACGAGAGGCTTCCCCAGTATATGGCACCCACACTTTATGTTGCACTTAACCGGTTCCCTCTTGCATCCTCAGGGAAACTAGATCGTAAAGCGCTACATGCTTACTTCCATCGCCACCAGACGGACATCCAACAGATCAATATTGATTCAGACGGTGTTCATACCGCAGAAGAGGAGGATGTGAATACTGCATTACTAACTGATTTGCAGGCTACCATCAGGTCTTTATGGGCATCGCATCTGTTTGTCAAAGAATCCTCGCTGCGAATCGACGACGACTTTTATATGGCAGGGGGCGATTCCATATCCGCCATTGGTCTAGCGGGCGCAGCTCGTGAAGCCGGTCTCCATCTCCTAGCAACAGACATCATCCGCAATCCTACCATCCGTGCCATGGCGCATATTGCTGAATCAGCCGCTGTCAACCACGATTTTGACGACGATGATATCCCCTCTTTCACCCTTGATCACATGTCGCCCAAGGACCTTACTTTACTCACCCTTGATCAAACCCAGTTGGATCGGCTACGACTAAGCCTGCTCCCAGAACATGGACTCTTGGCTAGGTCGGTGATTTTACGCCACTTCTTATCTATCGTTATCCACAACTCTTATTCTCTAGCGATGTCCTTGACGTATACCCAACAACGGGTCTCCAGACCAGTTTGCTTATGGCGGGTCTTTTGGTCCAAGATGCGTATATAATCAGTCAATCCTGGAATCTCCCTATGGGAACGGACAGTACCAGACTTCGCCAGGCATTTGAGGACTTTATCGACCACTCCAATGGTATGATGTTTCGGACTGTGTTCGTATTTGAGCCTTTGTCCAGTCGCTGGCTCCAAGTGTTGGTACGGCCTGGAGCGAAGCGGATGGAATGGACGACCGTCGTCGTCGCTGACGAGGCCGAGCTTGATCTGCAGCTGGACGAATATGAACAAGGCCGTGCTATTCAGCGATTCGAGAACGGAGAGTTGCTAACTCGTGCACGAGTTTTTGAAATAGATGGATGCGGCCGTGCTCTCGTGTGGAGCCTTCATCACGCGTTATTGGACCACTGGGCCATGGACATTGCCATATCAGACATTGAAAATGTATACGCTTATCGCTCTGTTAAATCTCGCCGCGCCTTCAAACCAATGATCAAGTATTTGGAAGGTCTTGACCGCGCGCCTGGTCTAAATTTTTGGCGTCGCCACCTCGAGAATGCTACACCTACGCCTTTTCTTCAGCCTTCTCCCGGTTCACCCCGTGTCACTACTAATGCGTTGGTAATGCGCGAAGTATACACAGGACACGGGTCGTTCACCCGTAGGTCTGGTATCATGCCGTCGACATTAGTAACCGGTGCCTGGTCGATCGTCCTCGCCGTACACAGCAATTGTAGTGATGTTGTATTTGGACAAGTTCTCGCCGGCCGAAGTTCGTTCAGTTTTTCCATGGTGGATCGTTGTGCTCATTTCTTGTGTAGATGCTCCGATCAGGGATATATGGTCGATGACGGGCATCACTATTAACACCGTCCCCCGTCGTATCATTCATGATTCAGACACAACCGTCTTCGACACTTTGCAGCGGATACAAACGGAACAGATTGAGATCAGCAAGCACGAGTCCATAACCTTGGCTGACCTACAGTCAGAGGGCACCCCTGTCTCTGCACTATTCAAGACCATTCTCAATTTCAGGAATCTTCCGGGAAGCGATGTGATAGAGATGACTTCATCTGGCGAGGGTGGTCTTTTTGCTAAGTCTCGGAATTTTGGTCGCGATGGGTCAGTGTCTATGCCGGCTCTTCACACTCACCTCACTGATTGAATACTGACACAGCCTTGACTTCCCTTTTGTGTGTGAAAATTTTGCTGATCCCCGTATTTGCTAACTACTATCCCTACAGGCTTTGACTGTGGACGTTTCCTCGACTGATAGTCTTACTGTCAGTGTGGACTATGTAGCTGAAATCATCCACGAGGCAGAAGTGAACGCCATACTCGATCATTTTGAGGCTGCCTTGATTTTCCTAATGCGTCATCCAAAAGCGCACATTCGCGATGTCGATCTCATCTCTCCCAAGGAGCGGCAGCGTCTCGTTCCCGAACTAAAAGCCGAGAAGCTGCTCAGCCCTGTTCGGAATATATCAGACCTCATCGAGCAACAAGTTCGAAAGACGCCTCAACGAGTTGCGGTAAGCATTTTTTTGGGTAGTTAGCGGTCACCATGCTGAAGAAATTTTGTTCAGCTTCAATTCGATCAAGAGATGTTTTTGACATATGGGCAAATGGACTCCCTAGCGAATGACCTCGCGCACAAGTTGATTCAACGCGGTGTCAACCGAGGGACCCTGGTTGCGCTCTACATGGATAAGTCCATTGAGATGTTCCTTTCCATTCTGGCTGTACATAAGGCAGGCGCTGGCTATGTTCCATTGGATCCCGAACATCCTGCGGAACGCATTCAGACGATTGTGCGCCTTGCCCAGACAACCATAGTACTAACGACTGCAGAGCTTGAGAGTCAATTGTCGTCCGCCGTTGGTGACACTAACGCCATCGGGGTGTTGATTGATTACGAAGAGCTCTCTCCTGCCGCGAGGCCAAATGTTGGAGACGTTGGCCGCAACGATATATGTCACATTCTTTTCACGAGTGGCTCAACCGGGACGCCAAAAGGTATTGCGATCTATGCATTTGTTTGGGCCACGCTGATTTGCTTGGTTGAGGTGTCGTTCTCACTCATGGATCCATCATCGAAAGCGCGATTGCTTCCCAGGATGCAATTGGTCCTCTACACGGTCGTGTCCTGCAGTTCTCCAACTACACCTTTGATGTTAGTGTTTGGGTAAGTCAATATATCTCCTCACTGGTCATCGTGACATTGATCATATTTCAGGACTGGAGCGCGACTTTGGTGGCTGGTGGTACTTTGTGCATTGTACCTAAGCACAAGCTGATAAATGATCTTGAGAACGTCACCCACAGCTTAGATATCACATTTTTAGAAACCACACCTACAGGTAAGCTTGTGTAGAATGTATGGCTTCATTCCGATGTTCTCACGATTGACGCCACACAAGTTGTCGCCCTTATCACACCGGGGAATGTCCCATCTCTACAGATGCTTGCAGTGGGTGGAGAGCTATTAACGGCCGCGGTCCGTAACGCATGGGCTGACGAGATATCTCTCGTAAATGTGTATGTCATACCTCTTATACACAGATGAAAGCAAATACAAATAACCCTGTTCTAGGTATGGGCCTACAGAAGCCAGCACCAACGTGATCGCACACAAAGACGTAACGACGTCTACTGAAGGCTCGAAGATTGGGTGGAGTTTTGGCCTCAACTCAGTCTATGTGCTAGACGAACGTATGCAACTTGTTCCGATCGGATGCGTAGGGGAACTCTTCATCAGTGGCCCTCAAGTGGCACAAGGATACCTAAATAGTCCAAAAGAAACAGCTAAAGCATTCATGAACGATCCCTTCCATCCTGGAGCAACCATGTATGCTACCGGGGATCTCGTTCGCATCAGTCCCACAGACGGGTCAATTAATTTTCTGGATCGACGGGACACTCAAATCAAAATACGTGGGTTGAGAGTCGAGACAGGTGAAATCGAAGCGATAATAAAAGTCGCGAGCAATGTCATCACCAACGCCGTAGTCATCAAAGTTGACGTCGGGCGAGAGAACTTGGTCGCATTTTTGGAGTATCCTTCTCACACTGAGAAAGAGATTGTCTCCATTGTGCGCGACGATGGCCTTGGCTCCCTTCTTGCAACGGTGAAACATGCCGTGCGGGCGAAATTACCGAGTTACATGGCGCCCACGACATATGTAGCCCTGAACCGATTCCCTCGGTCGTCCTCTGGCAAATTGGATCGGAAGGCGCTGGGCGCATTTTTCCACTTGCACGAGGCAACAATCCAAAAGACTGCTGTGAGTGCTGACGGGTCCGTGATGGCAGAGCATGATATGGACGCTGCGCTGTTAACTGAGCCCCAAACGACCATAAGGTCCCTATGGGCGATGGTATTACGTATAAGCGAGGCCTCCTTACTTATTGACGATGACTTCTACACCGTGGGTGGTGATTCTATAGCTGCTATTCGGCTCGCAGGAGCTGCAAGAGAAAGGGGCCTAGACCTCCCGGCGACAGACATAATCCGCAATCCTACGATTCGTGCGATGGCCCAGATCGCTGAATCGAGCGCCGTTAACCACGACTTTGATGACGACGACACTCCATCTGTGACCCTCGACCAAATGTCTACCAGCGACCTCACGTTGCTCACGCTCGACCAAGCACAGCTGGATTCATTACGGGAGAACCTACTTCCACAACACGGTCTCTCGGCCAGGCTAGTCATTCTTTCTCCCGATGCATGTCTTTCGTTCTGACGTCTGCCTCTTTTAGCGACGTACTCGATGTATACCCTACGACCGGTCTTCAAACCAGTTTGCTCATGGCAGGACTTGTCGTTCAAGACGCTTACATCATTAGTCAAGCGTGGAATCTTCCTCTGGGGACGGACGGCACCAGACTCAAGCAGGCGTTCGAGGACTTTATCGACCATCCCAATGGCATGATCTTCCGTACTGTGTTCGTGTTCGATCCCACGTCAAATCGATGGCTTCAGGTTTTGCTTCGCCCCGGCGCGAAGAAGATGGAGTGGACGACCATCATTGTACCCGATGAGACCGAACTCGATTCATGTGTAAGAGAATATCAACAAGGCCGTGCCATCGACCAATTCGCAAACGCACATTTGCTGACTCGAGCGTGCGTATTTCAAGTTGGTGGCAGCTCCCGTGCCCTCGTGTGGAGTCTGCACCACGCCTTGCTGGACCACTGGGCGATGGACATTGCTATCTCCGACCTTGAGAATGTCTATGCGCACCGCCGTCTCCCTCCTCGGCGTTCTTTCAAGCCGATGATCAAGTATCTTGAACGTCTCGATCGCACGCCCTCCCTGAAATTTTGGCGCAGTCATCTCGAGAAAGCTACGCCGACACCTTTCCTTTTGGCACCGCCAGGCACAGCCCGTGCCACCACAAATGCGTCGGTAGGACGTGAAGTACGTACGGGACACGGCTCATTTACTCGAAAGTCTGGAATCATGCCCTCAACCTTGGCAACTTGCGCTTGGTCGATTGTTCTCGCTGCACACAGCAATTGCACCGATGTTGTATTCGGGCAAGTTCTTGCCGGTCGAAGTGCGGTGTCTTCTTTTGCGCTCCCTCGCTGTGCTCACCACTTTTGCAGACGCGCCGATCAGGGACATCGGGTCCATGACGGGTATTACCATCAACACCGTGGCTCGCCGTGTCATCCACAATCCCGAAACCACTGTCCTAGATATGTTGAGGCAGGTACAAACGGGACAGATTGAAATCAGCAAGCACGAGACAATCACTTTGGCTGATCTAGAATCAGAAGGCATTCCTGTTTCTGGACTGTTCAAGAGTCTTCTTAACTTTAGAAATCTGCCGGGTGCTGATCTTCTAGAAGGTGCATCTTCAGATCGTCTGTTTGCTGCATCTCGAGATGGTGGTCGTGACGGGTACGTTCGTATGTCTACCGGCCCAGCGACCGTCACTGATCGCATGCTCGTTTAGCCTCGACTTTCCTTTTGTAAGCACATCCTTTTGATCTTCCATGTTTTGTAACCATAGCTTTGCAGGCTCTGACGGTGGATGTCTCATCGTCGGACAGTTTCTATGTTGGTGTGGGTTTTGTGTCAGAAATTATCACCGAAGCCGAAGTCAATGCCATCTTGGACCATTTCGAGGCAGCCTTGCTGTTCTCGATACATCACCCTAACGAACGGGTTCGCGATGTCAAGCTCATCAACGATACCGAGCTGCGGCGCCTGATCCCCGACGTCGAAGTTGATGAATCGCTTAGCCCTGTCCAGAATGTGTCGGATCTCATAGTGCAACAAGTGCAAAGGACACCTCACCGAATTGCGGTCAGTAGTTGTGTGGAGAGTCGGTGATTCATTTACTAACATCTCTCGCAGCTCCAATTCGATCAAGATATATTCTTGACATACGTGCAAATGGACGCTCTGTCGAACAACCTCGCGCACAAACTAATCAAGAGTGGAGTTAAGAGGGGTTCTGCTTTCTTCGCGTGAAGAAGGCCGTTGTTAGACTGGTTTGTGTTGTAGGTTCGAAGGGCACACGTGCCGATCTTGTTCTCGGGTACGACGCCAACGCTCGCAGCTGCGGTACTAAGGTTTAAGCGCCCACTAGTTTGACACCGGTCACGCATATACAGCTCACCAACTTCGTAAATGCCACCGCTCTCTCCATGGTCCCTCTCCAACCTCCTTGCCGCAGCCACAACGCAAATCCTCGAACAAAAAGGTCTTGAGGTTCGGCCGTCACGCTAGCTCCCGAAGTTCTATAAAGTGGTATACGAACTTTCTTGCTGCCTGTCCGTCGCTTGCCGCGCGCATATACAGAAGCTACAGCCTGTGTATGGGAGCAACGCAGGTTGGTAGAACGTCGCGTACTACTTGCCAGGTTTGATATCGGGCCCGTTTGGGTACTTCAAGCTTATGTGTGCGGGCTCAGTTGTTTAGTGGTAGCTCCTTACCCGCTCTCGGTGCCAGGACGGCTATAAGGAGTTACCGATTGGGCGTCCAGTTCAAGTCGGAGTAATCGCTGTTGTTGTCAGTAGGTGTGAGGTAAGCGAAGTGAGGTCCCGGCGTGGTTGTGGACTTCGTTGGCTAAGCTGTTTCCGAGTTTGTGTTTGTGGCAGGCTTTGTAGTGTGGTAACCTTACTAGTTCCTTTAGAAGTTTGCGGACGGCGTCAGCTTCCGACAGTCATCAGGCTCCCTTCCTAGGTTGGGTACCGTCTGTTACATGCGTAGTAGTTGCTTTTCGGGGCGGTCCTTGTTTGAGCAGACTTCCATGGTCAGCTTCCTATATGTAGTTCCTGTAGTGACTTTAGCTTCTATAGTAGCTTTCATTTTCCGTCCGTTTAGCGGTCTTTCTTCCTGACTTGGATCGTCTCTCTGGTACGACGCCTTCGTTCATCAGCGCCTCATGCTTAGCTCGACGCCGGAGTAGGTGTAAGTTCGTTTCACTCCAGGTAGCCTCTGTATGCGCGTTCGCATTGTCTCCCGCATAGTAGTAGCAGTTTTAGCACTTAATTACTGCCCTCTGACGTCGTTATAGTCGGTACCGTGCTTAACATCCTAAAGCCTACTACAGCCAGCGGTCATCTACTTATGGACGGACGGCACGCCGTGATCGCTCCGCTTACCGACTTTATCTTAATGGCGGTCGGGACATCTTCAGTAGCAGCTACGGGTTGTTCGGAAGCACTCAAACATCTTAGCAGCGGGTATTCCTAGCCTAGTAACGAACATCGAGACAGACTCCCTACTGTACGCTAGGCCACCACGGTTCCTCTTGTAAATATAGAACGGAGGCCTGAAGGACAAGTACGAAAACCTTCTCACGCTGCTCGCGCAACGCTAGGTCGAAGGGTCTTGAACAATCTCCCTTAGCTAAGTCGTGGTGTATATAACGTCCACGGTATATCCTGCCCTCTAAGACCGCCTGTCGGACAAAGTCCCTACGTTCATCTCCCCGTTGCGACAGCAGTACTTGTTGGTAGCTACAGACCCTAACTCTGTAGACTGGCTCTGAGCTACTTGCGTTGCTCTCTAAGCACCCCTTCCAACTGGTAGTACTGATGCCGTGGCCGCTGCAATAGCAAGCAGCGGCATTCGTGGCGAAGTTAGAGAGGCCAAAGATGGGACTCCGGTGCATAGAACTAAACGCACAGGGCTGCCGGATTTTTCTCCTCTCGAGGTAGCAGGCCTGCATGCGCTTGCTCTAGGGGCCAGCGTATGTATTAGCTAGGCCCCGCCTTACCTAACGGATGCTTACGGAACCGGCAAAGGAGGCCCGACAAGTCCATGGGCGCGCGCTGAACGCCTGGAGGCTACTTCTCGAGTGGTTGCGTGGGCTAGCCCTGTCCTGCGTTTGCAAGCAGCTCCTGCATGTGCCTCAAGTTCGGCTTCGCGGTAGGCTATAATCGTGTGAGCCACCTACTCAACTGAGGAAACTCACGCTAGTGCAAGCATGACCGAAGGCACCCAGGCATAGACGTTCCCCCGTCAATACCTAGACTGAGATGTTCGTATCTTTGGCCGCGCGCTGAATGCGTAAGTGGTCTCTCTGTCGCAGACGGGTGCATAACGCCTGGAGCCCGCAGTCGTTGAGAGGCGAGTGGCACTCAGAAACGTCGCTACCTTGTAGGAGACCAAACTACTCCCGTCGTTGACTAAACGCTACACCTACTAATCTGAAAATTAGCTCTGGTGCGAGCAACGAGTTTCGAATGGGCAGCCCCACCAAAGGTTTTTGCACTGTAGGTTCGACGCACGCTGCAAGGGTTCTAGCAGTTACTCAAAGACGAAGCCGTGCTACGTGTTTCACGGTGGCCGTCTGTTGCAGCGCGAGGTTAGGACTTTTTTCCCAGTCTGGAACCAGACAGAAGAGTGCTCTCTCGTTCCTTCTGAGTGGGTTTGCGACTGTAGCTTGCACATCAATCTCTTGACGTCCTGCGCCGGTAGGTCTCGAGGCTATTGAAGAGCGCTCGGTTAGCGTGAGAGCTGCTACCTAGGCACCCACTCTTGGTGTGGAATTGCTAGCTACATCCAGTCAATTGCAAGTGTCGTGTACTAGTTTGCGGTCATGGAAAGCCGCAAGGCCAGCTTGGTGACCACTTCTCCTGCACTGTCTGTAGCAGTGCTGGCTACCTAGGGTGCAGGCCAGAGCGTCGTCCTCTCTCGAGAGACATCAGTTGGTCGTAACGCAACTGCAGCCAAAGTTATTCCCGCCTCCGCTCAACCAGAACTTCCAGGAGCCTGCGGTCGTGGTAGCAGCAGAAGCGCTCAACTTACTAGCACGCTTACGCGACCCGTCCTACGAGACCCAGGTTGCCCTGCATCGGTGTCGGCCGGAACACCTGCCGGTCTTACCTGTTTTTGTAAAGCTAACTAAAGAGGTATATTTACCGCTAGTCGCAG
>MU134331.1:58082-79784 GCA_015039355.1 Ramaria rubella
GCTAGTACAAATGTGATCGCACTCAAAGACGTTACCTCTTCAACTGAGGGGTCCAAGATCGGGTGGGGCTTTGGGCTCAACGCCCTCTACGTTCTGGACGAGTTTCTGCGACCTGTTCCGCTCGGATGCACAGGCGAACTCTTCATCAGTGGCCCTCAAGTCGCGCGTGGATACTTGAACCGCCCTGAAGAGACGGCCAAGGCATTCGTTAATGATCCGTTCCGTCCCGGATCCATCATGTATGCCACCGGAGATCTCGTTCGAATGAGTCCAGAGGATGAGTCCATCACTTTCTTGGACCGTCGGGACACGCAAATCAAGATACGAGGGTTAAGGGTCGAAACGGGAGAAATTGAAGCAATTATCAAAACGACGAGCAAGGTCACCAACGCCGTAGTCATCAAGGTTGACGTCGGACGAGAGAGTCTAGTCGCTTTCTTGGAGTACCCTTCGGGTGTTGAGACAGAAGACGTGACAATCATCGAAGATGATGGTCTTGGCCCACTCATAGCATCGCTCAAACATGCTGTTCGCGAGAAGCTTCCGAATTACATGGCTCCTGCAACTTACGTTGCGCTTAACCGGTTCCCCCTCGCGTCCTCTGGAAAGCTGGATCGTAAGGCGCTCGGTGCATTCTTCCATTTTCACGAGGGGGCAATCCTAAAGACGTCAATGGATGCAGACAGCTCTACTTCGGTGGAGCATGATACCGATGCTGCGTTGCTGACGGAGCTGCAGGTTACCATCAGGTCCCTATGGGCGTCGATACTGCGTGTAGGAGAGTCTTCGCTGCGAATTGATGACGATTTCTATATCGTCGGGGGTGATTCCATATCCGCTATTCGTCTCGCTAGCGCTGCCCGCCAAGCTGGTCTTCACCTCCCAGCAACGGACATCATTCGCAACCCAACGATTCGTGCGATGGCACAGTTGGCAGGATCGGCCGTCGTGAACCATGACTTTGACGAAGATGATACACCCTCTGTCACACTTGACACAATGTCTCCGGAAGATCTCACTTTATTGGAGCTTAATCAAGCTCAACTTGACTCGCTGCGGCATGACCTGCTCCCACAATACGGTCTCTCTGCTAGGTTGGTGATTGTTTCTGCTGACGCTTACCTTTAATCCCTGACTCGTGCTTTATCTTTCAGTGAAATCATCGATGTATACCCCACAACGGGTCTCCAAACCAGTTTGCTTATGGCGGGACTTGTGGTTCAGGACGCGTATATTGTCAGCCAGGCTTGGGATCTTCCTACAGGCACAGACAGCATCAGACTCAAGCAAGCTTTCGAGGCCTTCATTGACCACTCCAATGGCATGATGCTCCGGACGACTTTTGTGTTTGAACCAACATCAAATCGATGGCTTCAGGTCTTAGTACGGCCCGGAGGGAAGCGAATGGAGTGGAAGACGGTTGTTGTTGCGAACGAGACGGAACTTGACCTACGGGTGGACGAATATCAGCGAGGACGCGCGATCCAACAATTCTCGCACGGAGAGCTGCTCACTCGAGCCTGTCTCTTTGAATTAGACGGAGAGGCCCGTGCACTCGTGTGGAGTCTACACCACGCGTTGTTAGATCACTGGGCCATGGAACTTTTTGTCTCTGACCTTGAAAATGTCTACGCAGGCCGTTCGCTCATTCCTCGACGTTCTTTCAAACCGATGATCAAGTACCTGGAAAGCCTCGACCACACACCTGGCCTTGACTTTTGGCGAGGTCACCTTCGAAACGCTACGCCGACACCTTTCCTTCTTGCGCCTCCAGGTGCCCCTCGTGTCACCACTAATGCGTCAGTCGCACGTGATGTGCACACTGGCCATGGTTCATTTATTCGAAGGTCTGGAATCATGTTGTCAACGTTGGCGACCGGTGCCTGGTCGATTGTTCTCGCTGCGCACAGCAATTGCACGGATGTCGTGTTCGGACAGGTCCTTGCTGGTCGAAGTGCGTTGTTGATTTCCTCTTAAGTTTCTTCCTTGGTCTCACCCGTTTTCCAGACGCGCCCATTAGAGACATTGGGACAATGACGGGGATTACTATTAACACTGTCCCTCGTCGTGTCATTCAGAATGCGGAGGCCACCGTACTCGATACCTTGCGGCAAATTCAGGCCGACCAGATTGAAATAAGCAAACACGAGCATATCACCTTGGCGGAAATACAATCTGAGGGCATTTCTGTTTCTGGACTGTTCAAAAGTCTTCTTAACTTCAGGAATCTACCGGGTAGCGAGGTAATTGAGGGAGTCCCTTCTTCGGAAGACCGTCTCTTGGCGAAATATCGGGATGGTTGCCGTGACGGGTGCGTTTCTGTAATCGTCCCTACAGGCCATGTCATTGACAGGGTGCCAATGATTTAGCCTGGACTTACCTTTCGTGAGCGCTGGACGAGTTGGATTCAGTATTTCGTGCTAACTGTGTTGCAGGCCTTGACCGTGGATGTTTCCTCTGCTGATAGTATTTCTCTTAGCGCAGACTACGTTACAGAAGTAATCTCTAGAGACGAGGTCATGGCCTTGCTGGACCATTTCGAGGCAGCCTTGCTGTTCTCGATACATCACCCTAACGAACGGGTTCGCGATGTCAAGCTCATCAACGATACCGAGCTGCGGCGCCTGATCCCCGACGTCGAAGTTGATGAATCGCTTAGCCCTGTCCAGAATGTGTCGGATCTCATAGTGCAACAAGTGCAAAGGACACCTCACCGAATTGCGGTCAGTAGTTGTGTGGAGAGTCGGTGATTCATTTACTAACATCTCTCGCAGCTCCAATTCGATCAAGATATATTCTTGACATACGTGCAAATGGACGCTCTGTCGAACAACCTCGCGCACAAACTAATCAAGAGTGGAGTTAAGAGGGGGACGCTGATCGCCATTTATATGGAGAAATCAATCGAAATGTTTTTGTCCATTCTGGCCGTCCACAAGGCCGGCTGTGGCTACGTCCCGTTGGACCCAGAGCATCCTGCCCAGCGCATTCGCACGATCATTCAACTCGCGAAGACGACGATGGTGCTGGCGTCCGAGGACCTTCAAGACCAACTCGCCTCCGCCCTTATTGAAACCGACGTCAACGCAATGCTGGTTGACTACAGAGAGCTCTCTCCTGCTGCGAGACCGGACGTGGGATCCATCGGTCGTGACGATGTCTGTCACGTCCTCTTCACCAGTGGTTCGACCGGAACGCCGAAAGGTACTGGCGTTTGATCATGTGCTGTGAACGTTAACTGACCTACATCGATCGTTAAGGTGTGGTTCTCACCCACGGATCCATCGTCGAGAGTGCGATTGGCTCGCGAGAAGTTATCGGAGCTCTGGATGGCCGCGTCCTGCAGTTCTCTAACTACACGTTCGATGTCAGCGTTTGGGTGAGTCTTCCTTGCTCTCTCGTGAGAAGACAGACCAAGGTCTGACCCTTTTTTCAGGATTGGAGCGCGACGTTGTCTGCCGGTGGCACTTTGTGCATCGTGCCGAAGCAGAAACTCATTGACGATCTTGGGAACGTCGCACGCAGCTTGGATGTCACGTTTTTGGAAACCACCCCGACGGGTAAGCTTTGAGCAACGAGCGTGGTCTCGATTAAAAGTCTAATCATCCACATCGCAAATCAGTTGCTGCCCTCATCAAACCAGAGGATGTTCCATCGCTGCAAAGACTCACGGTGAGCGGAGAGTTGCTGACGCCCGAGGTCCGCAATACGTGGGCAGACGCTGTCTCTCTGGTGAATGCGTAAGTCGCGCGCCGGTTTCTATGCTTGTAGAGTCAGATCCATAACTGCCCCCTTGCAGATACGGACCCACGGAAGCCAGTACGAACGTGATCGCACTCAAAGGAGTCAACTCATCCACCGAGTGTGCTAATATCGGATGGCGCTTCGGCTTGAACTCCGTGTACGTCCTCGACGAACGTTTGCGTCCTGTCCCGATCGGGTGCGTTGGTGAGCTCTTCATCGGAGGTCCGCAAGTCGCGCGCGGGTACCTGAACAGCCCGGAGGAAACGGCCAAGGCATTCGTAGGCGATCCATTCCGCCCCGGATCGATTATGTATGCGACCGGGGATCTCGTTCGCGTGCGTCCGGGCGATGGATCTCTTCTGTTTTTAGGCCGTCGGGACACGCAAATCAAGATACGTGGCTTCAGGGTGGAATCTGGCGAGATTGAAGCTGTGCTTACGGCTAGCAGCCCGGTTACGTCGCCGGTGCCGTAGTTGTCATGATTGTCGACCTTCCGCACGAATGTCTTGTTGCGTTCTTGGAGTCTCGTTCAGATGTCTCCGTCGCAGACGTTGAGTTTGTTCATGACGATCAGGAGGTTGGACCCCTCTACTTGCATCGCTTAAACATGCTGTTCGCGAGAGTCTTCCGTCTTATATGGCACCTGCAATCTATGTTGTGCTGAATCGGTTTCCTCTTGCATGTTCTGGGAAGTTGGATCGTAACGCGCTCGCTACGTACTCTTCCATTCGCATGAGGCGGAAGTCCGAGAAATGGCAATACTCGCTGACTGTTCTCCTTTGGTGGAGCACCGGATACGGATGTCTTCCCTACTGACTGAGTTGCAGGTCTCTGATTCGGTCTTTCTGGGCGTCGATTCTACAAACTCACGAAGGCTTGTTGGGCATCGACGATGACTTCTACAGGGCTGGCGGTAATTCTATTTCAGCCATTCGCCTCGCTAGTGCCGCACGGCAGGCAGGTATTCATCTACTGGCGACCGACATCATCCGAAATCCTACAATTCGTGCCATGGCCGATATCGCGGCATCTCCAGCAGTAATTCACGACTATGACGATGATACGCCATCTGTTACACTCGAGCGCATGTCTCCGATGGACCTCACTTTGTTGAATCTGGATAAAGAAGCGCTCGACGTACTCCGCAACGACTTGCTTCCGAAGCATGGTATCTCTCCTAGGTTCAGTCCTATTTTATTTGACTCTTTTACATTCATAATAACTTCGATTTAGTGATGTCATTGACATATATCCATCCACGTACCTCCAGACGAACTTCTTCCTGGCGGGCCTTTTAGTTGATAATGCGTACATTACCACCCATGCCTACGATCTCCCTCGCAATACGGACAGCATAAGACTCCGCCAGGCCTTTGAAGATTTCCTTGATCACTCAAATGGGGCGATGCTTCGGACGGTGTTTGTGTTTGAGCCTACGTCAAATCGATGGCTCCAAGCACTGGTGCGGCCCAGGGTGAAGCGAATGGAGTGGAACACTGTTGCTGTCGCGAATGAAGCGGAACTTGACCTGCGGGTGGACGAATACCAGCGAGGACATGCCATTCAACAATTTCCTCCCGGGGAGTTGCTCACTCGCGCGTGCGTCTTTGAACTCAATGGTCTCGCCAGAGCACTCGTGTGGAGCCTGCACCATGCCTTGTTAGATCACTGGGCTATGGACATTGTCATTTCCGATATTGAGATTCTCTACGCAGGTCGTCCTCTTCCCCCACGGCGCTCTTTCAAACCGATGATCAAGTACCTGGAACGACTTGATCGCACGCCCAGCCTTGACTTCTGGCGAAACCATCTTGCAAACGCTACGCCAACACCTTTCCTTCTGGCGCCACCAGGTGCACCTCGTTTCACCACGAATGCTTCCGTAGTACGTGAAGTGGAAACGGGGCACGGTTCGTTTACCCGGAAGTCTGGTATTATGCCGTCAACATTAGCAACTTGTGCCTGGTCGATCGTGCTCGCTGCACATAGCAATTGCAATGATGTCGTGTTCGGACAGGTCCTTGCAGGTCGAAGTGAGCTATTTGGTTTCCCTTGACGGTTTTTCGTATTGCTTATCCATATTCCAGATGCGCCGATTAGAGATATCGGAACTATGACAGGCATCACTATCAACACCGTCGCTCGCCGTGTCATCCAGGATGCGGGAGCCACCGTGCTCGATAGCTTGCGACAGATTCAGGCAGACCAAATTGAGATCGGCAAGCATGAAACTATCACCTTGGCTGAACTGCAGGCCGAGGGTATAGCCGTATCTGGGCTGTTCAAAAGTATTCTTAACTTCAGGAATCTACCAGCTAGCGAGATCGAGGAAGGGGTTCCTTCCTCTGCAGAGGGCCGTCTCTTTGAGGAGCGCCGGAATGGTGGTCGAGACGGGTACGTTTCATCTCTGTTGTGTCAGTTTCATTAATGACGGGATAACAACTCAGCCTGGATTTCCCTTTCGTGAGGGCATAATTTAGCTCTCTCTGCGGTTTTTACTGATCTGTTTCCAGGCTCTGACTGTGGATGTTTCTTCGACTAATAACCTCATTGTCGGCGTGGCGTATGTAGCCGAAGTAATCCTCGAAGCTGATGTCACCACCATCCTCGACCATTTCGAGACAGCTTTGCTTTACTTGATACGCCACCCAAATGAACGTATTCGCGAGGTTGAGCTTATCAGTGCTAGTGAACGACAGCGCCTGCTTCCCGCAGTAAATATCGAGAAATCGCTTAGCCCGGCTAGGAATATATCAGACTTGATTGGGCTACAAGTTGAAAAGACGCCTCAACGAATTGCAGTAAGTAGTCCTCGGAGGTTGGCGGCTACCTTGCTCAAGGACTCGTTTTCAGCTCCAATTCGACCAAGAGATATTCTTGACATATAGGCAAATGGACTCCTTGTCGAACGACCTCGCGCAGAAGCTGGTTAAACGCGGCATCAGCCGAGGAATGCTGGTTGCGCTCTACATGGATAAGTCTATTGAAATGTTCCTTTCCATTCTGGCTGTGCATAAAGCAGGCGGTGGCTATGTTCCATTGGACCCAGAACATCCTGCGGAGCGCATTCGAACGATCGTCGAACTTGCGCAAACGAAAATGGTGCTAACGAGCTCAGAGCTTGAGAGTCAGGTGGTCTCCACCCTTGCCGACACTGGTGTCAGCACTGTCCTAGTTGCTTACGGAGGGCTCTCCCCTGCCGCTAAGCCAGATGTTGGACCCGTCGGCCGCGATGATATCTGCCACGTTCTGTTTACAAGTGGCTCAACCGGGACGCCAAAAGGTAATTGAGGCTTATTCGTCTATTTTGAAGATGGGCTCAATGGCTTTTTGAAGGCGTCGTCCTAACTCACGGATCCATCGTCGAGAGCGCCATTGGATCCCGGGACGCGATCGGACCTCTCAATGGTCGCGTCCTACAGTTCTCGAACTACACATTCGACGTCAGCGTCTGGGTGAGTCACATCTCTTCTCGATCTGGGACTCTCGACGATAACCGTTTCAGGACTGGAGTGCAACATTGACAGCCGGTGGCACCTTGTGCATTGTGCCGAAACGGAAGCTAATCGACGATCTTGCGAACGTCGCTCACAGCTTGGACGTCACGTTTTTGGAAACCACGCCAACGGGTGAGTTCGACAAACGGTTTGACACTGAGTATATTTCTGAATAATTTGCGCTGCATACCAGTCCTCGCACTTCTCAGACCTGAAGAGGTTCCATCTATGCAAATGTTGGCCGTCGGTGGAGAGTTACTGACGCCTGAAGTCCGCAACGCATGGGCCGACGTGGTGTCTCTCGTGAATGTGTACGTCACCTCACGTGTATTGCACCTTAGAATAAACCCAAGCTCCTCTAATTTAGTTATGGACCTACGGAGGCTAGTACAAATGTGATCGCACTCAAAGACGTTACCTCTTCAACTGAGGGGTCCAAGATCGGGTGGGGCTTTGGGCTCAACGCCCTCTACGTTCTGGACGAGTTTCTGCGACCTGTTCCGCTCGGATGCACAGGCGAACTCTTCATTAGCGGTCCTCAGGTTGCGCGTGGATACCTGAATAACCCAGCGGAAACGGCCAAGGCATTCGTCAGCGACCCATTCCGCCCAGGATCCATCATGTATGCCACCGGAGATCTTGTTCGCATGAGCCCAGACGATGGGTCCCTGACGTTCTTGGATCGTCGGGACACGCAGATCAAGATACGTGGACTAAGAGTGGAAACGGGGGAGATCGAAGCGATAATCAAGGCAACGAGCAAGGTTATCACCAACGCGGTGGTTCTCAAAGTGGATGTCGGGCGAGAGAGTTTAGTGGCGTTCTTGGAGTATCCATCGGATTATGAGACAGAGGACGTGACGATTGTTCGCGACGATGGCCTTGATCCACTCCTCGCGTCGCTAAAGCATGCCGTGCGCGCAAAGCTTCCGAATTACATGGCACCTACGACCTATGTTGCACTCAATAGGTTCCCTCGCGCGTCGTCTGGAAAGCTAGATCGTAAGGCCCTCAAGGAATATTTCTATTTGCATGAGGCGGCGCTCCAAGAGTCCGCAGTGAACGCTGACGGTTCTACTTTTGTGGAGCATGATGCAAACGCCCCCCTGTTAACGGAGCTACAGACGACGATAAGGTCTTTGTGGGCAAGAATACTTCGTATAGCAGAGGCCTCGCTGCATGTCGATGATGACTTTTATATTGTTGGGGGTGATTCAATATCTGCCATTCGCCTCGCCAGCGCTGCCCGAGAGGCAGGCCTCCATCTTCTAGCGACGGACATCATTCGCAATCCTACGATTCGTGCGATGGCCCAGATCGCTGAATCGAGCGCCGTTAACCACGACTTTGATGACGACGACACTCCATCTGTGACCCTCGACCAAATGTCTACCAGCGACCTCACGTTGCTCACGCTCGACCAAGCACAGCTGGATTCATTACGGGAGAACCTACTTCCACAACACGGTCTCTCGGCCAGGCTAGTCATTCTTTCTCCCGATGCATGTCTTTCGTTCTGACGTCTGCCTCTTTTAGCGACGTACTCGATGTATACCCTACGACCGGTCTTCAAACCAGTTTGCTCATGGCAGGACTTGTCGTTCAAGACGCTTACATCATTAGTCAAGCGTGGAATCTTCCTCTGGGGACGGACGGCACCAGACTCAAGCAGGCGTTCGAGGACTTTATCGACCATCCCAATGGCATGATGTTTCGAACGGTGTTTGTGTTCGATCCCACGTCAAATCGATGGCTTCAACTCTTGGTTCGACCGGGAGGCAGACGTATGGAGTGGTTGAACGTTGTCGTTGACAACGAGGCTGAACTTGATTTATCCGTGAGAGAATATCAACAAGGCCGTGCAATCCAGCAATTTGTGCAGGGAGAGCTGCTCACTCGAGCGTGCGTCTTTCAACTCGATGGCCGAGTTCGTGCTCTTGTGTGGAGTCTGCACCATGCATTATTAGATCATTGGGCCATGGAACTCGTCGTCTCCGACCTTGAGAACGTCTATGCTGGCCGTTCCCTTCTTCCTCGACGCTCTTTCAAACCAATGATCAAATATCTGGAATGTCTTGATCCCTTACCCGGCCTGAACTTTTGGCGAAATCACCTCTCTAACGCCACACCTACACCGTTCCTGCTTTCCTCGCCGGGCGTTGCTCGTATCACCACAAACGCGTCGACGGTCCGTGAGGTTCGCACTGGACACAGCTCATTCACCCGTAGGTCTGGGATCTTGCTGTCAACATTGGTGACAGGTGCATGGTCGATTGTTCTTGCGTTGCATAGCAACTGTGACGATGTCGTGTTTGGGCAAGTTCTTGCCGGTCGAAGTGCGCCGTTTCTCTTTCATTCCCCATTATTCTCGCTCACTGTTGTTTCAGACGCTCCAATCAAAGGCATTGGATCCATGACGGGCATTAATATCAACACAGTCCCTCGTCGCGTGACTCAGAATTGGGAAGCCACTGTGTTTAATATGCTTCGGCAGATTCAGCTGGACCAGATTGAAATCAGCAAACACGAGACCGTCACTTTGGCAAAATTACAATCACAAGGTATCCCTGTCTCTGGACTGTTCAAAACTCTCCTGAACTTTAGGAACATGCCTGGGGGGAAGGACTTGGAAGAGTTTGCAGCTTCCTCGGAGGGTCGTCTTCTCGAGCATTATCGTAATGGTGGTCGTGATGGGTAAGAAATTGATTCTATTGTTGGAGGGGGCCCTTTACTGACTAGATACTTCTTCAGTCTTGACTTCCCTTTTGTGTGTCCATAATCTAGTGATCTATGTGTTTTTGACTCACCTTTCTTAGGCGCTGACTGTGGACGTTTCGTCACCTGAGAGCCTCTTTATTGGTGCGGGCTATGTCAGCGAAATCATCGGGGAGGCAGAAGTAAATGCCATCTTGGACCACTTCGAGTCTACCTTACTTTTCTTGATGGAGCACCCTAATGAACGGGTTCGCGATGTCAAGCTCATCAAAGATACCGAGCTGCAGCGCCTGATTCCCGATGTTAAAGTCGATGACCTGCTCAGCCCTGTCCAAAATGTGTCTGAACTCATAGTTCAACAAGTACAAAGGACACCTCAACGAATTGCGGTCCGTAGTTGTATGGGGAGTTGGCGGTTCAAATACTAACAACTTTTGCAGCTCCAATTCGATCAAGATACATTTTTGACATACATGCAACTCGATTTCCTATCAAACGACCTTGCGCACAAATTGATCAAAGGCGGCGTCGGCGTCGGAACACTAGTAGCTCTTTACATGGAGAAGTCAGTTGAGACATTCCTGTCTATTCTGGCTGTCCACAAGGCAGGTGGCGGCTACGTCCCGTTGGATCCAGAACATCCTGCAGAGCGGATTCGCACGATCATCCAACTCGCGCGAATAAGAATGGTATTAACGTCCGAAGATCTTCAAAACCAACTCGCCTCCGCCCTTATTGAAACCGACGTCAACGCAATGCTGGTTGACTATAGAGAGCTCTCTCCTGCTGCGAGACCGGACGTGGGACCCATCGGTCGAGACGATGTTTGTCACGTCCTCTTCACCAGTGGTTCGACCGGAACGCCGAAAGGTACTGGCGTTTGATCATGTGCTGTGAACGTTAACTGACCTACATCGATCGTTAAGGTGTGGTTCTCACCCACGGATCCATCGTCGAGAGTGCGATTGGCTCGCGAGAAGTTATCGGAGCTCTGGATGGCCGCGTCCTGCAGTTCTCTAACTACACGTTCGATGTCAGCGTTTGGGTGAGTCTTCCTTGCTCTCTCGTGAGAAGACAGACCAAGGTCTGACCCTTTTTTCAGGATTGGAGCGCGACGTTGTCTGCCGGTGGCACTTTGTGCATCGTGCCGAAGCAGAAACTCATTGACGATCTTGGGAACGTCGCACGCAGCTTGGATGTCACGTTTTTGGAAACCACCCCGACGGGTAAGCTTTGAGCAACGAGCGTGGTCTCGATTAAAAGTCTAATCATCCACATCGCAAATCAGTTGCTGCCCTCATCAAACCAGAGGATGTTCCATCGCTGCAAAGACTCACGGTGAGCGGAGAGTTGCTGACGCCCGAGGTCCGCAATACGTGGGCAGACGCTGTCTCTCTGGTGAATGCGTAAGTCGCGCGCCGGTTTCTATGCTTGTAGAGTCAGATCCATAACTGCCCCCTTGCAGATACGGACCCACGGAAGCCAGTACGAACGTGATCGCACTCAAAGGAGTCAACTCATCCACCGAGTGTGCTAATATCGGATGGCGCTTCGGCTTGAACTCCGTGTACGTCCTCGACGAACGTTTGCGTCCTGTCCCGATCGGGTGCGTTGGTGAGCTCTTCATCGGAGGTCCGCAAGTCGCGCGCGGGTACCTGAACAGCCCGGAGGAAACGGCCAAGGCATTCGTAGGCGATCCATTCCGCCCCGGATCGATTATGTATGCGACCGGGGATCTCGTTCGCATGTGTCCAGACGATGGAGCCCTCCTTTTTTTAGGCCGACGGGATACGCAAATCAAGATACGAGGTCTCAGAGTTGAAACCGGAGAAATCGAAGCGATTCTTACGGTGACGAATGTCACTGTTTCTAGGGCTGTAGTTCTGAAGGTCGACCTGCCCTATGAATCTCTCGTTGCGTTCCTCGAATCTCGGTCAGATGCCCCGGGCCAGGACATCGCAATTGTTCAGGACGCGAGTGTTGTCCCTGTGCTCGCCTCCTTGAAACAGGCCGTCCGCCAGAAACTCCCGTCCTATATGGCACCTGCAACATATGTCGTGCTCACCAGATTCCCTTCTATGGCATCTGGGAAGCTCGATCGCAATGCGCTTGCTGCATTCTTTCGTGCCCACGAGCAGGACATCCTGGGTTTCAACCTTCAACTTCAGCGTCGAGCATCAGCCCAGCAGCCGAAGGCAAAGCGGACTCGTGTAGAGACTCGAATAATGAAACTCTGGCAGTCCGTGTTAGGAATCCAAGAGGACATCGACATTGACGATACGTTTAGTATCTTGGGAGGTGACTCGATAAAGCTTATGCGCCTAAGCGCGTTGGCGTTCAAACGAGGCATACCGTTGTCGGTCACAGAGCAATTGCAGAGACAAACCATTCGCACGCAGGCTCAGCTTTTGACTAGGCAATAGTCGACCAATTTGCTCACCCTTGCCTGTGTCTTTTCGTCTAGCCAAGTTTTTAGTCACATGTACATGAAATGTGTTTCCATTTGGTTCGCTAAATGAGATTTAATTTCTTGACCACAGCTTTATTGTGTCCGACTCCCATGGAAGTTGACCCAATTGAACGTCTGAGTCGCAGAGCAGGTGAGCTCCATATTTATATTCCAGTTATTGTTTTCAAGCCCACACATATCTCGGGGAAACAAGCACGATGGGAATTAAATATTGGGAAATCAATCTGCAGGTGTATCGTACGCTGACAATGTGTGGATGAAGTAGAGGAACAGACGAGTCTGGTAGATTTGTAGATGCACATAAAAAGAGGTCTAATGTTTATTTGAACCATTCCAGATCATCTTCAAAGACTCTAAGCCATCGTTCCGCAGTCCACTTGTCTTGATCCATGGTCAATACCCGCGACTGTTGGTTTTTTCGTTTTGACAACTGCCTGAAAGGCCGAGGGGATGGAGTCCTAGACCGAGACTGACTTTTCTCTCCCACTGCATGAGCACTTGCTGAAGGCAGCATTCCCAAAGACGGGACCAGCGACGTAACAACGGCTGTAAGTTTAGATCCAGTAGACGGGGTGGTTGCCGCGAGCGGGCGTGGACCCTGTACCGGTATGGACGTCCCCTCTGCAGTCATCCTTACTATTTCTTTTAGCAGAAGTCGCTTGAGAGCTTCGTGTGCATGATATGTCGGTGTGGTTGGGTACCGGAGCCACTTTACGCTCATATACGAGCCCATATCGGATAGCATGGTGGCGAGATCGCTACACTGTGAGTGTAGTATCGACGCCCATTCTGCCGCAGAGGCTTGCCGGAGCTTGATACGCCCCGCCTCATCTTCGCTAATCTGGTGTGCTAGCATCGTTCCGGTGGCTTCTTTGTAAGCTGGCGAGCGGGACGTCTCGGCGTCGCTGTTTTCGGGCCACGCTCGAGTAAGGAACCACACGATGTTCCAGTACACAGATTCAACATCATGGAAGGGTTTATGAATGACGGGCCCAGAGGGTTCTATTTCAGGAATGTTGCCGGTGGCGAGGGAGTGGATAAACTCGTTAAATGTGTCGTAGGTGTCTGTGCCATATGAATTGATGTAGCTCTCGCGCGTGTCGCCCTCTAAGCAAAAGGTGGCTTCGTTTATTGCGTGCGGTGCGATTCGCTCGTGGGCTGCCAGACCGCCCGACATATCGACAGCTATGAACATCGACGTTCCCTAATAAGAGATGAAATGTTAGATTGGAGGAACATAAAAAAAAAGAAATTTTTTTTACTTTGGTTTGTGTCAAGTCAGCGACGGATGATTCATCTTCAATGTCTGCCGCGTTGTCGAAGTCGGTGATGAGACAGCATGATTCTGGGTTGTCTTCAGACCTGTGCGACACGTCAGGCGAAGCGGAAGAGAGGTGTAGTCGTTGTTACTACTCACAGGAGTTCTGCAATGCACGGACGTGCCACCGGTTTTCCGCCAATGTGATGGGCGGGATAGCAGAGTATGTTATACCAGCTTAGGTCTCGGTGCAAAACCTTTTGGTCTACCATGTGTTGATGAGCTGCGTAAGATTCTACAATCAGACAAGCCTTTCTATGATAAACAAATGTGGAAAGCACCTTCGATCGCATCGTACATAACCTTGAGAAAGTGTAGGACACTACGGCAAGTACTCAACCGCTGGCCAGTGCTCGCCATTATAAGACGGCGTTTGCTCCGTGTGTCCGGTGAGGTGCCAACGACGAGGTTATTAACAGGGCCGTGAGCCGCGAGGCGGACTACCCCCGGCACCGGACCGTCCTTGTGGATCTTCTCCAAAAACGATCCTTCATCACAAGGCCAGTTATCGTCCCGCCACATATCCTTGATTATTCGGGTGACCGTGTGTTCAGCACCCAGTATCCAACCGATAGTTAACCATGTGCGACGCGATGCACCACGGCGCGCGACTAGGGGAGCCATATCATAGATCGTGTGCCCGTGGCTAACCTGCCATCTTGTATAATTGTTGTTGTCAGTTGAAGACACGGCGAGAGTGGTATCATGGTCACGGCAAAGGTAGTTCGAATAGACGAATTGGAACAATCGTTCCAATGTTCCCTCCGAGTCCCAGCTATACTTCATCGACCCTTTGGCGATGCACGCGTCCACGGCGTACAACGTATAACCCACTTGATCCAATGATAAACCAAGAGCTAGGGATTTATCTGGACGGTATCTTAGAATTGTGTTACAGTACTTTTTAATCTGGCTGTCGGTCCCGGACCCTCGTTGTTTTATTTCGATTATTGACTCTAATCGCGGCCATGGCGGGAGTAAGTCTGGGGTATGTGCTTCGGTAGATGCTAGAGAGGATTGGAGAGACTCTGGTGTCGAAAGATGGGCGACGAGGTCTGGTTCGAGCTTGGCGTTGAATATGTCGTGGGTTAGTGTTTTGTTTTGAGTCGCGGCGAAAACCAAAGCCTCGAGCGGCGAGTCGGAACCACGCTCGCGGCGGAGGATCTTGTACGCGACGATGCTCAACTGATTAAGGAGGTTGGCGACTGGACAATGCATATCCTCTTCCATGGAGGCGGCCTTGATTCCTACGATATAATGTCGCAATATGTACTTGTCTTCGATGGTCTCTGGCAATCCCTTTAGTGAGAAATATCGCTCCGCAAAGCTATTATCGATTGTGTCGGGAACATATGTCTGGCCTGCGACATACACAAGTCAGACTTATACATCTTCAAAGCAACAAAAACGAGTACGTACCCATGTTATATATCTGAGTGTCGCGAATGTGGGTGCAATGTGGAGATGCGACTAGAGCTATTCCTCTTTTTATGTAAAGGCGGTCGACCCGCTCCAAGCTCTCCAAGCTCCATACAATTCAATGCGGCCACTATAAAAGAACTTCTGAATCCATTCCACGGGTGCCTTGTGACCTTCGCGAATTCCAGACACCAGGTCTGGTATGCAGTCGGGTGCTTACCTAGAGCCTGAATACATTCAATGGACTGTTGATCTAGCGGTTTTGTCCAGACGATCGCCGGCGCCGATGCCTCTCCGTGAAGGACCCAGTCACAATCATTGCTCGTTAGCCTCTGTTAGCCTATGACCCTTTCTCTTCATCAGCTCAAGGTACTAAACTGTTGTGTTTTTACTGATATTCACCTATAATGCTGTACAATCTTCATCGCAGGAGGAGGCACGCGTCCGATTTGCTTCAGCTTAGCAGCTTTGCCTGTTCAGCCAATGTTTAGTGCAATAGATACATGCAAACGCCTTAATGTTAAGGACGTTCCATACATGCGGTACCGTATTTTGTTGATGTCCGCACTTGGACCGTGATGATTCGCGACAAACTGGGCACGAGACCGAATAAGGCCTTACGCCATTGGTTGGCTTGGTTTACTCAGCTTTGCCGGCATGTCGCAATACCATGAATGATGAGTGGCTGATGCATTGATGTTCGAACACGCCAAAACAGCTGCTTCTTCTGATGGTCTGATGGTGAGGCATCTGGCATAGTTCCCCGCTTACTTTCAAACATACAATACGAAATCTATAGTATTTACAGAGTTTACTGACCATGTAGACCGTCGGGCTTGTTCGAAATTATAATTTAGCCTGATTTTGGGCTTACTTTTTTTGATCCTCAAATTTGCCTATATACCACGGTACAATCCTGTCAGAGGTGCCAACGCAGCGGAGCCATTGCAAGAACGGAGCTAAGCAGCTGGTAGCGAACCCTAACCTGAAATAAGACGTACGGTACGAGTCGGACGGCTGCTCGCAAACTTGTACCTTTTATTTATTATACGTACATTTGTGGGACATCCAACGTCAACACCGCTGCTCGCACATCGCACGGTTGAATGACGTCATCACTGACGTTGATGTAACTCCGCCCCTTCTCCTTCCTTGCTTAAAGCTTAAGCTCAAGGCTCCACCAATTGCAACGGGCCCCGCAAAAAAAGTGTTCAGATGAACAACATTCGTATCAGAGGAAGCCGTCTTTACTTGCTTTGCAGCCTTTTCTTGAACGGTGTTCTGATCTACACATTTTCCACAACTCGCACGACTCGTTCACCACTTGTCCCATCTCAATGTCCCGCCCCACTCCCAAGCCTGCTTTCTATAGCTCCTCCCTCAGCATCACATCCACGCTTGCTTAGCGCGTCAAAATCATTCAAAACCGATCTTCAAACGTACTATGACGATAATAAATCAGATCTCGACTCGGTAGCCGTCGCACTCGTTTCTTCGAACGATACCATCCTTGAGGTATTCCATGGGCCTCTCAGAGCTAACGAAACCGATGGCCCTCAGATCGACCGCAACTCCATTTACCGCATTGCCAGCATTTCCAAACTTTTCACTGCATTGGAGACTTTCATACTACGAGAAAAAGGTGCACTGAACTTGTAAGTTTTCCATTCATAAACATTTCATTCATTGTTAAATATAAAATTATCCAGAGATGATTCCGTGGGGAAGTACATCTCGCAGCTGCAACCGCTCTTAGCCCGGGATCAAGCCCCAGTCACCTTCCGCCAACTCATGTCACATATGTCTGGCCTTGGCCGTGACTGGCCTCCTTCAAACGCTGCTGACTGGCCTGAGACACCCTATGGGCATCGCCAAATGCCAGGAGCCGAACTCTTTCTAGATGCCTTGAATTCCAATACCGCTATCACGGATTCCTACTCGTATCCCATTTATTCAAACACAGGCTATAATCTTCTCGGATATGCAAACGTCTTTGCGAACGAAAACTATGAACGAGCAAATAAGATTTTCAAAACAGGAATTCCGACTACCCATGCTGAATTGATGGAGCGTGATGTATTTCGTCGATTGGGTTTGAATGGGAGCTCTTTTCTTATCACCGATGGGAACAAGAAGCACGCCGTAGTGTCTTCTGCTGCGCCGGAAGAAACAGTAAGTTTAACACTGATGCGTATCTTGTACTGAAGTTTTATGGTTGCCAAGGATGTGGACTTTGAGGCCACTAATCCCGCAGGCGGTCAGGTCTCTTCTCTCTCAGATTTAGTAAAACTCTCTCAATCGCTATTGAATCCCTCGGCTGAGGGTGCCCTCCTCCCACCGAAAGTGATGAATGAATGGCTCAGGACACTCCACACTTACTGGGACTGCCACACCTCAATAGGAATGCTATGGGAAATATACAGAACTCGAGATTCTTTTCAACAGAGTGTTGATGTTTTTCAGAAGCGTGCGTGCCCCGGCTGGATTTTTCATTTGAACGCCATACTCTAACTCTCGAGTATACATCAGTGGGGGATCTCGGATCACACCACACCGCGTTTTCGCTTATTCCCGCACGCTCGTTTGGTATAGTAGCCCTCACCTCCGGAGACGGCTCGCACGCATACAACATCACAAACCTTGCCATTCGTCATTTTCTCCCTGCTTTCGACGAAATTCTCGCCGCCAGAACACAAGAGGAGATCGGGGGCCGTTGGACGAACAGTGATGGTGCTATAGAGCTTGTCATGCAAGTACAAAAAGGATCCCTTTACGCAACTCGTTATTACATCAATGGAACGGATGCCCTCGCATCACTTCAAGGAGACCCTGTCCAAAAAATGGCAGTGTGGTATACAGGGAATGATGAGTACCGGTACGTGTCTGTCTGTCAGCACGGGGAGTTCATTGACGGGAATATACCTCATGATCACGATGGTTTTTATGCCACAGGTTTGCGCCAATGAGAGGATTGGGTGATTATGGGTGCTTCGGTCAGTGGGTGGGTTTGGACGGCTTTGCGTATAGGAACAATGTATCGGTGAATCTCCTCCGCTTGGCCAAAGACGGTCCCACGGCTTCCAACAACATACTCCGTATTCCGTCTATGAAAATCGACTTGAAGCGTCGTTGAATATGAACTCTCTGGAGGAGATTCTTGTCGCTCTGGACGCTGGAGGACGTTCGTTTTCCGTCATCATTCTCGTCACCAATGTTTCCTCACTCTCGATTGGGCTCACAGGGTCATTTGTAGTGTGTGTTTTTTTTTTTGACAGTCTGAAATTCCCATTGTAGATATACCATCATGATGTAGATTATGCAACTTACCGGAATCAATGGTTTTTTGTTCGCAATGACGTTTTGAATTATATGAACAATTCGAAGGTGAGTTTTTCACAGAGATGTAATGGCCGTCGATGGATGCAGATTTGCAGCCCGGCTCAGGCTCCGAGTCTATTACATCGAATTAGCGAGGCCCTGTTTTCTCTATTACACTGCGGAAAATTTGGTCAGGCAAAATACGTACGTGGCCATATTTTAAACAAGGTGATTTCAAATGTAATACCTTACAATAAACACAAGTGGTATTCTACGCTGTACATGTGGATCATCCACTGAATACTTACAACAAAGGGGGGACTCTAGGTCCTCTACATGGGAGAGTGGAAGATTTTTTAACTTCCATGTTTGAACAAAATACACTTGCCAACGTTATTCCGTAACGTACAGCCATTCAAGCATGTTTCGACACAGGACCACGACCCTACCGGAACTTAAGAACTCCTTGATGTCTGCCCCCCCCTATCAGCAATTAGTGCAGCTGTAGACGCAGATGCCATAAACGATGATGTCTCTGCCCGGAACCCATGCGGCCTCGACCCATTTCAAATTGTCAACTCCTTCGTCTGGTAGACCGGGGCGGGTGACGCTTTTCCTCCCATCAGTGGTCTCGGTTCGGGTTGTAGGTGCGTTTACGTCGACAAAGAATAGGCCAAGGGGGGAACCGGGGCCTACAATTTTACTGAACTCCTCAAATACTTCGGGGGGAGGCTCGACAGTAGGCTCGTAGGTGAACTCGTAAGGCTGGCCCGTAGCAAGCCATCTCTCCGGGTGGTAGGATTTCGAGGGGGAGCTAATCGGCTCCGTGACGCTGTCACTCGTGGACACCATCACCTCCCCGGCCTCTAGTTTGGTGTGACCGTGGACTAGGCATACGCCGTAGACGTAGTTGTGTTTGGCGATGAAGGGAGTGAGTTTGGCAAAGACTTCGTCGCGGTTTGTGAATTTCACATGGGCTTCCTCGATATGGGGCAGTGCGTTGTAGACTGCAACGATATCGGACATGTTTAGAGTCAGGTTGAGAGTGGAAAGATTGGGCCGAGGTATTTTGGCTTGAGGAGAAGATTGGCGTAGTTCGACTTGTCCTCTTTTAAAGTTGGCAAGCACGGTTCCAGCGTCAAAGTGACGCCCCCAATTACATTGGATGAGGGCCACTCAAAGCCGAAGGAAACAATTGGAATAGGTGATCGGGAGACCCCGTTCCTCCGTACTTGTTAGGCCTATAGGAACACTCCAACATCCCACGACGCTGAATATGTTTGCTTCCCTTTCACGATACATGCATACTATATGGATGCACGCACCAGAGAATCCGGCAGAACTCGGATTTAGTACGTAAATATTTTCATGAGGCATCCATAAAGAGCCTGGTAGTATATAGGCCATCGATAACTCGATCCCAGCCAGCCAAGAGAACGCCTAAAGCCCCAAAGGTGTACTAGTCAGTCTTCGTTCAATAGATTGTAGTGCAAGCACTTTTACGTGGACGAAGTTTCTCTCCCATTGACAGATTCGGGAAACGGGCGCAATAACAAGTTCATCAGTTGGTGTACGTCAAACGCGCACTGGTTTCTACCATAAGCATAGCTGCCCAGTTCACTTGCGATCAATCCCAAGATCTAGAATAATATTACGGCGCCCGACGTGCGTCAGGTCTATTTTCAAAATGTAAAGTAGATTTCGCATAGCTACAATCCGAATTCAAAACCGGTTGATGGTCCCTCAGCTTTGGTTTGTAAGCCGCATTCCATCGCCGGAGCTTCATAGGAGGCTGAGCTAGGTCCTCTGCCCACGCCGAAACTTTAGATCACTGGTTTACCAGGTATGTATGGGAAGCCTAACTATCACGCTCTGTTCCGAGTAATTTGATCGTTATGTAAGCAGTCTGGCTGCGTTAGGCATGTCGGCGGCGAAGGTAGGACCCCGCCGACTGTAATGCTGACCTCCATTATAGTAGTTGTATTATGTAATGCATGCACCTCCGCAATAATTCATTCATTTCTGCATGTAATAGTGCAGTTTCTTTTGGAGCTGATTATGATAGATATATACTAGTGCTTCCATATATAATATCTGTGATAATATGCCTAAATAAAAAAGAGCCTTCCAGGGGTGCTGTTAAAACCCAGATTCATTCCCAGCTTTTCCGCTTTTCTCCAATATATTCCGATTCATATTTCCAATTTACTCCACCTGTTTTACTTACCCCCATCCCATCTATATTTAGTCATTCTTATCAAGATCTTACATCATCGGTCTTATGTCCATATTTACTTTTACCCCGATCCCGTATTCACTCCGTTTCGGATTTCCATGTTCATATCTTTCCGATTCAGATTGTATTAATTCGTTATATACGACTCCTCCATGTACTTCATTAGTTCAGTTCAAATATTGACCCACCTTGACTCGAGAACTTCTCACCTCTACCTCTAAGTCTTATCCAACCTTCTGTTCTCCAACCTCTCCGATTTCCTCCGACTTCTCCAACGTCCTGACTTCTGAAATACTAGGACACGAAGGATCCAAGAGGGCGCAACCTATAAGTTGAAGCCGACATCCATACAATTCCAGTCCTGACCTGAATTCCGAACTCTGATATTCCAACAAATCCTGACATCAGATGAGAAGGAATCTAGTTGTTATGGAGCCGGATCGGATGCCTGGTCAGGTTGGGTTGGAACTCTCCTTGACCGAAATCGAGTCATGATATTTGGAAATGCGTGGAATATCGGATGAGTCGGAAATCAGAGATCTGAAGACTGATCTATACGGGTGTTGGCTTCAACTTATGGGTTGCGCCCTCTTGGATTTATAGTGCCCTGGTATTTTGGATTGGGACCAGACGGATATATCAGAGTTCCGATGATCGGGTCTATTCGGAAAGGATCAGTGACAGATAGTACATCAAGACTTATCGGAGACGAGCAAAAGATCTCGGGTATTTCGGAATCGGAATAATCAAATGCAGGGGGGATAGGGTTAACGATAAATGAATATCGAGCAAGGGTTTTGGCTTTATGGGAAAGCGAGTGTAATCAATGAATGGGTTTTAGAAATGTCAAGAGTGTCGGAATCAGAGTAATCGGAATAATCAGAAAGAATCGGAATAAGGACTGAAAGATTTAAGACTTGTTATGGATGAGAAAGATATCGCGGGTTGTAGTGAGATAATGAGTTTTAACAAGTTATAATGAAGT
>MU134331.1:86936-108118 GCA_015039355.1 Ramaria rubella
ATCGCGGGTTGTAGTGAGATAATGAGTTTTAACAAGTTATAATGAAGTTCAATGAAGATGTAATAGAGATGTGACGAAGATGTAAAAAGATATAATAAGATATAACCAATGTAATGGAATGTAACCAGTGTAATGAAAGGTAACCAGATATATATGCTAAGGAAGGCTTGAACAAAGAAAGTGTATTTAAAGGAATACGCGGAATTCCGAAATCGGAAACGGAAAGATAAGGGTGCGATACGGAGTTCCGAAGTCGGGGCAAATACGGAGATCGAGATAAGACGTATGGGGATAAATAAAAATAGGGTTGTGACTGAGAATGATAAATGGGGCATATGGAAATAAGCGGAAAGGGCTTATCAGAATGTGGAAAACGTCGGAAGTCAGATCTGGGATCTAACACTAGTTTATAACAGGTGCAGAAACATGCTCATGACCAAGTTTCTGAGGGAATGAGTACATTCTATCTCCTGAAATTTGGGGATGCAATGGATACATAATATATATAGTGCATCATGATGTTCCTTAGTATTTTACATTCTCACCAGTCTCACCAGAGCTCTTGTTCAGCAAGAGCAAAACAGCTTGAATAATTGTGGAGGTGCTATCAAGAATATAAGGGCCATAAAAGACTCAAACAAATTTCCATGCTTTATATAAATCATACATCTATCTCATAATCAAATTACAGGGGCTAGGATGTACTCATTCCCTCAGAAATTTTATCATGAGCATGTATGCACTTCTGGAAGGCTATTTTTTATTTAGGCATATTATTGCAGATATTATATATGGAAGCACTAGTATATATCTATTAATCATCTCCAAAAGAAACTACACAATCAGAAATGAATGAATTATTGCACTCCGGAGTGGAGGCACCCAGATGGTGCATGCATTACATAATACAACTACTATAACGGAGGTCAGCATTATGGTCGGTGGGGTCCTACCTTTGCCGCCGACATGCCTAACACAGCCAGACTGCTTACATAATGATCAAATTACTCAGAACAGAGCGTGATAGTTAGGCTTTCCATAGGTATGTAGCTCCTGCACCTCTGTTAGAGAGATGAACACAGGGGCCAATGGTAAGTTAGGTCAGCAGCTTAGTTTAGCGCCCAAATTCAATTATTCCACTGACCCCATGCCTGGGCTGTCTGAACTCACACATAATATGAGTATGAGTATTAAGTATCATAGAGTCTGCTGTGCAGCTGTCTGTGTGTCTCTGGACTTCCCTCTTATCATACTCTGAGCTTCATGTGGAATCATCAAGTTACTGTTCTCATAACCACAATCCGACTGGAAAAAATCAATATCACAACTGCTGTATGTCTATGTTACTGTTTTGTGTCACCGAGACTCAATAGGGTGTTTCACATTAGAAAATTCCATGTGAAATTGCTGTGAAATTGTTGTGAAATTGATTTGTGAATTCCAATGCAAATTCTCAGAGTTTGTGAATTCATCACTTTTGCAAAAGCAGTCCCAGGGGGCTCCTTTTGCAGTGAATTTGTGCATGAATTCTGGGATGAATTCCTGCATGGGCTCGGCCAGCCATGAGCTGACTTTGATGATCTCAAAATAAATGCTATTTAACAGGTGCTGTTCAAGAGCTTCAAGTGCCATCAACTGCTCTACAATTTGATGGAGAAGACAGGTTTCACAGGGCTTCACGTTAGGTGAATTCCAAGTGAATTTGGCCTTAAATCTCTGGAATTCATGAGCCCTCTGTTCAGGGGATGTGCATCCAAGGCTTCCACATCAGATGTAAGGGTTTACACTTAAGTGAGTTTATCACACAAGCTCAAGGAACCATTCCAAACAGTTCTTATTCAAGCGGTGTGTGATAGTTACAGTTAAGTGGTGATGAACCTAAGGTTCTTCCCACGCTACAACTAGTACAGTTGTGGACACGTATGTATACAACTTATAGCATAGACATAGCCTATGCATGTACAGTACTTTCTGTATACTTATATATACTGGTATTAATGAGGTATATCTATTAAGGGAATTATAATTCCCTTACACCCTCCCCCTCAGGCTAAAACCATGGGGAGGCCAACAATGTCTTAGACATTGTAATGAATGGATACTTTATCTGTTACTGGCAGTGGGGGATGGGGGATTCATTTCCACATCTAGAGGATTCCCATCCTCATAGATTTTGGAGGTGTCAACCCAAAGATCTCTGTTACCGGTTAAGCTAGTACTCATACTAGTGGCGGTAAAGCTACTCCCAATAGACAGAGCAGCTGCGGAGCCTGTAGGTGCCATGTCGGTGACTATATCACTATAGTCAAATTATATGCATGCATAGTGTTGCAGTGACAAGCATGATACTCGACAACGCCTACTACACTACAAAAGACGCTCACTGCACACGTGCCTATCATCATCAGCTTTTGCCAGACCATCATCTGCTGTGCTACCTCCAGTCCACCAGACACATCATCTCCACACTCATTCTATTTTTCATCAATTCTATTTTTGATATGCCATCCAGCATTGCTGCCACCACATCCCATGATTCGTTTCAGATGACCGCCAAGCCAGACATACACGTTGGGCCACGCATTGAACTTCCTAGTCGACGTTCTCCCCTTGATGTTCATTTATCCAATCCTCCTCCACATGTCGCACATCGTCGGTACTATTGTCTCTATATCGAATCTCCTGAAGGTCCATTCCAAGTATTCCCCTCATATCCTCCTTATCGCGTTCACGATTGCATATGGGTATTTGATCAAACCTTCCATGCTCCCTTCTACGTCATTGGTTTTGACCCAAACTTCGAACCAGTGAATGGTTGGTATCATATCGTCCTCAGGAATAACTGGTACATCAAAGAGCACAGACCAGGAACAGAGATTTGCTACAGTTATGTGCCTAAGGACTTCATCAAGCAGGACTCGTCTTCATTCCCTCTCTGGAGGAAATTCGTATCCAAATGTCATGATTGGTTCAAATGTTTCTGAGTTGTCATCAAGCCACATGACTCACTTACTCATCTTTGGAGATATTTGACAAGCAACTGGAATCCTATTGGATGGCTATGACTCATTACATCACCTGACTCACTCACTTCTTGGCTGTACTTCTATTTCCAATTGTTCCACATGGTCTATTGTCTATGACTCACTTCTATTCTAATTCTGGCTTCTATTTCAAATTCGTTGCCACATTTCTATTCATTTCTTCGACCACCTGACTCATTTTTCCATTTCCTTACAAACCATCTTCCTATTTTGGTTTTCTGCCTCTTGCCGTTAGTCATTTCTCCTGTCTGCTGTCGACGACATCGTTGTATGGCATACTCGCATCGTTTGTTGTTCTGCTCATGTATATAAGGCCTGTTTCGCCTTAGTGTACCCCAATTCACCTCTTTCAGTTGGATTCATTCGTCTAAGTCTCAAGTCTAAGTCTTCTAAGTCTACTACTACTTCTACATCTACGTCAAGGCCAGCTTTGTCAATCACGTGACATTTGCTGTTGTATCTCGTCTACGCTTACATCAGCATATTACGTCATCATCTTCATCACTGCTACATCATCATCTTTGTCTTTGTTCTACCTTTGTTGCTGCTGATAGCAAAGCGCACTGAGCCGAACACCAATGTAAGTAGCCGTGCAATGACGACACCGCTACCCACTGTCTTTTGGATCTATTTCCAAAAGTAAACTGACAGCGGAGGAGGTACTCCCCTCAGTGGCTTTACCTTTCCCTTTTGGGTCAGGTACATTGGCAAGGCTGAATGCCTTGCGTTCTGCAGCACACTGTTGTGCCGATTGCGCTGCTTTGCTGTAGCGCAATTTAGAGCTTACCCTCTCATAGTAGGGTTTGAGTAAGTCTGTGGCATGGATGGGGTTGACTCCCCTATGATGGCCCAGCCACAATGCAATATCTTTTTTGCTAGTGGATTGGGTGTCACTGCTCCAGCTGAACTTGTTTCGGTGCTGAGGATCTGAGATCCCATTTCCTTGTGGCATGCACCACTTGTTAAAAGTGAACAATTCAGCACTTATTTAAACCTCAGGACACTAGCACAGCACTGGGAACAGTGGATGGGTACTCAGTTAATTGAGAAGTAAAGAAAACAATGTGTAACTACACATACCTGGGAACAGTGGATGGGTACTCAGTTAGAGAGTCACCCACCCAGTTCCCCTATGCTTTAGGGTGCTTACAGCTGTTTTGGGTACATAAGGTGGAGTTTAAATTGTGCTGAATAATCACAATTTCACCATTGCCAGGTATTTTGTGTCTCCCTCCTTAGCCAAGTTAAGCCTTAAAAATTTGGGATAATGAAGTTAATATATTCATATTCTACAGAGTTGAATTGCTTTAAGAATGCTCATTGTGGCCTTGGTAGAAACAGTAAATGTCTGCATATAGAGAGAGTCTGTGCTCAATGAAAGAGGAATGTATAAGAGCTGTTTATCTCATGGATTATGAGTATATGTATACTAGCCTATAACCAGAAAGAACCAGGACAATATCTGCTGATTTGGTCTGTCTATAGGTAATTTACCCTGCCAGACCTCATTGTTAAATACTGCATTTTACAGAAGTTTTTTTGGACAGGGCTCATTCTATTATATATAACTCCATTATCCCAAGGTTTTAAGGCTTAAATCGCAGTGGCTGAGGAGGGAGACCCAAAATACTTGGCAATGGTGAAATTGCGATTATTCAGCATATTTCAAACTCCGCCTTATGTACCTGAAACAGCTGTAATAAGCGCCCAAAGCGGAGTCAAAATACATGCAAGAAAGTAAACCACAAAATTCAACACTCCCACCTGATGTCACAGCTGTAAGAAGGTAGATTCTTACAGTGGCATATATGCTACGAATTAGGGTATATAAGTCACCAGAGTGGCTGATGGGTTGTATTATATAAGCCGCCCACTAGGGGTGCCTGTAGGTAGTGGACAACTATACAGTTGTCCACAAGTAATTAGATAGGAAATCAGAACTTACTTGTAACCACACAACTTGCAGACACCAATAACTAGTGGCACAGTCTGTTTAGTGTGAACACTTGGTTTCTTACACATTTTTGACTGCCAAAACTATTGGCAGCACTGCGATAAAAAAAGATCAAACCGATCTTTTTACCCAAACCGATGAGTTTAACACTCGCCGGAATTCTTGGAAACAGTAAACAGACTTTTACTGTTTATTCTTCTAAATCAATAGAAGAACACCACAGTGTGGCTGATAGATCGTAGATCTATGATTTCGATAAGGAATTGAAGCCAAATGTCTAGATCTGGAGAGGATTCAGATACGTCTGGGGCCACAGCCAAGGGCCCAGACAGGAGAATTGAGCATGCCCATGACATGGACAGGCGAATGGGAACACCGATGAGGATAGCTAGTCCTTGTATCACTACGACACCCATAGCTTCTGACTCTAGGAGTTGAAAGAGAGTATCGGCAGATCTAAGAAGATCCGCACCGGAGGAATCAGAAACGGACGATATATCGTCTGTTAAGAGAACTAAAAGAACTTCAACTAGGTTGAAGTTACAATCATCTCTCGATGAGTTGAGAGAGCCGCCAACTAGCAACACAGACAATTTGCTGGGGGTGCAAATGTTGCAGCTCCCACATGTCCAAGAACATTGCAGATCGTGAAGTTCACTGTCCCAAACAGGGATGATAGAGCAAGGGTCGGCATGCTGGGGTGAAGAAACCCAGTGATACGAACATACAACTGGACACATTGCCCAGATGATTAAGGCTCTCAAAGAGAGCTGTAAACATGTAGACACTATGTGTGAAGTGAGCCAGCAAACGGCTGAGGCAGCTCGTGCAGCGGACAACACCGCAAACCAACTCCAAACACTAGGAGATGGTATGGAACTGTTAATACAGTCCCTGGAGGAGGAAGTACAAGGACCTTTGCGAGGAAAGGCCCCCGAGTGTGGCAACAATTCCAATAGGGATCGTGAAGTTGACTGCAAAGCAGAGAAGGCTTGCAGGAAGCGAGACAGACAGAGGATGCCACCTCCATCTGGTCCGAGCACTAGAAGTGGTCCTCGAGAACCTAGTGCCATGATAGAACAAGACAGCATCAGTACATGCCGGCATACTGAGGATGAGATGGATCGCGAGCTGAAGGCTCGTGATAGAGAAAATATCCATGAAGGAATTTGCAGATCAAAAAAAACTTATGATGAGCAAGAAGTGCTCAAAGCAGTGACCCAACAGTCACTGCAGGAGATGATGAAGGCTGACACCAATAGTGTCAGTACCATGACTAGCACTCACGTTAGTCTTGAATGTGAGTTTGATCACTGGGATAGGATTGAACATAAGGCAGCATGATGGAAGCATCGTGTGCTAGAACTCCATGCTAAACACATGGATAAACTAGTCAAAGTATAGTGCTGGGATCAAAGGTGAGGCCTTTGATAAACTGATCAAGTCAACAAGAGTAGCTCGATCCGCCCTCAGTAGCAGCTATAGACTGAGGGATGCATTTCAAACAGCTGACAAACATCAACCATTGTATCAGATCGACAAAGACATCGTCAATCCACCAGTGCAGCAGGACATGAATACTCACGTCCCCCGGCCACACAAGCAGATACAAGCGATACCACGTGCGGTATCACTAGCAGTCACGGATCCTGAATGAACGATCCAGGAGGCAGGAGGAAATCTGTCTGCATATGTAGATGGAGTTGCAAAGATGGTGCGAGCTGCCCTTGAGGAACACAAGGACAGGGAGCCAGACAAATCCGTGCTTGCCAAAGCCAGAGTAAAACACCCTCACCCAGCAGAATATGCTGGGAAAGTGGATCTCTAAGAATTCGAGAACTTCGTCTGAGGGATCCTGAGATGGCTAGGCATGAATAGTCTATTGGGACCGTCCAGCACGGAACTCCAATTAAATTATTTAGGCACGCGCCTCAAGGGCAAAGCATTGGAGTGGTACGCTCGAAATATCGAGCGTCATGATCGAGTCGTAATCGACTGGACCCTGGAAAGTGCAATCGCTGGGTTACAACAGTGATTCCTTCATGCACTCACGCACAGGCATGCATCGAATAAGTTTGATACAAATGTGCAAGGGACCAGAACCGTTCAGGAATTACTGAACGATATTACAAAGTGCACGGCGCGGATGATACATCTGCCAGATGAGTATATGATCCACAAACGGTTCGTAGCAGCGCTTAGAGAAGCACTGTGTCATGAAGTCTTAAAATTAGGATATACGACAGAATTCAGTTCAATGACTGAGTTATATGAAGCTGCAAAGGCTGTAGAGGATGTGTCTCAATATGACATTGGGTCGCATAAGACAGAGCCTAGCAGCGCTCATGCGCCACTGGCAAAGCCAACTTTGACAACTAGTTGAAATCAGGCTGTGCCGAGCTTGTCTCAAGCTCCCAATACAGGAAGCCATTCTACCGTGAAGCAGATGATATATCATCCGCCAAATGCTCGACCTCAAGCGGAAACAAGGCTGAGCGTACCCCAAACAGGGGTACAGGCTATGCAGAGAGCTGGAGCTGGAGCTGGAGCTCCTGTCACTTCTCATCCTTCACAAAAACCTTCTGGAGGTTCAGGGGGTCAAGGATGTAGCACAGAGATGATGTGGTACGAGTGTGGACAGGTCGGGCATATCAAGCCAAATTGCCCACAGTGGAAGAATAAACTGCGCATAGCAGGTGCATGGCTGGAAGAAGTGGTTGAGCACTCAGGGAGTGCTCAAGAAGGGGAGGAGGAGCCACAAAGTGGCGAACTAGATGAGCAAATGGATTTCCAGGACGACCATGAGAACAAAATTGGTGAACTAGTCACTGATTACCAGTCGGAGCTCATGCCTTATCAATGGGATGATGACAACGATACGAGAACGCAAAGCTCGTATTGAGCAGACAGAGTACATCTGCTAGGAGGATTGTATGAAGAAAGACAGCGCATATATGTGGCACAGACACCAACTACCACAATCAGTGGTGGTTTAACTTGAAACAATGACTTCCACATCCACGTGGGAGTTGTAGACAGGACCATTGAGCCTGTCTATGATCATCGGTTCAGACCGCGGGATAAGACACGCCCCAAACAGGTGCGTATAGACAACCAAACAATCTCCGGGTATTGGGAGATTGGTGGAGTCAGAGCCCACTATCTACTAGACAGCAGGTGTGAGGGAGTCATGCTATCTCCAGATTTCATACGTGCTGTAGGCATTAAGACATTCGAACTTGAAAGTCCAATTGGTCTACAGCTAGCATGTGTCGGCAGTAAGTTGACCATCAACTATGGAATGCACACCAACATCCACTTTGGTGAGCATAATATCGAGAATATCGAGGAATACTTCAATATAGCGAATGTAGACTATTATGACGCAATACTAGGAACACCATTCCTACGTAAATTAGGGATATCCCTCAACTTTAGAGACGAGGGATGCATCCGTATGGGAAAGGAAGTAATTTCAAACCACGCGAATGCTTGGGAAGAGCAGCTGGACTATAAAAACCCAGCTGAATGCAAGACTTGAATTGCGAGTCTTAAGCCCAAACTGGTGAGCCACAAACTGTGACTCACGAATGGCTCTTCGTTGCATGTAGAGCCATCGACAAGCTCGCCAGATGGGAGGTGAGACAAGGGAAAATGGAAAGAAAACCAAAGAAACATTGACATTGGTCTACTCGACCAATGTACTGATGGGATTACCGAAGGATGTACTGGCACTGAGCACTGTTATTGACGGCAGATGACTTTCCCAAACTAAGGGAAAGATGGAAGCTAGAGTATGCAGGCCTCTTTGGAGGTGTGCCGTTCAAACTTCCTCCTTGGAGGGAGATCAACCATGACATTAAGTTTGTAGATGAAACCAAACAGTTTCATTATTGGTTACCAAAGTGCCTGGAAGCACTTAGAAATGAACTGATCGACAAAGTCGATGGGTATACCACTGCTGGTTTGTGAGTATCAGTGTCTGTACATTCTGCAGCGCCAGCACTATGCATTCCAAAGAAAAACGGAAAGCTCAGAACAGTGATAGACCTACGTCTATGCAATGACAACACGGTGAAGGACATTATGCCCTTCCCAGACCAGGATACGATCTGGCATGATGTAGCTCGTGCCATGTATCAATCCAAGCTTGACATGTCTGACACGTACAAACAAATATGCGTAGTCGAGGAGGACGTTGACAAGACAGCTTTCGCGACCACATTTGGTACATTCAAAAGCCGGGTTATGCAGATTGGCAACTGTAATGCGCTGTCTACATTTCCACGTCTCATGACATTGATTTTTCATAACCAAATTGGTCAATCAGTCCACGTATACTTGGACGATATATTCATTTATTCAAGCTCTATAGAAGAGCACCAAAAACACCTTTGAAAGGTGTTTGATATTTTATGCGAGACACATTTGTTCCTCAGTGGAAATCGATCCAAGATCGATTTGTATTTGCCTCGCATGGAATGCCTTGGTCACATAATGGATGACAAGGGCATACATGCCGATGTGGATAAAATGGAGAAGGTTTGAGGTTGGAGAAGACCTCGAACATTTAACAAAGTCCAACGATTTCTAGGACTCATGCAGTATCTGGCACCATATATGCCAGATTTGATGGTGCATACAACTCCCTTATCAGGAAGTGCGTGCAACAATAGGACATTTTAATGGACGCCCTTGATGGATAAGTGTTTTGAATCCATCAAAGCACTAGCATGTAAGGCTCCAATTTTGAAGCCTATAAATCATGCTAGTACAGAACCCATTTAGGTTGTGACCAACGGTTCCAAATCTGGAGTCGGAGCAGTTTACAGACAAGGTCCAGACTGGACGACTTGTTGTCCAGCAGGATTTCTCTTAAATAAATTCAGTCCTGCACAACAGCATTACAAAACACATGAGCATGAGACGATTGCTATCCTTGAAGCACTTATGAAGTGGGAGGATAAGCTGCTAGGTCGCCAGTTCACACTGGTGACAGATAACAAAGGTCTCGAATACTTTGAGACACAACAGAATCTGTCAGACAGACAGGTGCGCTGGTGGGAATTTCTCTCCAGATTCAACTATACCATGATACATGTACCAGGGGTGGAGAACAAGGTAGCTGACTGTCTGTCGCACTACTACGAGAACAACAAGCAGGGTGAAAGTCACCCAGCAGAAGAATATGTCGACACAATGCGCGGCTAGACCCGGAAGGAGAATTTCTCCCAATGGATAGATTCATAGAAATACGAATGGCTGCAGCATGACGGTTGCAACAATTACAAGATGTGACAGAGCAGTGTGTCATAGACGCGCAGCAGATGAAACAAGCAGGGGAAGAACCTTCCACACAGATGGAAGGTAATGAGGAGGACAATGTACTAGTTACAGCATCAGGTGCAGACTCAGAGAGTCTACATTCACGTGTAGAACATGAGTTTGACCTAAAACGAGCTGTAGCCAATGGCTATGGAACAGATCCAATACTCAAGAAAGTATTGGCAAATCCTGAGGCTCACCCTCGATTTGGGGTGAGAAACAGACTGGTTTGGACAAAGAACCAGTTCAATAAAGACATAGTGTGTCTTCCCTGGGAAGTTTTTTCCAAGGGGAGGAGAATGGTCGAGATAATTATCGATCATGCACATAGAGTAGTTGGCCACTTTGGGCAATTCAAAACCGATAAGTACATCAGGCGATCGTACTGGTGGTTGGGAATGGCAGCCGACATAGAGTTGTTTTGTGGATCCTGTGCAGCCTGTCAGGCTGCAAAGAAGGACAATAAACGACCAGCAGGGTTATTGCATACCCTGCCGATACCTGATAGACCATGGCAGTCTATTGGAATGGACTTTGTTGGTCCATTGCTGGAATCAAAGGGTCACAACTATTTACTGGTCATGATTGACAGACTCACGTCCATGGTGCATTTAGTCCCAACTACAACGAGAGTGACTGCGTGACAAGTCGCGTGGTTATACCTCAAAGAGGTAGTACGGTTGCATGGAGTACCTGACTCGATAATATTGGATCATGACTCCAAATTCACCTCCATATTCTGGAGGGAATTGCAGCGTATAATGGGCACAAAGCTGCTCATGTCCACAGCATTCCACCCGCAGATGGATGGAGCAACAGAACGAGCAAATTGTTCTGTAGGGCAAATACTCCACATGGTAGTGCAGAGTGATCAGAAGGATTGGGCCAAGAATATGCCCAATGATAGAGTTCGCACTGAACAGCTCAGTCACTGCAACCACAGGATATGCGCTGTTCGAATTGAACAGCAGATACTTGTCACTGTATCGGCAGGTGCTATCACTGAATAATACATCCACAAGAGTGCGGCAGCAACTTGGGTCACTGACCTAATACTTGCCAAATCAGTAACTCAGCTTCAACTCAGCTACTGACCAATAACTCAGCAGCTGAGGTAAGCCAACTCATTGGTCAGCAGGATCATTAATTAGCTCCAAAGCAGGTGACTTCTTATTTATCATCCAATATTAATTAGCTAGAGACATTATGACGTCACTACAACCCCAAATCTGAGCCTGAATGCTATGATATCATTTCAGCATCATAGTTATTCATGAGTCAGTAATTTAGTGACATCATAGTCGTCTAGCCAATAGTAGCCAATAGTTAGCTTCGCCAATAGTTAGCTTCATATTAATAGTGTAGAAGCTTCTGGAAGATTCTAACCATATATGGCAGCTGCCAGAACCTTCCAGCAGCTTCCATTCTATTGTTAGACCTTCCTAAAGTGTCTAGGGTGTCTCAGATGTAAAGCTATAAGTATAGCTCTAGGTAGCCTTGCAAAAAGCAATCACACACACACATTTCACACTCCACTTCTGCCTGAAGCCTGAGTCTTCTATCAGATCAGTTCAAGCCTGAAGAACTTGACCTAGCTGAAAAACTCTGCAGGAGCCTCTTTCAGTCTGCCTCTCACTTTGTAGGAGTGAAGCACAATCTCTTCAGCTTTTTGCTGCTTTAGTTGGAGCTCTGTAGTTTGTAGGACCAGAGTTAAAGACTACTAGCTTGTGTAAGCAAACCACCACTTTCCATCTAATTGACACTTTGTTGCTTGTAGGGCCAAATATCAATTGCTGGCTTGTGTTGGCTATCATCACTTCTATTTAATTGAAGCTTTGTTGCTTGTAGGGCCAAAGTTAAATTAATAGCTTGTGTTGGTAACAACCACCACTTTAGCTTGATTACTAGCTTGTGTCAGCACAAAGCTACCACACTCTATCTTATCTGGGCACTGTTGCTTGTAGGGCCTTTGCCTGGCTAACTAGTTTGTGTTAGTGTTGACTTTATCAACGCTCAAGTTAGTTTTAACTTGCTGTTGTTGGTCTTGTCCCTTCGCTCCTTGTTTCTTGGCTATCCTTTTAGTCCTTCAGTTGAACAGCCATTCAATTGTTGCAACCTTGAGCCTAGTCGTCCAAGTCTGCTTTCCCCATATTGCATATAAAAACAAAGCATTGGAACCCTGTACGCTCTCCCTCATAGTTTCAAGTATTATCTTGACCAGACTAGTAGCCTTGCTACAAGTGCTTTGAATGCATTGTTACTGCAAAGTAATAGTGTTATTTGAACACCGGAGTAGAATCTCTTAATTGGGTTCTCCATTAAAATAGATATCCCCTTGAACACTATCAGTGGCTAGACTAAACTTGATTGTGTACCTTACACCAACGTTTAGTTCTGAGTTCACAGTTTCCAAAACAATAGGGCAAATACTCCACATGGTAGTGCAGAGTCATCAGAAGGATTGGGCTGAGAATTGCCCAATGGTAGAGTTTGCACTGAACAGCTCAGTCAGTGCAACCACAGGATATGCACCATTTGAAATGAACAGTAGATACTTGCCCCGTATCGGGCAGGTACTATCAGTGGATACTACATTCAGAGGAGTATGGCAGTTCGCACAACAAGTGTTGTGGAACCTGATTGATGCTCACGATGCAATCATCACGAGCCGAGTACAGCAGACAGATACTGCTAATATCAGATGCCATCAAGGAATGACGTATGAAGTTGGACAGCTAGTATATCTGTCTACAAAGAACCTGTCCTTACCTAAAGGATGGGCAAAGAAGTTACTGCCCAATTATATTGGGCCATATCCAGTTACAGAAGTGGACAATTCCATTTCTGCTGTGAAACTTGAGTTACCTTCAGAGCTCACGGCTAGGAGGATATTACCAAAGTTTCATGTGAGTCTAATCAGACCGCATATACCCAATGACGATGAACGATTTTCTTGTCATGATGTAAATTATATATATGACTTTGGGAAGGAGGACAAACAAGAATGGTTTGTAGATGAGATTCTGGCTCATTGCTGGACTAGTAACTCCAATCTGGAGTTACAAGTAAGGTGGACATTAGGAGATGTCACCTGGGAACCATTCTCTGCATGCAGAGAGTTAGAAGTGCTAGATGCTTTTCTAGCACTAAGGGGAGTTAGGAAGCTGCAAGAGCTTCCTAATTGTGCCTCATAGGCATGAGAATGATGCCAGTTGAGTCCTTAATACAAGGACTCAACACAGTTCATGTTAGCGATTTGTGCGATGTGATGTCATCATGTGAAGTTATCACATGACGTTACGGGTGCGTGTGCTTTGAATTCAAGCAACAATTTTATTGCTGCTTAAAGGCTCTTTGCCATTCACTCCCACACTCGCACCAGTGCAAGTGTATCAGCAAGACTACCCATGAACGCTGAAGCGTCCCATATACCTTACTCAGCAGAGGCACTTGTAAGAATGTATATATATATTCTACTATGTCCATACTATAGTATGGACAGCTGTGAGTGGTTGTAGGGAGACATGGATGCCAGAGCATCCATGGGTGTTTGTGGACCTGCAGAATGACTGTACAGTCAGCCGTGGGAATTTAGAGTAGCTAACTTACTTTTACTTGAACCATCACATATGTATCATACAGAACACCAATTTATCTGGTCTAGTTCTGCTGAGTGATCTTTGTGAAGTCTCTAGAAGTCTTACACTTTTTTGAACTACCAGTGCAGTAGTACTGCATTGGTGAGCTTTTGACTGCCCAACCAGTTGGGCGGTTTTCACTCCTAGTCTGTGAATTTATTTACAGCCAGAGCCAGATTATATCTGGTTCTTTACTCTACATTATTCCTATAAGTTTTGATGCCTAGGCATCAGGATTGGAGTAATTACCCAGATGAGGCCACAAACACACCGGCCTTATTTAACTTGTCTTTCGAAGATCTACTACTACTATGGGATGATCTCCGGGATGGCAAGCTGCTTACATTGACTCATACTCAATGTTGGTATCTCGAGCAGTACATACTTTGAGAAATCGATGTATGTCTGCCGGCAGATTCCTTAATCCGGTCGAGTCCAAGCCTAACTAGCATGGACATCGATAAGTACACAATACATACTTACAAACGACGCTGGGAGCATTTCTTGCGTGGTCCCATAAGGGGCCTAACTAGTAGCTATACTGGTATACATTCTGGCAGTAGTCAGATCGTGAAGGAACACATAGTCGAAGACTATGTGTACGTACCTGAGTCTAGGAGCTCTCCAGCTCCTAATACGACTAGGAACACACATTTACCAAGCAATGCTATGGAAACTGTAGCATTAACTGCATCTGACCTGGTTGTTGGACAGGTGCCGAGTTCTTCGGGAAACAAACCATGCACTGTACAGTTGCTGCAGGAGTCAGCAATTGTCGAGAATAAGCAAAAGCAAAGAAAAAATACATACTGAAGGACTGCTGGCAGTGAAACAAACATTTCTGAACGGATGTCGTCCATGGACGATTTCGCAGTGGCTTGCGCTGCTGCCCTAGTGAGTGCTGGAATTCAGTTGCCAGCACTGGGAAATACAGAAGACGACACGTACCTGTCGCTGTTTGATCCCAGGGTTGTGTCACCATGACTCGAGCCTATAGACAAGGAAGGCACTATGTTTCAACTCACGAATAGGTCAGAGTCATGCGATATTGAAACATGAGCTTGGACAAACCTGTGTCCAAGCTAGGCACGAGACCGGACAGTCCTAGACTGTCTTTGAAAGCTCACGAGATGGCCGCACAAAGAAAGCAGCCACCACACTCAAAGTCCCTGTACACGCAGCGGAATGCACATGAGGAATTCATTCCTCATGTGGCTGACTTGTCAGTAAAATGTCAAGTTGGTGCAGAGACAAACTACGTACATAGTTCACATGCGAGTGTGAAGGCACTGAGTTTACAGCAAGTGTCATTTGTGAAAGACCTTGGTCTTGCGCAAAACCTGGAAGCAGAAGCTGCCCATAAGAATGGACAGCAAAGGAAGAATGTCAGCCCACAAAAACAAAGAAAAACGCGAAGGAACTACTCATGTAGTTCCTATGGTTCTTCAGAGGGATCTGGAGAAACAGAGATACTCTTAGTATCTCCGTGTTTGCAGAATAAAAAGGAACTTGTGAAATAGGTCACTGCTCCGCATGACAGAGGCCGATTCCCCTATGTTTTGTCACCCCAACACCCCCGTGGTACCAAGGTGCAGTTGATTTTCTTTCAAGTGATTTTTTAAATCATTCCATGTTGTTTATTACCAGTGTGTGCATCTCCTTGTTTCTTGTATATTAATAAATTGACAGTTATTTCCCTATGGTCTTTATATATTCAAAGCTGTGTACCCAAATGTAGACACATTGCCTTCATATACACATTCATTCCCTGTGTTTATTCCATCATGGTACCATACATCCCCTTCCCTTGCCTATGACTCTTGCAACATAATGCTGTCTAAATGCATCATGGTATACAATACCAACTAATGATAGACTCTCATAGTGGTCATGTGTGTCCTGTGTCACCAAATTATGAGTAATTTCAATCAGGTTAGCATTTGTGATGTGAAACACCACCAATTCAGGTGCTTTGGCATATAGACTTTCTTCAACAAGTATTCAGTGGCATGCACATCTTCTTGCTGTTTTTTCTTTTTGTTGTTATTACTTGATACCACTGTTGAACAGTGTGATTTGCAGGCAACTCTCCAAAGCCAGCCAATGATGCACCTCTGCTCCAATTGAATATGTCACATACAACAGACAGGGATTTTCCCATTTTAGGAGCAAATCCTATATCACAGTATGTACAATGTGTATTTAGCACCACCACTGGTACAGATAAATTGAACATGTCTTCAGCTAAATCATCAAGACTGGTGTAACTACCATTGATTGGAAAATTGGAGGATGACTATGATGGAAATCCTGTTGCAATCGATCTCTTGCTCTTTCCAATGTAATTGTTCCAATTTCTACTTCTTGGAAACTACCATACAGCAATTGCCAATGCTTATTGTGTAATGCATAAGTATTATATGCCATGTTATCATTCTTTTTCCATAATGAATACATAATTGTGATCAGGCATCATATGCACAAGAAGAGGTGGTAGAATTCCATTTTACTCCTAAAGGGCTGGGGTTTCTTGCCCCTGCCATATATCATGACCATGCTTTGCCTTCTTTTTCATAGGGATGTCAGCTATATTGTCTGCTTCATTTTGTTTTTTGTTCTTCCTAACACCCATATTTTTTCCAGTATCACAACTCATATGTAACAAAGGTTTAGACCCTTCTGCATTTACATATGCAATGTGTGAGAATTTGACCTTCTTGTGTTGTGGAATATTGTGTTGAACTACATTTATATCCATCACCCCCTTATGAATGTACCAATTAAGGTCTTCAGCAACTTCAAGTAAAGGAAAAGGATCATATATTGACCAACGTAATGCAGCATGCACATGTTTGGGTACAAAGTTTGTTCCCTTCCAAAGCTGATACTCTCTTATTATTGTATTCCTCCTGTCTCCTGTTATATGACTTGGCAGTTTTTTTTCATATCTCAGTTTGGTTATTTCATCTAATATTTCTAATTCTCTGAATTCTTGTCTCAGCCATCCTGAGGCTCCTCCCATGATCTTATTTGGCTCAAAATTCTGTAATATAACTGTTCCACTTGCAGATGCACTTCTTGACAGGCAGGTATAATATGATTGATGTGTTAGACCCCCCCAAATCAACAACATTATTAGGTCTAGTTCTTCCCTGGCATCCATAGTCTGTCATAGAAAAATTTGGAAGCACTTGCACTTGTTGCCTGGTAACTGTTAAAGTATCATCATTTGGCAATCGACAAGTTATGTCCTGAGCTGCACGACCAATTGGTACCACATTCATTGGTAGACCATCAAGCTTAATGGGAATTGGGGGGTTTTTTAATTTGACAAACAAAGTGTCTAAAACCTTTTTATCTTTTGTCAGCTTGGAACACTTCCAGCCCACTACTGTCCCTTCTGCACCATTGGTCACACAACATGGTGTTGCAATGTTGTGTTTTACCAGCACTGGCATTCCATGACATATTGACAGTTTTCCAGCACAATGTTGACTTGCTTCATGAGGCAGGTTCCATACTATATGTTGTAGCTCAGGGCTTAGTACATTAGATGCCCTTCAAGGATCTTTCACTCTTGCTCTGGAAGTTTTTTTTTGTTATCTTCATTCATCTTTGGAGAACCCAAAGTATCCATGGAATAAAAGTGATGGAGGGGTTGCTTGGTGTCATTTGCATAACAATCTGATCCCAACATATTGTATTTATCCCTATGTGCATTAGGGCCTACAATGACAGATATATTACAGGAACCTTGCTTGGTTCAGTTTGACCTTGTTTGTTGGTCGCCCACCAACTAAAGTTTTCAAAAAAGATATATCTGCAGCAGTGCAGGCTTTGTATCTCATGTTTTTCAAGGCTCTCCACAATTTTCCATCTTCAGGACTTTGTGTTTTTTGTCTCATGTTCTCCCTCAAGATAACAACAGTTGTGAATTGATGCCATGCAGCCTTTCCAATAGTTGCCTCTTGTATCTCATTAGTAACACCTTGCAATTTATTAGTCCCAATTGAACCACTGTATAATGTATATTGAGAGATGGGTGGCAGTTGTGCAAAATCACCTGCAAGGATTATGTTCATTCCACCAAATGCCTCAGTATGGCAGTTCAATGCATAACATAATTGCTTGCTAATTGTATATAAATCTGTGGCACCTAACATAGAGACTTCATCCAACAATATATAATCTGTACCATTCAGTCTGACCTTCACTTCACTGAGTACCATCATATTTACTTTGCTTGACTTAGATCTTTTTGGATAGATTCCTAGCAATGAATGGTATGTGGTACCACCTATCAATGCTGAGGCTCCACCTGTTGGGGGCAACCAACTGAAACCTATGAAGTTCATGACGCTCTTCAAAGAAATGAGCTAAACCTTTAATCACTTGTGATTTTCCAGTTCCAGCCATCCCACCCAAGTACATTTTTAATTGTCACTGGGGGCATGAGCAGATTTTTAGTGTAAAAAATGTGATAAAAATGCTTTTTCCTTACAGATTATTCATTCACTGTTCTGGTTGAAAAATCTTCCAAAATGCTGCTTTTTTATCAAGTTTTCGGACCTGAAAATCTGATACATATTCACAATTATAGGCATGGGAAATGGATGTAAAATGTGAGAAATAATGAATTTACTTGTTAATTTCATGCCACAAAAATGTAAGGACAATCTTGGTTTTCATTGACATTTTCAACAGAAAAGAACCAAAATTTATCCAAGATTTCATAGTAGAAAAAAGGTGAGAAAATTAGTAAAATATATGAGATTTTCATGAGATTTTTCAAAACTATTAGCCAATGGATAATCCAACATTTTTCTTTAGTTTTTGCTAGGAAAAACCTGATGGATAAATGTTTATCCCTTGGATAATCATTCACCCATAGGCAATATATAACAAGTTTTCTGAACCGAAAAGGCAATGAAAAAGTCAATGGATAAGAGTTTATCCCTTGGATAACCATTCACCCATAGGCAATATATAACAAGTTTTCTGAACCGAAAAGGCAATGAAAAAGTCAATGGATAAGAGTTTATCCCTTGGATAATCATTCACCCATAGGCAATATATAACAAGTTTTCTGAACCGAAAAGGTCATGAAAAAGTCAATGGATAAGAGTTTATCCCTTGGATAATCATTCTTCCATATGGGGTAAATGTTCTGCCTATGGCAGAATGATTATCCAAGGGATAAACTCTTATCCATGGACTTTTTCATGACCTTTTCGGTTCAGAAAACTTGTTATATATTGCCTATGGGTGAATGATTATCCAAGGGATAAACATTTATCCATCAGGTTTTTCCTAGCAAAAACTAAAGAAAAATGTTGGATTATCCATTGGCTAATAGTTTTGAAAAATCTCATGAAAATCTCATATATTTTACTAATTTTCTCACCTTTTTTCTACTATGAAATCTTGGATAAATTTTGGTTCTTTTCTGTTGAAAATGTCAATGAAAACCAAGATTGTCCCTACATTTTTGTGGCATGAAATCAACAAGTAAATTCATTATTTCTCACATTTTACATCCATTTCCCATGTCTATAAATGTGAAATATGTACCAGATTTTCAGGTCCGAAAACTTGATAAAAAAGCAGCATTCTTGGGAGATTTTTCAACCAGAACAGTGAATGAATAACCTGTAAGGAAAAAGCATTTTTATCACATTTTTTACACTAAAAATCTGCTCATGCCCCCAGTGTGTTCACCAGAGGGCTGTATTGCATGATTTGCTACTATCCTGAAGGCACATTCTTGATCTGGTTTCAGACCATACATATTCACAGTGTCATCCACCTGCTGTTTGTGTACAACTTGTTTTGCCTTGAAATCATTGACTAAATAACTGGCATTGAAAATTTTGACATCATTTGGTATAAAGCCAGTGGGATCAAATGGTGCTGGTATGTTATCTTCTGCAATGGCTTGACTTCCCATATGACCCAGGCGTGCACCTAGACGCCTTTCTTTCTCAGTTTCTAACATAGCACGCCACTCTGGTGGAGCCTTTTCCTTTCCATCAATGGGCATACAGTCTTCAGATGGTGGCAGGTTATCCAGGCAATCATCCAACCAACCAGAAGTCATAGCAATCTGCTCAGCAGTTTGCATCCCATGTTCTTTTGTCAATGTTTTATACCCTTTATCTAAAACATCTCCTAACTGTACATCTGTTGTATCTAGTTGTCCATAGAGAAAGATCATCATCATGATTTTCATTTGGATCATTGTCATCATCAAAGAATATATTGTCTTTTGAAATAGTGTGACCTTTAAGACGCTGTGCATGATGATCATCTCTGGCATCATTGCACTCATATCTGATCTGAAAGAATCTCATGATTTGCAATTGTCAGTCTGTGAAAGTATAAGATGTAAATGCTTCAGTCCATGTTTTAGAATGTTTCTTGAGATCAAATCCTGTTCGCCACGGTTTGAATAAGGTCAACATTGTTGCACAATAATATTCATGGTCCCCTTTATCGCTTCTTGGTATTGCTCCACCTACAAAATTGGGAACCAATGCTTTTTGTCAGGTAAAAAAACAATTCTGTGTGAATCCTGCTGTGGGTGACCCTCCAAGAATTTCATATCATCTAATGTAATTTCATTTTCATCTATAGTGTCATCTGTGTCCTCTTGATCTACATTGATGTCCTCTACATGCTTGCACTTACGTTCTTGAGGAGTCAAGGGTGCAGTAGGGTCAGGAGAAGCTGTGCCATGTCCTTCATCTTCTGTATCATACTCTGAGAAATCTTGCTCTCCTTCTAAATCAACTTGTCTTTCATCATCCTTATCAGGTGGAGGAAGTTTGACTTGACCCTTCTCTTTATGAGCACATCGCATCCAGTCATAGACTGTAATATCATCATAAAAATCTGGTGTTAATGTGTAGTCTGATACAACTGAAAATGCTGCATAACTTCCCTTCACAATTCCCAATACAACTTGGTCTTTTTGGATGGGCAATACTGATTCAGGCTTATTTGAATCTATTTTAATTGGCCATGCACTTCTGACTTGCCTAACAAAAGGCATCCAATAAAAGGGTTTGAATTTATGAGATGTATAATGGTCTGGTTGCTCAAGCAAGTATGCACTAGCCATTGGGGCACCAATCTCCATCTTTGTGGTCATTGAATTTACAATGGAGTTTAACAGCTTACAGGCCTTCTCATGTCTAGGCTTTTCCCCACTTAACATTTCAG
>MU134331.1:110233-151657 GCA_015039355.1 Ramaria rubella
TTATTGAACTGGTTCTTTGTCCAAACCAGTCTGTTTCTCACCCCAAATCAAGGGTGAGCCTCAGGATTTGCCAATACTTTCTTGAGTATTGGATCTGTTCCATAGCCATTGGCTACAGCTCGTTTTAGGTCAAACTCATGTTCTACACGTGAACGTAGACTCTCTGAGTCTGCACCTGATGCTGTAACTAGTACATTGTCCTCCTCATTACCTTCCATCTGTGTGGAAGGTTCTTCCCCTGCTTGTTTCATCTGCTGCGCGTCTATGACACACTGCTCTGTCACATCTTGTAATTGTTGCAACCGTCATGCTGCAGCCATTCGTATTTCTATGAATCTATCCATTGGGAGAAATTCTCCTTCCGGGTCTAGCCGCGCATTGTGTCGACATATTCTTCTGCTGGGTGACTTTCACCCTGCTTGTTGTTCTCGTAGTAGTGCGACAGACAGTCAGCTACCTTGTTCTCCACCCCTGGTACATGTATCATGGTATAGTTGAATCTGGAGAGAAATTCCCCACCAGCGCACCTGTCTGTCTGACAGATGTTTGTGTCTCAAAGTATTTGAGACCTTTGTTATCTGTCACCAGTGTGAACTGGCGACCTAGCAGCTTATCCTCCCACTTCATAAGTGCTTCAAGGATAGCAATCGTCTCATGCTCATGTGTTTTGTAACGCTGTTGTGCAGGACTGAATTTATTTAAGAGAAATCCTGCTGGACAACAAGTCGTCCAGTCTGGACCTTGTCCGTAAACTGCTCCGACTCCAGATTTGGAACCGTCGGTCACAACCTAAATGGGTTCTGTACTAGCATGATTTATAGGCTTCAAAATTGGAGCCTTACATGCTAGTGCTTTGATGGATTCAAAACACTTATCCATCAAGGGCGTCCATTAAAATGTCCTATTGTTGCACGCACTTCCTGATAAGGGAGTTGTATGCACCATCAAATCTGGCATATATGGTGCCAGATACTGCACGAGTCCCAGAAATCGTTGGACTTTGTTTAAATGTTCGAGGTCTTCTCCAACCTCAAACCTTCTCCATTTTATCCACATCGGCATGTATGCCCTTGTCATCCATTATGTGACCAAGGCATTCCATGCGAGGCAAATACAAATCGATCTTGGATCGATTTCCACTGAGGAACAAATGTGTCTCGCATAAAATATCAAACACCTTTCAAAGGTGTTTTTGGTGCTCTTCTATAGAGCTTGAATAAATGAATATATCGTCCAAGTATACGTGGACTGATTGACCAATTTGGTTATGAAAAATCAATGTCATGAGACGTGGAAATGTAGACAGCGCATTACAGTTGCCAATCTGCATAACCCGGCTTTTGAATGTACCAAATGTGGTCGCGAAAGCTGTCTTGTCAACGTCCTCCTCGACTACGCATATTTGTTTGTACGTGTCAGACATGTCAAGCTTGGATTGATACATGGCACGAGCTACATCATGCCAGATCGTATCCTGGTCTGGGAAGGGCATAATGTCCTTCACCGTGTTGTCATTGCATAGACGTAGGTCTATCACTGTTCTGAGCTTTCCGTTTTCTTTGGAATGCATAGTGCTGGCGCTGCAGAATGTACAGACACTGATACTCACAAACCAGCAGTGGTATACCCATCGACTTTGTCGATCAGTTCATTTCTAAAGTGCTTCCAGGCACTTTGGTAACCAATAATGAAACTGTTTGGTTTCATCTACAAACTTAATGTCATGGTTGATCTCCCTCCAAGGAGGAAGTTTGAACGGCACACCTCCAAAGAGGACTGCATACTCTAGCTTCCATCTTTCCCTTAGTTTGGGAAAGTCATCTGCCGTCAATAACAGTGCTCAGTGCCAGTACATCCTTCGGTAATCCCATCAGTACATTGGTCGAGTAGACCAATGTCAATGTTTCTTTGGTTTTCTTTCCATTTTCCCTTGTCTCACCTCCCATCTGGCGAGCTTGTCGATGGCTCTACATGCAACGAAGAGCCATTCGTGAGTCACAGTTTGTGGCTCACCAGTTTGGGCTTAAGACTCGCAATTCAAGTCTTGCATTCAGCTGGGTTTTTATAGTCCAGCTGCTCTTCCCAAGCATTCGCGTGGTTTGAAAATTACTTCCTTTCCCATACGGATGCATCCCTCGTCTCTAAAGTTGAGGGATATCCCTAATTTACGTAGGAAATGGTGTTCCTAGTATTGCGTCATAATAGTCTACATTCGCTATATTGAAGTATTCCTCGATATTCTCGATATTATGCTCACCAAAGTGGATGTTGGTGTGCATTCCATAGTTGATGGTCAACTTACTGCCGACACATGCTAGCTGTAGACCAATTGGACTTTCAAGTTCGAACGTCTTAATGCCTACACCACGTATGAAATCTGGAGATAGCATGACTCCCTCACACCTGCTGTCTAGTAGATAGTGGGCTCTGACTCCACCAATCTCCCAATACCCGGAGATTGTTTGGTTGTCTATACGCACCTGTTTGGGGTGTGTCTTATCCCGCGGTCTGAACCGATGATCATAGACAGGCTCAATGGTCCTGTCTACAACTCCCACGTGGATGTGGAAGTCATTGTTTCAAGTTAAACCACCACTGATTGTGGTAGTTGGTGTCTGTGCCACATATATGCGCTGTCTTTCTTCATACAATCCTCCTAGCAGATGTACTCTGTCTGCTCAATACGAGCTTTGCGTTCTCGTATCGTTGTCATCATCCCATTGATAAGGCATGAGCTCCGACTGGTAATCAGTGACTAGTTCACCAATTTTGTTCTCATGGTCGTCCTGGAAATCCATTTGCTCATCTAGTTCGCCACTTTGTGGCTCCTCCTCCCCTTCTTGAGCACTCCCTGAGTGCTCAACCACTTCTTCCAGCCATGCACCTGCTATGCGCAGTTTATTCTTCCACTGTGGGCAATTTGGCTTGATATGCCCGACCTGTCCACACTCGTACCACATCATCTCTGTGCTACATCCTTGACCCCCTGAACCTCCAGAAGGTTTTTGTGAAGGATGAGAAGTGACAGGAGCTCCAGCTCCAGCTCCAGCTCTCTGCATAGCCTGTACCCCTGTTTGGGGTACGCTCAGCCTCGTTTCCGCTTGAGGTCAAGCATTTGGCGGATGATATATCATCTGCTTCACGGTAGAATGGCTTCCTGTATTGGGAGCTTGAGACAAGCTCGGCACAGCCTGATTTCAACTAGTTGTCAAAGTTGGCTTTGCCAGTGGCGCATGAGCGCTGCTAGGCTCTGTCTTATGCGACCCAATGTCATATTGAGACACATCCTCTACAGCCTTTGCAGCTTCATATAACTCAGTCATTGAACTGAATTCTGTCATATATCCTAATTTTAAGACTTCATGACACAGTGCTTCTCTAAGCGCTGCTACGAACCGTTTGTGGATCATATACTCATCTGGCAGATGTATCATCCGCGCCGTGCACTTTGTAATATCGTTCAGTAATTCCTGAACGGTTCTGGTCCCTTGCACAATTGTATCAAACTTATTCGATGCATGCCTGTGCGTGAGTGCATGAAGGAATCACTGTTGTAACCCAGCGATTGCACTTTCCAGGGTCCAGTCGATTACGACTCGATCATGACGCTCGATATTTCGAGCGTACCACTCCAATGCTTTGCCCTTGAGGCGCGTGCCTAAATAATTTAATTGGAGTTCCGTGCTGGACGGTCCCAATAGACTATTCATGCCTAGCCATCTCAGGATCCCTCAGACAAAGTTCTCGAATTCTTAGAGATCCGCTTTCCCAGCATATTCTGCTGGGTGAGGGAGTTTTACTCTGGCTTTGGCAAGCACGGATTTGTCTGGCTCCCTGTCCTTGTGTTCCTCAAGGGCAGCTTGCACCATCTTTGCAACTCCATCTACATATGCAGACAGATTTCCTCCTGCCTCCTGAATCGTTCATTCAGGATCCGTGACTGCCAGTGATACCGCACCTGGTATCGCTTGTATCTGCCTGTGTGGCCGGGGAATGTGAGTATTCATGTCCTGCTGCACTGGTGGATCGACGATGTCTTCATCGATCTGATACAATGGTCGACGTTTGTCAGCCATTTGAAACGCATCCCTCAGTCTATAGCTGCTACTGAGGGTGGATCGAGCTACTCTTGTGGAATTGATCAGTTTCCCGAAGGCCTCACCTTCGATCCCCACAGTATATGCTTCTTCGACTAATTTATCCGTGTGTTTAGCATGGACCTCTAGCGCACGGTGCTTCCATCGCACTGCTTTTTGTTCAATCCTCTCCCAGTGATCGAACTCGCGTTCAAGACCAACATGAATGCTAGTCGTGGTACTGATGCTATCGGTGTCAGACTTCATCATCTCCCACAGTGACTGTTTGGTCACTGCTTTGAGCACTTCTTGCTCATTATAAGTTTTTTTTGATCTGCGAATTCCTTCGCAGATATTTTCTCTATCGCAAGCCTCTAGCTCACGATCTGTCTCTTCCTCAGTACTCTGGCACGTACTAATGCTGTCTTGCTCTATCGTAACACTAGGTTCTTGAGGACCAATCCTAGTGCTTGGCCCAGATGGAGGTGGCATCCTCTGTCTGGCTCGCTTCCTCCGAGCCTTTTCTGCTTCACGGTCTACTTCACGATCCCTATTGGAATTGTTGCCACACTCAGGGGCCTTTCCTCGCAAAGGTCCCTGTACTTCCTCCTCCAAGGACTGTATTAACAGTTCCATACCATCTCCTAATGCTTAGAGTTGGTTCACAGCTTCATCCGCTACATGAGCTGCCTCAGCCGCTCGTTGGCTCACTTCCCACATAGTGCCTACGTGTTTACGGCTCTCTTTGAGGGCCATAATCATCCGGGCAATATGTCTGGTTGTACATTCGTATCGCCGGGTTTCTTCATCCCGGCGCGCCGACCCCTGCTCTATCATCCCTGTTTGGGACAGTGAACTTCGCGATTTGCAATGTTCTTGGACATGCGGGAGCTGTGACATTCACAACCCCAGTGAATTGTCCGTGTTGCTCATCAGTGGCTCTCTCGACTCCTTGAGAGATGATCGTCACTTCAACCTAGTCAAAGTTTTCTTCTTTCTCTTAACAGGCGATCTCTCGTCTGTTTCTGATTCCTCCGGTGCAGATCTTCTTGGATCTGCTGATAGTCGCTTTTGACTCCTAGAGTCGGAAACTACGGGCATCGTAGCTTTACGAGGACTAGTTTCCCTCATCGGCATTCCCATTCGCCTGTCCACATCGTGGGCAGACTCAGTTCTCCTGTCTGGGCCCTTGGTTGCGGCTCCAGATGTATCTGGATCCTCTCCGGATCTAGACGTTTGGCTTCGATTCCTTATCGATGCCATAGATCTACGATCTATCAGCCACACTATGGTGTTCTTCTATTGAATTTAGAAGAATACACAGCAAACATCTGTTTACTGTTTCCAAAGATTCCGGTGAGTGTTAAACTCATCAGTTTCTGGGTAACCAAAGATCAGTTGATCTTTTCTTTATTGCAGTGCTGCCAATAGGATTGGCAGTCAAAAAAGTGTAAGAGCCTTACTGTTTCACACTAACAGACTGAGCCAATAATTGTATTGGTGTCTGCAACGGTGTGGTTTACAAGTAAAAAAGGTATCTTATGTAATCTACTTGTGGACAACTGTATAGTTGTCCACTATCTACAGGCACCCCTTGTGGGCGGCTTATATTATACAACCCCCATAGGTCACTCTGGTGACTTATATGTCCTAAATAGTAGCATATATGCTACTGTAAGAATCTCCATTCTTACAGTCAGGGACCACTCAGTATCATATCGCACCCTCTATTAATACCTTCAATCACTTCTTATTCAAACTAGACTAGGATTAGTCTCTTTTGTCTAGACGTGTAGTATATAGCAACTAAGCAAATACATAGACTAGGATTAGTCTGGTTACAGTATTTAGTTAATATAAGTTTTGTGGGTCTGATTAATAGTGACTTACCTCTTTTGTCTAGATGCGTAGTATATAGCGACTAAGCAAAAGAGGTATTGTCTCGGGCACCCACACCTATCCACATGGTGTGGGTGCTTGGGTATGCATGGATCTCAACACACCCCTTCAACGAGTATGGGTTTACTCGGTATCGTTGTATGTCTTGAGACCCAGCAATTCTACGAATTTCCAGTGTTTTGGTCGTGTGAGTCCCTTTGTGAGGATGTTGGCAGGCATGTCAGAGGTTTGTAGGTATTCAAAGCAAATGTCATTGGCTTCCACACGTTCACGTATGTAATGGTGTTTAATGTCGATATGTTTGGTGCGTGAGTGTGAAGTTGTATCCTTAGAAAGTGATATCGCTGCCGTATTGTTGCACCTGATCTTTGTTGGGTAGTCTTGGGGAAAACCGATGAGGTTCAGTAGTGAACGCAACCAGGTCACCTCTTTTGTGGCTCTGTCTGCAGCTACATACTCCGCTTTGCATGACGAGCTTGCCATGGATAGAGGGTCATTCACATGTATTGAGATTGCAAACAAGCAGACTAAATGTACATTATCTCAATCACACATCAGAATTAATAGCTTTACATCTATTTTAATGTTTACACTAACTATTGATACATATGTATAATCTAAAGTTTTTTAAAATTTTATACAATATGTTCCTTTTACTAATGATACACATTTTATTCAACAGGCCTATCTCAATGTAGTTATAACTTTTATTGTACATCTAACATACTATGATACACATCATGTCTAGTTGCACTCTATATCACCATTGTTGATTTATACTTGTAAAACATTGTTGTAGGGCTTCTATATTCTAACATATCTGATCTGAGATGATATGTATCTCTTATATACATTTGTCCAAAAAATCCTGAATGTACATAACAGATATTTAAATACAACATAAACATAGAACTTCTAACAATTCTACTTCATTTGGAATGTCCATCTATATTCAGAAACATAGCTTTTAAATGTGTTGGTTATAATACATCATAAATTAAATGCACATTTGGATAAAGTTATGAACAACCTTCTGACCCTGAATGACCCTCATAGTTGCTTCTTCGAATTCCATGAGATCACACCTGTGCCAAGCGAAAACGCATAGCCAGAGACAGAGTGGCGGTCATCAATGTTTGATGCCCAGTCTGTGTCAGTGAATCCATATAGCATAATGGGATTCGTTCCTCCAAGTGTAAGCTTCATCGTTTTAGTGGCATTGAGGTATTGCAACACTCATAGTGTGGCAGTCCAGTGCGGTGTGCCTGGGTTGTTGAGGAATTGACTAAGATGATGGACGGCAAAGGTGATATCCAGCCTGGTAGCTACTGAGGTGTACATCAATGACCCCACTAGGGATCGGTAGGGTATGTTGATCATTTTTTTCTTTTGTTTGTCAGTCTTTGGGCACATCTCCTTGGATAGCGTAACGTTTGGGTCCAGTGGAGTCGAGACCTTGAATCCTTCCTTGGTTCCAAAGCGCTTCACTGTCTCCTTGATGTACGCTGTTTGACTGAGCGACAATGTCTTGCTCTCGCGATCGTGCTCAACGTGGAGTCCCAACAACCATTTCACAGGCCCGAGGTCTGGCAGTTCGAAGTACTTCTGCAGACCATCCCTGGCTTCCTTCATCGCTTCAGTAGTGCTGGCCACGACTATCATGTCATCGACATGGACAGCAGTGATGCACTTTCCGGCGCTTGACGTTCGTGTGTAGACACTATGTTCGACAGAGACTCATGTCCATCCCTCAGTAGTCATACTCTTGTGTAGCTTTATATACCACTGCCTTCCAGCTTGCTTTAGACCATATAGGCTCTTGTTGAGCCTACAGATCCAGTCTTCCTTTCCAGGTTCCTTCATACCCTCCAGTTGGTGCATGTATATCTCTTCTTCCAGTTCACCATGGAGGAATGCAGTTTTGACATCTAATTGGTTGATTTCCCAATCGCTTGTCGCTCCTATGTGTAGTATGGTTCGCACCAATTCCAGTCATGCAACCGATGCAAATGTGTCTTGGTAGTCCACCCCAGCAACTTGTGTGAATCCTTTCGCCACGACTCGTACTTTTCATCGCACCACTTCTCCCTTCTCATTGCGTTTTCTGACGAAGTGTGGTTTTGACTGCATGATTTGGCAGCCAGCGGGAACATCAGTTGGAGGGATTAAGGTCCAGACTTTGTGCAGCTTTAGTGAGCGCATCTCGTCATTGTATCCTTCTCTCCACTGGAGGGTGTCATAGGAGGCCTGCACCTCTCTCCAAGTCTTGGGATCATCCTCCACACTGACTAGGATGGCTTCGGGATCATCATCTACCAGTGATAGCCACACGTCATCAGTCGGGCATTCCAGCTCGTCTCCACCTCCTTTCTCGAGTTGGCACTCAGCGTATTTCTGCTCCCCTGCTGCCCTCGACTCTTGCACTGCACACTCGAGGCGTGAGGTGTGTGGTATCCCTCTTAGGGCCATCCCCTTGGCTGTGGGGACCCTTTCCTGTGTCGGTTGCAGGGTCAGAGAGGGTTCCTCCTCAGGTACATTATCCTTAGTCTGTTCACTGTGGTCCAATTCTTTCTGACCCTTCTCATCCTCCTCTTCTTTATCTCCTTGCTCATCTTGTGACTCAATGAAGGTAACGTCTCTCAATGTTACAATGCGTCCCGTGGACCTCTCATTGCATTGGTAGGTCTCCAAATTGGATGAGTATCCCACGAGTACACATTCACGGGACCTATTGTAAATCTTAGGCAGCTTCTCATTGATCAGGACGAAAGCCCTGCATCCTATCTCTCTCATATGTGAGATGTCAGGTCTTTTTCTGGTCCATGCCTCATATGGGGTCACTCGTTTCAGGGCAATGGTGGGTGTGCAATTCTTTACATATGCAGATGTCATTGTGAGCTCGCCCCAAAGGTTTGGTGGTAAGCCCGCATCAGATCTCATAGCGTGCATGCGTCCCATTATTGTACGGTGAGTCTGCTCAGATAGTCCATTCTCAGCTGATGTGTAGGGTGCCGTGACCTGGTGCGTTATGCCCTGTTCACGTAGGTGGCTCTCAAACTCATCTGCTGTGAACTCGCCTCTGCTGTCCATGTGGAAGCACTTAACTTTTCATCCACATTCATTCTCGGCTACCACCTTCCATTCTTTGAATACTTGGACGGCTTCACTCTTCTCCTTGAGTAGGTAGATCCACATGTATCTGGTATTATCGTCTATGAAATTTCGGACATATCTGGCACCACTTACTGATGCTACATCCTCCGGTCCCATCATGTCCGAGTGTACGACATATAGGGGTCCTTTTGACCTCTCTCCTGTCCTTTCTTTTGGTACCGGTTTTTTAGTCTGTTTGGCAAGTATGCAATGTTGGCAGACTGGTGGTATTGGGAAGGAACTGTTGCGCATACCTGTGGCCATCTTGTTCTTGGTCATGTGTACAATGGAGTTGTAATTTACATGACCTAGACGCTTGTGCCAGGTCTCGAGTGTTGGTGCAGCTCTGGAGATGTGTGCCTGTTCGATTCTCGGGGCCTTTCCGTTCAGCACATAGAGTCCCCTTTCCCTCCGACTTCCATCAGCTACAGTTTTGTTTCTATTTGTCTTTATCTTGCATCCATCAACATTGAACACCCCTTTCAGTCCGTCATCGGCAAGGCGTCCAATCGAGATCAGGTGGAGGGTGGCCATGGGGGCATATAGTGCGTTACGGAGTATCAGTCTCTGTCCCTTTCCACATCTGAGATGTATGGTTCCACGAGCTATGGCTGGGATCATCACACCATTTACTCCTCTTATCTCTCTCTTCTCTATCGGCTTGAGATCTAGGAAGTCAGACTTAATGGGTGAACAGTGGCTGGTAGCGCCTGAGTCAAAGTAGAATAAGTGGTCTGTGTCAGTCATAGTGAGGGTCAGTTCTGTGTGAGGACTGGGCCAATCTTTTGGGTAGGTGTTGCACCCCTTTTTCATCGATGGTGTGGAGGTATTCTCAATGGCCATGCAGGATATATGTCCATCATATAACCTGTCGAGGAATGCTGTGGACGTCCATTGGGTGTCGTTTGCAATTGCAGCCAATTCTGACCCACTGTCGGTGCCAGCAGCATTGGCGGTATCTTTGTTCTTTTTCTTAAACCATTCTGGGGCCTTCACAATTCCTTCCCCTTCCAGCACATCTCTGTTGTATGTCCGACCTTCTGGCAGGTGCTGCACCTGGTCTTTTGTTTCTGTGAGGACCTGCCCTTTGTGCTCTTTGCTGTGAGTGCAGCATCTTCCCGTTTCGCAATGTCTCTGACTTCTCTAGCTTCAACCTCTATTTGCTCGATGATGTCCTTTATGGATAGTTGCACCTTGGAGTTTGTCATGAAGGTGATTAGGTCTTTCCTTAGCCAGTTGAAGGATCTGTCACTTAGCGCATTGAGGAGAAGTACGATGAGCCAGTCGTCGGCAGTTGGAGGGGTTTCATCGAACACGGCTGTGAGTGAATCACAGATCTCAGTTATGGTTGTGCTGAATGAGATGCCTGGGGTGAACCTGTTCCTGATGGCTGATTGCATGCTCTAAAGCTTTGCAATGATCCTGGTTGACTGGGTTTTCTCTTTCAGTTTCTTCCATGCTGGGGCAGCCTCAGTAATGGATTCGAGTTCACATTGGAGTGATGCGTCCACGATGCCACCCAGTGCGCCAACAATCTGGTCATTGGCTTCTAGCCATGCCGTGAGGAGTGTGGAGTCAGATGGTCTGGGACAGGTGCCATCTACGTATTTCCATGCTTTTTGGGCTCAGAGCAACATTCTGACTTCTTTGGACCATCAGACCCATTGCCCTTCGGTGAGTGCTTCTATCTTCAACGGGAATTTCACGGTAAAGTCTTGTGTCATTTAATGAGTAGAATTTGTAGTTTGTGCGCATGGTTTTATAGTAACAGTGCAGGGCCCATAACCTATTCAAACTAGACTAGGATTAGTCTCTTTTGTCTAGACGTGTAGTATATAGCGACTAAGCAAATACCTAGACTAGGATTAGTCTGGTTACAGTATTTAGTTAATATAAGTTTTGTGGGTCTGATTAATAGTGACTTACCTCTTTTGTCTAGACACATAGTATATAGCGACTAAGCAAAAGAGGTATTGTCTCGGGCACCCACACCTATCCACACGGTGTGGGTGCTTGGGTATGCATGGATCTCAACACTTCTCTCACCCACCCTCCCACCCGCTATGAGCAACAGACACTCTCCTTAGTCCTTCATTTGTATCCCTAGCAACCTTCAGCTTCCATTATATTCTTCTTTCACATACTACATACACACTTGCGTGATCCTAAGAAATCAGAGTGCTGAAGCTTGAAGAGCAAATCGCGATAGGGCCCGCCCGCCCGAGCGGCGAGCCCTCCTTCCCGCGTACCACCTGAGCTAACGCTCAGCCTCCCCAACCCCACAGCTCTTCCGCACCTCTTTCGCGATTGTCCACGACAGTCGAAGCTGGAGGACTAAGCAAGCAAGGTCCAGACGCGGGGCGCTGCTAGTTAGTCAGCTTCAGGAAGAAATGTCTAAGCGCCCGCTTTTCTGTCATGCGCAAGCAATTGGACTCTCGAATACCAATTCTAATCAACAACAATGTCAGGAAGAACCACAGATCCTTCATCGTTCTTGTTGGTGACAAGGGGAGAGATCAGGTATACCTTCGTTAGAGCTCCAACGGTGTGGATATGCTAAACCTATCATTTGGTAGATCGTAAACCTTCATTTCTTGCTGTCTCAAGCCCGTGTGTCTGCTCGACCATCTGTGCTTTGGTGCTACAAGAAGGAACTAGGGTTTTCCAGGTATGTATTCCGTGGATAACAGGTCAAGGAGTTCCATTCTAACATAGACCATCTCTCAGTCATCGGAAAAAGCGAGAAGCTAAGATCAAGCGCGATGTTAAGAGAGGCGTTCGTGAAGCCAATGAACAAGACCCTTTTGAAATATTTGTGACGGTAACAGATATTCGTTACACGTGAGTGGCCATGGCTTATGTGTTGCGCTGAATCTAACTACATGGGTAGTTACTACAAGGAGTCACACAAGATCTTGGGTAACACATTTGGCATGTGTGTACTTCAAGATTTTGAGACTATAACCCCGAATCTACTTGCAAGAACTATCGAGACTGTTGAAGGCGGTGGTTTGGTTGTCTTGCTTCTGAAGACTATGTCTTCTCTAAGACAGCTCTATACTATGACTATGGTACGTGTGATGAGGTATTTCTTCTCAGGATACGGTGGCTGAAACTCATTAACCAGGATGTGCATGCTCGCTACCGTACATCGTCCCATGACTCGGTAGTGGCCCGATTCAACGAGCGATTCATTCTCTCGCTTGGCTCGTGTGAGGATTGTCTTGTCCTTGATGATGAACTAAATGTTCTTCCGATTTCTCGAGGCAAGGACATAGTGCCCCTTGAAGATGATGGCGTGAAAGGAAGGGGCAAGGTGGAATCGGAACTCAAAGAGCTCAAAGATGGCCTCGCGGACATTAAACCTGTCGGAGAGCTCGTTAAGTTGGCGAAGACAATAGACCAGGTTCGTCAGGTCTTCTATAGTTATTGACATAGTGTCTCATCAGGTCACATCAGGCTCAAGCCGTACTGACATTTGTGGACGCTATCGCAGAAAAGACTCTTTCATCGACAGTTACACTGACGGCTGCGCGTGGACGTGGAAAGTCTGCTGCTTTGGGACTTGCCATTGCCGCCGCGCTTGCCCACGGTTACTCCAATATATTTGTCACCAGCCCGAGCCCGGAGAATTTGAAAACTGTGTTTGAGTTTATCTTCAAGGGCATGGACGTCCTCGGCTATGAGGAGCATTTGGAATATGACATTGCACAGAGTACCAATCCCGAATTTAACAATGCGATTGTAAGAGTTAATGTCTTCCGTCAACATCGCCAGACCATCCAAGTGAGTCTATCTGAGGACTCTTAATAATGAAACGTGTATAACGTACCTCTACTAGTATATTCACCCTCAAGACGCCCATGTCCTTGGACAAGCTGAGCTCGTAATTATCGATGAAGCAGCGGCAATTCCTCTTCCGTTAGTTCGGAACCTCATTGGACCCTATCTAGTCTTTATGGCATCCACAATCAATGGCTATGAAGGCACAGGGAGGTCACTTTCCATCAAACTTATCCAGCAACTCCGCGAAAGTGCGCGCACGTCCCTCGCCGCCGAGACGGACCCCGGGGCAAAAAATCTCGTTCCATCCACGGCCACCAAAAAATCTGTCCAAAGAGCACCATCGAAATCGCGTACGCTTCGCGAGATTAAACTGGAAACGCCTATTCGGTATGGTGCAGGCGATAAAGTCGAAAAATGGCTGAACGCTCTCCTGTGCCTGGACGTGACTGTTGCTGCAAAATTATCCGCTCAGGGATGTCCACATCCTTCGAAATGCGAGTTATACTATGTTTCACGCGATACGTTATTCAGCTACCACCCTGCCTCCGAACTGTTCCTACAGCGGATGATGGCACTCTTCGTGGCTAGTCACTATAAAAACCAGCCTAACGACCTACAGCTTATGTCTGATGCCCCAGCACATCATCTCTTTGTGCTACTACCACCCGTGAAAGACGACGAGAGCACATTGCCCGAACCCCTGACTGTATTACAGGTGGCATTAGAGGGTTGCATTAGCAAACAATTCATTTTGGATGGCTTGAGCCGAGGGACAAGAACAGGTGGGGACATGATTCCATGGCTAATCTCCCAGCAGGTGATATTTGCCCCTGTTCACATGGCATGCTACAGCTGACATTTGCGCACAGTTCCAAGAAAGTAATTTTGCATCGCTTTCGGGGGCTCGAGTAGTCCGGATAGCGACACACCCGGATTATATCAATGTCTTTCCTTCATTTGGTCCGTTGGCTCCACTCGATGCTCATGTTATATCTTTCTAGATGGGATACGGTGCACGGGCCTTACAAGCTTTAAACTCCTTTTACAATGGTGAATACTTCAATGTAGATGAGGCAGATTTGCCCGAAAATGCCGAGGTTTCCCGGTCTTTTGCTAGTGCCTCGAAGATTGATGAGGTTTGGTTCTTATATACGTTTCTCTTCAATGTTGCTTACATCACCAGTAGTCTACAACCCTTCTCACAGACGATCTAACCATTCGAGCCCCATCAGCCATGCCACCCCTCCTACAGCGGCTAACCGAGCGCAAGCCAGAATCACTAGAGTACCTCGGTGTCTCATATGGCCTTACACCGCAACTCCTTCGTTTCTGGAAACGAGCAGGCTTTGTTCCATTATATGTCCGTCAAACGACGAACGACCTCACCGGTGAACATACATGTGTCATGGTAAGAGGTATCGGTGAGGCGCTTGGAGAAAACGTGCAATGGCTTGGAGAGTTCGCGAAAGGTGCATCATCCGTTAGAATATGCTTTCCGTGGAATTGACAAGCTTTACACACAGATTTCCGGCAGCGGTTCCTTACACTGTTATCCTTCAAATTTCGCGAGTTTGGTTGTGTCACTGCTCTGAGTATTATTGAAGCCACCAACGCTGGAGTAAAACACCTTGACTCCGAGAGAACCCTGAGTGTGTACCGAAGTATTCGACGATTATACTATAACTAAACACCTTTGATCAAGATATAACCCCCCAGGAGCTCTCGTTTCTACTCAGCCCCTTCGATCTTAAACGCCTCGAATCGTATGCCAATAACATGTTAGACTATCACGTCATCTTGGACGTATTACCCACTGTTGCTTCGTTATATTTTGAGAAGCGATTGGGTCAAAATGTGAAGTTAAGCGCTGTGCAAAGCTCGATCCTACTGGCCGTGGGATTGCAAAGGAAGACGGTAGAGGAAGTTGAGGTACAGAGGGCATTCTATCCATGACGTGCTTCACTAATATGGCGGTTGTTGCAGAGTGAGCTGCAGCTCCCTGTATCTCAGACGCTCGCCTTATTCGTTAAATCAATACGCAAAATCGGCAAGCAGCTCGAGGAGCTACAGAAGGCCGCAGTCAGTGCGGAGCTCGCACAACCGCTAACTGCGCCGCGGCAACCTCCAAAGGGAGCTGTAGTAACCGCTGGCGAGAGGTCGTGGAAGCCGCTAGAGGAGGATCTTGATGAGGAGTTGGCTGACGCTGGTAACGAGGAGCAAAATAAACTTCGAGAGCGACAACGGGAGATGATTAACGCACTCGATTTAAGCAAGTGTGTCGATTGCCATCATAAATATCAATACCCTCACCCTTACCATTGAGGTTTCATTTAGATATGCTATAGACACTTCAAGAGCAGACTGGCAAGACGCTGAATCGCAAGTGGCGCGGAATGCCGGATTCACAGGCAAGTCCGATGTTGTCAGCGTCAAAACCGCCGGTGTCAAACGGAAGGCAGAAGAGGACGCACTCCCCATTACTCCAGCTCCTGGAAAAGAGAAAAAGACACGGAGAGGTAAAAAGGCAAAGCGATGACAACCTTTGGGTCAAACTGCGCTCGCCTGGTGGCAGGGGCCTGGTCAATATTACAATGATAGTGACAGTATTAAATGTTTCATTTTGATTCAATGGAACATTTTTGCTCAGGCTTCCTGACCTTCGCCATCTTCGCGTAAGACCATCCAAAGCAGGCCACTAGTCTGTACGATTGCACTTCCCACTTCTGGCCAACCTGTGCTATCTAGGATCTGGTCTTTAATGTATGTCATCACGAGCTGTGCAGCAATGTTGAAGTGTTCCGCCACTTTGACGAGGTTCGGATCGAGATCTTGTGAATGGGTTTCTGCCGCATTCAGGGCGTGACGAACCCAGCCATATGCAGAAATAAAAAGGAAAAGAAAGGCATCACGAGCGCACCCAATGGATGATTTCGGTGGTGCGTAGGCTTTGAGGAACTGCAGGTAAGACCAAGAAACTACGTTAGCCAGTCACAAGAACAAGAGGAGATCAGGAGACGGAACTTGGTCAAAGTCATGGTGTGGGCTTCAGGCGCTCTGATGCCATAGTGGGGTACTCTTCGAACTTTGTGTCTGGTTTCAATTGAGTGGAGAGCTCCTCGTCTACTTCGGAGACTTTTGCTGCCCGTTCCAGGACTAGTTGGCTTTCAGTCAAAGCGTCCATTGGGACTTCTGACTTGCTTTGCTCTATGGGGTTCTCATAATGGAAAAGACGAGGGCGTCGTCTAGGCTGGCGCGCATAATATAAACATGCTAGGTAACAAGAGTCAACACTCGCAGCGGTTTGATGAATGTGGCATTACATGACGTCGAAAAATTGCGAACGACTTACTCTTGCTTATATAATTTGATCTCAAAACCACACATTGAAAAATTATGGCTTATTTATGAGAGAGACCCTACACGTCTCCTGACCATATGATTCTTGTAAGTTCTATCAGGGGCCTACCTACGCTGTAGTTTTTAGTGCATAATGGCTCGGAGTAACTGTACTCGAAACGCCGTGCAATCGCACTGTGCGAATCGTTCTCTCAAAAGGAGATGAATTGATTCTTGATAGAAAGAATTACCAGATATGAAAATGATGTCCTTCACCCGTACCGAAAAGCATGCTAGATAACCGACCCTCCAGGCTCAAGCTCAAGCTTACTAGTAAATTTAGGAAAGACCGTCTTTCGAAGACATTCCTTATCTCGACTGAAAGGTTGAAAATAGTGCTGGATACACTGGCAACGTATAAGCATTGTCCAACATGTAACAAAAAACCGGAACAACGTTAGAACTCCTTGACCTCCGGCGCCCCACATCAGCAATTAATACAGTTGTAGATGCATATTCCATAAACGATGATGTCCCTGCCCGGAACCCACGCAGCCTCAACCCACTTCAAGTTATCAACCCCTTCGTCCGGAAGACCGGGACGAGTAACACTTTTTCTTCCCTCGGTGGTCTCAGTTCGAGTGGTAGGTGCATTTACGTCGACGAAGAATAGGCCAAGGGGGGAGTCGGGGCCTACGATTTTACGGAACTCCTCGAATGCTTCGGAGGGAGGCTCGACGGTAGGCTCGTAGGTGAACTCGTAAGGCTGGCCCGTAGCAAGCCATCTCTCCGGGTAGTAGGGTTTCGAAGGTGAGCTGATTGGCTCCGTGATACTGTCACTAGTGGACACCATCACCTCCCCGACCTCTAGTTTGGTGTGGCCGTGGACTAGGCACACGCCGTAAACGTAGTTGTGTTTGGCGATGAAGGGGGTGAGTTTAGCAAAGACTTCGTCGCGGTTTGTGAATTTCACATGGGCTTCCTCGACAGTGGGAAGGGCATTGTAGGCAGCAGCGATGTCGGACATGTGTATAGAGTTATATTCTTGGAGACTGGCACAAAGGTGTTATGAAGCCAAGACTGGTTTGGCGGATGGGTTTCGTAAAGGATGGTGTTCGTCCTCCTCTTTTATACAAGTACCTGTCGCAAACTTCCAAAGGTCGCAATTGGCCTTGTTCCGAATCTCCAGCCAGTGACTGCCAATCCGGAGAGGATTAAACTTGGAGAAGAAACAAGCGGGTCAGGCCCACATTTGGGTAGTACCAAGGTACACGCATCGCTATCACCGCGCACGGTGACAGTTAGTTTGTGCGCATCGGTGATAATAAATATCCGCAGCTGATCTTATTGCACATCATGCTCTTGTCAGGATTTGAAGAGATCCTGTACCTAGTGCGCCCACTTAAAACTCGAAGGGAGTAGGCGGATGGACGTTTAGGGCAAATGTCTTCTGAATCTGAGTAGCCGAGCCAAATGCAATTCGAGCGACCGATTGGGGTGAGCAAGACATATAATATTTTGACAGTTTTACATACGTCACGGCACCCACAGGTATGTTCTAAAAGGGTTCTGCCATCTGATCCGCAAAGGTCGTTCCGTCCTCATTGTAGAAGAAGCATAACCATGAACAGAACAAATTTTCCCTCACAGGGTGGAGATGATTTCAAATCTTATTCAAAATTATTCGGGAGTTGTAGGCTTATCGATCCGACCCGTTCACTCCACGGCACGGAATAATTCAATGATAATCGGATTCTAGTGCACAGACCCATTGAAACTTTCTAAATCAACGTGGAGACGTCGCCAAACAAATATACTTGTATTCGAATTCGTTCTAGCAGGCTTGGCCAGAATGGACACGATGTCGCGCTTTGAGCAATCACATTCTGATTTATGTAAATTTTTTTGTAAAATTATGGCTCTTTTTTTTTTCTGGCTCGTAGTATGAATTCACATACCGGAGCTGACTGTGATGTGATTTATGTAAGGCCAATTGTTAGGCACCGGGAGCGTGTGACTGCCATCAATACCCAAGTATGAATTGTGCTCTCTTCATAAAGGCGTGAGTAATCAAACGAGAAGCCCCGATGGGATTCTCCAATTCGGAGGCACGTATCATGCGAGTGTCTATGTAGGAAGTAATAACAACTGAGTAAGGCATCGTTCTTGTATTCAACCGATGGTGCAGAACTTCGACTTACATTTTACATAAACTATTTTTTCAAGTATTTTAAAACAGTATTACTGCTATTGTTGGAGGCAGAGACCAATTCAAGCTCTGGATCTAAAACTCACGCGAAGAATTAACCTATTGTGGAAAAGAAGTTCAACAGTGCTACTGTTAGGGCGAGGGCTGACTGAACTATCCGGAGGGTCCTGTTTACCGTCAATGAATCACTGGACATTCTGCATATCCGCATTTGGCACTAATCGTATGCTGTAATGATACCGTTGTATTGTAACCTTTCCCGTGAAATCAACAATAATTGCCGATGAAGAGCGAGATGGCTTCACATGTGCCCGGGCCTAGGTAAGGACCTCATGCATGCCTCCTTTAAATTCTCGGGAAGTTTATAAGGGATGGATATGCCGATCAGGTTCGTTGAATATCCATTGCGGAGGTTATGCCCACTCAGGCCCTCCCCCTCTGAATCGACAATTTACCTAAATTTCAAGAGAGGACTCCTAGTTACATAAGGACGCCCTGAGATCGGCTGTCTAAAGAAACCCCACCGTGGCATTTCATGTTGCGTATTATCCGACACCTGGCCTGGTCCTAGCTAGAAGCCAAGTGGCATCACGCAACTGAGGAATCGCCTACCGTAGACCCTACGCCACTTGTGCCCCTGGTCTCTCGAAGTTGAATGGAATGGCTGTTGCACGTGACATGTTTCGATAAGGATCTTGGCGCTGACATATACCTAGCCAGCACTTGGCTGGGCTTTTGTTGTGCATCTACTCTTGAGACCACGCATCATGGCATTTACCAGTGAAAACATCTTGTCCGCCCCCATCCTTAACAATGTCACACTCTCCCCGGATGGTCGTAAGCTTATTTACTGCATGGCGTACCCTCTAAAGGCTGGTTGGTAACATACGCCTCTTTTAAAGACTTATGATTTCTGAGACCGGTGTGTAGGGGATCATCATACTTCATCGCTTTGGTACTCATCTGACACGACGAAGGCTGACAGCGCGAGGCAGCTGACTTCCGGTTTATTCCAAGATGTATACCCAATATGGAACCCGAGCTCCGATATAATATTTTTTTTGAGCGATAGACACAAGCAAGGCGGTCCGAAACAGATATACCAATATATTTTAGATAGTCCCGGAGAGCCGAGCCTCTTAATCAAAGCTTTTGAAGGAAATAAACGTGGCGTGCGTAGACTGGCCCATTCGATATGAGTAGCTCAAGTTGAAGAAACCTCCCAGATAGAAGAGTATAGAGTCTCTCCCGATGGACGCTATATTGCCTTCTCCTCTGCTGATGAACCTACTGCAGAAGAGGAGAAGAAAGACTCCGATAAAGATGACGCTTGTGTCTGGGGAGAAAGAAAGGGTAACTTTTAACAGATTAAGGCAGAGGAATTTTGAACCAATTTTAGTCAGGATTTGCGCGCTTGAGACTGTATACGATCAGCACAGGGGAGGTGAGGACACTTGTCGAAGATGAGAGACACGTCGACTCTTTCACATGGAGCCCCGACTCGAAGGTATCATCTCGTTTTGAGCAGACATCGGTCAAAGCTCACTCTAGTTTCCAGAAAATCCTCTACTTACTTGCTGAGAGATCAGATCTTGAAGCTATTTGCTTTGAGACCACCTCGTTTTTTGTCATCTCGATAGTTACACCCCCCTCCGCTTCTAAGGCGAAACACGTCGTGGATCTGGAGCGCGCTCCGCGAAGCGATCTAATTTGGCCTTCCTCTCGCCCGGAATTTTACACTTGCCAAGGGTACATCCCTACAGAGGATGTCGATGCTCTCGCTGTCCATCGTCATTCCCTCGATTCTCCCGATCCTCATACCGATCCTTTCTACCTCGGGGATACAGATGATTTGTTACAGCTCATGAATCTACATACCTCTAACGGGGAATTTGCAGTTGTAGTTGCGTCTGGCATGACTACACGAGTAGATGTTCTCAACCATGATGGAAAGCTGTTCACCCTTTTCGACTCAGATACGCGTCATAGTTGCCGAGATTTCGATGTGAAAAGAGTGGGGGATGAGTACATAATAGCAACTATCCGTAGTTCGAGTCCAAACAAAGAAGCTCCAAATGTTTGGGTAGGGAAAGGAAATCGGACTAGAAATGTACGTGGTATAGACTCTGTTGTTGCAAGGATTTGTTCGGATGAACGTGCACAGCTTACTCTTACCACAAAAATTTCTTCACACTATTCTTGGCTAGCAAACCATAAGCTAGGGCACGTAGAAGCGTTTGAGTGGACAGGTGCAGACGGGGTGCCTCTGGAGGGGATGGCGTGGTTCCCACAAGGAGTTGATCCTTCTGATGTGGGGAACCCCCTGCCCACCATTTTGCAACTGCATGGCGGGCCATATGGGTAAGCACCTACTGATAGCCTCACCCTCCCACTTACGTGTTTATCAGCCGTGACACTCCCGATCTACAGCCCTCTCACTTGGTGTGGCAACCTATGCTAGCGGAAAGAGGTTACCTGGTGTTGACTCCCAACTATCGCGGCAGTACGGTCGATCTTCGGACCGTCTTTGCATTGTAAATTACTAACCTTAGGACCATAGGTGTGGGACGTGGCCACGTATTCGCCCGAGCTGCTCATAACTCGATGGGAACGATCGAATGGTCCGACGTCAATGGTATGGTCGACGAGGCCGTGAAGCGCGGTTTTGCCGACAAAGATAAGGTTGTGAACTCATTGAGCTTCCCCCATTATTACTGATCGTTGTTCAGCTCGCGATAGGTGGTTGGAGTCAAGGGGGATTCATAGCTGCTTGGGGAGCCTGTCAAACCAAAAACAAATTTCAGTGCGCAGTCATTGGAGGTGGAATCAGCGATTGGGGTGCTCTTGCGCTCAAGACCGACGTGCCTGACTCTCTGGTAGCATGTCTTCTTGTATTATGCATACTCTACTTATATTGCTGTAACAGGTAGAGCTTTCAGGAGCGGCACCATGGCGGGGAGCCACTGCCAGACTTGACGGTGACCCCATTCGTCACGTGAAGGATGTCGAAACTGCGATCCTCATCCTTCACGGGGAGCTCGACATCCGTGTTCCCGTCGGGCAGGGAATAGGGTTCCATAGAGGCCTGAGACGCATGAGCAAATACCCAGATCGACATACATTAGTATTATATCCTCGTGAAGACCACTTGTTAGTGATATTCTGTCGTATTTATAAGCTTCATATTCTCACCACGGTGACATTCTGTATAGGTTTGTCGAGAAAAAACACGCTGAAGACGTCATGAAACGAGTCATAGAACATTATGACAAGTGGTTGAAGAGATTGTAGTCTCCGAGGCCCGGGCACATCTGCTTTCGTAGTCCCATATTCAGAAGTATGTCTCGATTAGACAATGAATGATACTTTCAAAACACACGGTCCGATGAATTCGCACTGGGGGGGAATTCAGTTGCTTCAGTATAACGCGGCGCCGCTAGCCTATTGTAATCTGTTATTTGAACACGCACAGAAGAATACTGTCCTCATCGCAACTTAAGACCCTTTCTTACTTACTTCGACAGTTGAGATCGATCTATAAGTCACTTACCTTCACAGCCTAATTGGATCGGGATTTTGGGCACTAACTAATCTCTGAAGTGTTCATAATTCTCATAATACGAAACTGCAGGTAATCGACTGGGAAAGTGGTGATAGCGAAGAAAACTCGTGGGATATCTATACATTGGTAAATCCAGACCATGCAAAATACAAACGCCAAACCCAGTGAGCCTTGAAGGAATGAAACTTGATGATGATGGAAAAACGTCGTCCAGAGCAGAGTGTATAGGTTCCCTGCGTAATTCAGTGACGCGTCAAGTTGACTTGCATAGATGGAATATGAAGTATGTTCGAAGTCGCGGGCCCTTCTTTGATTAGACGAAGAAGGTTCACTGATGCATTGTTCCCATATGCGAAGCCATCCAAGTTAACCCACTGGCTGAAGCATCCATAGTTACCTAAGCCCCTTGATGGTGCAAAACTACGAAACGAGAAAAAATTATACTGAGACGTCTCTTGAAGCCTCCATGCAGACACGTACCGGTACTCATTATTCCCTGTGTCCCAAACCGCAATCCTTGGGACAGAGACGCCTTGCAGGGTATGGAGGACATCAACCGTGTCCGTTTCATCGACAGTGTAGTCATAACGTGTTGCGTAAAGTGATCCATTTATTATTTCAAATTGAAGGTCAAGCTTCGCGGAATCAAGAGTGCCCACCCAATGACCACCGATCTCGTCTAGGGTCTTCTCGGCGAGAATCTCGTCGAAAGCAGGAAGGAAATGATCGATAGCGATGTTTGTAAGGTCGTATGCGTGCGAGAATGCCCCGGTGGTGAGGACTACTACACCAAACGAACGAGCAGGAATAAGGGAGAACGCGGTATGATGTGTTTGGAGATCACCCACTTCAATATACCAATCCTAAATTAGAAGTGATCGGAAGATGAGGTTGTCAAAGCCACGCACTCTTCTGGAATACATCGACATTTTGCTTAAAGCTGTCTTGGACTTTGTATATTTCCCATAACATTCCCATGGCTGTGTGGCCATCCCAGTAAGCATGGATTGCTCTAAGCCACTCACGCAGCACTTTCGGCGGGAGGAGGGCTTCCTTAGCTGAAGGGTTCAGTAGTGACTGAGAGAGCTTCACTAAATCGGAGAGGGATGCCACTTGGCCGCCCGCTGGGTTGGTGGCATTAAAATCCATGTCCTAAATGATGGTGGAAATTCAATATGAATCGTAGAGTAATGCCAAGCTTACCGTCTCAAAAGGCGCGGCGGAAGATACAGCCGCGTGGCGAGCATTCTCATTAGTAATAAGAAAAGAACTGCCGTTCAAGCCCAACGGACGGATTACATCGCGCTCCATCAATTGGGCGTGGGTGGTCGGAATGTCCTTTCCACCCGTCTCCTTTTCATATTTTTCATTTGCACGTACGTTCGCATAACCTAGAAGATTGTAGCCTGTATTGGAATAAATGGGGTACGTATAAGAATCCGCAATGGGGTTATTAGAATTCAACGCCTCTAGAAAACGTGCGCGGTTTGGGAGTGGAGAGTCTGTGCTGTTGAGAGAGTGGGGCCAACCAAGGGCTGTCTCCGGCGGCCAGTCACGACCGAGGCCAGACATGTGTGACATGAGTTGGCGCAGGGTTATTGGGTCCAATGGATCTCGTTCGGAGGCAGCGTCTACTTGTGAGACGTATTTCGCCACAGGGTCATCCCTCGCAGTCATTATTTCTATTAATAGGGGGGTGTAAAACGCTGGGTAGAAATACCTTACAGATTGACGGCTCCCCTCTCTCGTAAGATGAAAGTTTCAAATGCAGTGAAAAGCTTAGAAATGCTCGCAATGCGGTAGATTGAATGGCGATCGACCTGAAGACCGTTGTCTCCAGATGTTTCGTTTGCCCTTAATGGTCCATGGAATAACTCAAGGACGGTGTCATTGGAAGTGATAAGTGCGACCGCCACCGAATCAAGATTTTCCCTGCTCTCGTCGAAATAAGCCTGAAGGGCGGTCTTAAATGTATCTGACGCGTTGATTAAGCGAGGATCTGAGGCCGATGGAGGAGCGGTGGCAAGCAAGCGTGGGAGGGGAGCCGGACATTGGGGAGGAACGCGTCTTGGGGGAATCTTGGGCACGGTAGAATATTTGTATGTCACCACACCGTTCAAGGCCAAACTGCAGACCAGAAACGACAAAAGTCCTCGTTGGTAAGCGTTATTCTTCTTAGATACAGGTTCGTTGGTCTGACAATATGGACGTTCATGAAGTGTTAAAAAGAAATGATCAAGAAACAGAGAAAAAAGAAACGCACAGTGGCAGTCGACTGAGGATCGTCAGGGTCAGTACTGGACACCTGTTGATATGGACGACGCCATCTTTCTAACAGCGAAGTGATCATATCCATGTACGTTAGAGAGGGCAGGGGTTGAAGTAGTCGCTACGCGCGAATCACTGTTTGTTTTGGCACGTAGTCTGAAAAGGAAGTGTTATATCCTTCAACAGAAGTTGAGAAACTGTCTCTTTATTGAGACTGAATGGTGGTTTGCGTTAGGAGGTGTTATCTTCATGGGCGGTTGTAGGCGTCACGGGAACCATGTGCGACTACTAGCCTAGGCCCCCCTTGCACGGCGTAGTGGGCTGAGAGATGCAGATATTCCTAGCCCCAGTAACCCCCCAGTAGACCTGAAGCCTGAGGCCTGAGGGTCCATCAAACGCCCATTCAATTGATGTTGACCCGACAACACTCCTCTATGCTAATTATAAATGCCCCCAGAAAGGCTGAAGCCTTGGTTTTTTTTTTGGGATTGACATCAGTACTATTGCCATTGCGCCTTTTTAGAGCGCCAGGAGTGCACTGCTTCTGTGCCCCGTTACATCAATACGTACAACTATAACAACCCATGGTTCGTGTATCTGTCTGTCACAATTGGGGTCGTACCTGGTCATGGCCAAAGCGTCATGATCATTGGCAGTCGCGGAGCGATCTCCGGGTACGGTCGATTCGATGATCTCCTGATGTGGAGTTCTCCAGGAAGAGACAGGTAAGCAAGGGTAAGCAATAGTGCCAACAACTTAGGGCTAAAATTTGCGTATGGCGGTCCTAAGATCCCGGTATGGTGGCTATATCCTGCCAGGAGCATGGGCGAGAGCTGTTGACTCGGGCAACATCCTGAGACTGAACCTTGCAATTTTAAATTATTAGATTTACGCGTCCGAGTCGTGGACTCCGGGAAGGGATTGCGAATTTTGCACTGGAAAGGCTTTATCAGTATGCTCACAACACAGCAAAGCGCTCTGCCGTAGGTCATGCTTACAAGGCCATGCTAACATGATCGTCATAGTAATCGTTAACCGACGCTGGTCATCACACGGAGGAGTGACGAGTCGGAAGACGAACAGAACTACGAGCGGCTTAAGCGATGCAAAGAGGGGAATGATATCTAGAAGGCATGACAAACCAAAGAAACACTGGACGATCTTTGACCGATTTCAATTTGTGTAAAGCGGAAGTAGAACTTTGAAAGAGACGTATCGGCAGACGACGAAAGGACTTTAGGTTGAAAAGGTTGTTAAACTACTTACTGTAGAGAGACTGTAAGCTGTTAATGAACGTCCACTCACGACCTGCGCAATGACTGTCGGATCCCTGAACAACGGGTTGATCAACAACAACGAAAGAGGCATCACACTGTATCTGCTTGCGCTGCGTGTCGTTCACACTAGGGACCCCGTTGCTATTTGAAGTCTAAGTAGAAGATGCTGTCAATTGAGCTCGGAGTATGGCCCTTGATCGGGACGTATCTCGTCACGGCATAAATTCTCCCGGCGCATCGTGGATTCGAAAATGATGCACACAGATGTAACAAAGTATCATGATATTATGATGCACTGGTATATAGATTAGGGGTCCTCGATGATCTTGCGTATTCGGGAAGAAAGTGTCTTTAAACGTCGGACGAAGACGCAAGAACGCGCACAGCTCGAGCCTGAGTGCTGAAAATATTCGCTTCGAAGACCAGTGCGTGCGTCGCAGTCTGCATTGCGGTCCCAAATAAGCCCTCCATCTTGGGTAAGATAGCATTGACAGTCTTAATATTCTTCGAATTTTTCACTGTATGTTTCTTCGACTTTCCCTCTACGTAGGATGATCTCTGGGTGCTATGTACAGAGACGCAGGCGTTAATTGTCAGTTGGAACGAGAACACGCATAGTGCCAAAATGTTAATTGGTACCAGCACATGACCGCGACAGGAAGCTTCAAATTTTCGAAATCAACGCGCAAATATTAGTGCGTTTGCACGTACAAATGTGGCAGTTGAAGTTCCCCGTTCTCATCTAGTGACACTCCTACTTGGAAAGTCGGAATTTGAGATGGTATTGTGATAGTCCTATACGCAGCTTGACCTCATGTCACTCTCCTTCTGCCTCCTCGCTTGGACAGTCGAATCTACCCTCTGACGAGGTTACGCAATTAAAGTTAAGGTCCTATGTATTCATTTCGGTAAGTCGGCGAACAAAATGTCGAACGCAGTACAGACCCGGTCAATCACAAAAGCCATGCCTTTGCCGCCTCAGTCACATCATCCCATCCACCTGATTTCCTTTCCCAGTTTTGGATGCTTTCGACCTCTGCGTTACCCAGCCGTCCTCCGTTGTAGAGATGAGGGTAGACGCCATCCACCCCATACTGACCCCGAACTGCAGCTGTGGCGTCTTCCCATACGATATCTTTTTCTATACGACCGTAGGGTATCCGTAGGATGTACACCAGTGTGTCGTCCGTGAAGAACAACTGCAGAGTTTTCGGTATTTGCTCGGCAGTGGAAAGGTGGATAAAGCCCGAAGTCGTGTCCAGAGGGCTGAGGGGAAGAACTTCAGGCAGGGGGTCAGGAGGTGGAGATGAAGCTGGGATGATTTTGTAAAGAAAGGTTGGCGTCGACATTATTGTGTGGTTAGCAATTGGTTTTGGATAAGATTTGAGCTGTGATATTAGTCGGAATTCGCCTGAATATCTTTGAGCACGATCAGAGAGTCACAGAGAGCGCAATCAGGCGCAATCCAGGTGATTTTAAAGAAGCAGAGTGTACTTAATAGAAGTCCTTACATAACGCAGGCTGTGTCGCGGTAGCATTCTTCCCCCTCGTGTTGCTCTGAGCCCCCAGGCCCTGGCTAGTGGCTACGTAGGCTCCCAAATTGCTCTGGCACTGTTGAGCGTTCACTGTTTATCAATTACATCGTATTTACCAGTGGTGGCACGTCCTCCGTAAGAAAGCTCCAAGAAATGCTCTAAGTTGGCAAACTTGAATCAATCTCCAAATGATTTGAAATTTCATCAGAAGCCACGGCTGTTCTCCCATGCGGCAAGTGATCAGGTTTACTTATTCCAAAGAAGGTCAAGACGCTCCAACCATGGCATGAAGGTTTAGAGAAGGCTGTCACTGGGCCACTGGCAGTGCACCCTGTCAATAATGTCATGCACTGCGAAGGGAGCTTCAGAAGACCTCTTTGGAAAGATAAGAGGCAGTCCTTCTATCTGTACCGCATTAATATCATAAAACAGCCAACCATTTCGAACAAACGTCCCTACCTATAACATCACAATTGCCACTGGGAACTCACCCGCGGGTAATTCCGAAATTGATGGACGCTAGAAGAAGACCCCAGACCATGCACCTTTGGGTACGCTAACAGCGCCAGATGTTCATGTTCCAAGCGACGTTTATTATGTTCTCGATCAAAAGACAGACTGTTTGATCGATGTCATTGCCAGCCAGGCTGTTCATCGTTCCTACCTCTTTAAAGTCCTGGCTTTTTGCCACTTATTTTCTTTGGTTCTGTTCAATAACTACTATGGCTGCACCCGCTCCTTCAGATTTATGGCTTGAGAGATCGCGCTTCGATGGCATGATTCTAGACGGAGTGTCTTACGGTGCGAATATTCACACAAAGCGATTACCAGGTTGTTCAACTCACCAACGCAATTGAAGGGATATTGTTTGTCCTGACAGTGCAATGCACGTACGCTCTTATGAACAAATCACAATATGCGGGCGGCAGCCTGAAAACGGAAACCCGCAGTCGTTGGCTGCTGCTTCTTTATATATTTGTGACCTTTACACTCGCCACAGTGGGATTTGCGGGAAATGCGAAGTACAGTCAAATGATCTGGATTGATTTGCGTGACTCTCCGGGCGGACCTGAGGAATTAATTATAAATGAGCTGGGCTTCTGGGAAAATCGTATGGCGTTGACTAGGTATGGATTCACTCAAGGACAAGAATTACCTTAATCTCAAAACAAACTCCCTGACAGTTACTATATTATGAGCTGGATCATGGACGTGTTGTTGGTATACAACAGAATCACTCTTATTGCCACCTCCACACTCATTCCTAAATTCCAGATACATCGCTGCTTCATTATTTGGAATTGGCACGTACTAGTTGTAATTTTCATGTCCATGCTTCTCCTTGCCAACGTGGGTGAGTCTTTTTATACCCCTTCAAGGTGTGTGTACCCCTCGAATTCAAATAACATGTATGGCTCCTAGTCATGGCTATCTTGACCTTGGTTGCATCGTCGAAAGGCGCAGTGTTTACCAACATCAATTTTCAATTAGCTTACCTCGCAATTTCCATCTCCACAAACTTCATCTACACTATTTTAGTCGCCGGTCGCTTACTTGCTCTGCGAAAGCAAATCCGAGCGGCCCTCGGAGAGGAGCACTCAAAAATATACATTTCGGTTGCGTCTATGGTTGTCGAGTCCTCTGCGTTGTACTCCGCGTTCGGCGTGTTGTATGTTGTCACATTTGCGCTACATAACAATGTGGAGAACCTTGTCTTTTTATGGATTATCCACGTTCAGGCGAGCTTGCACTGATCTACCTATCATGCTAGAGGGGTACTGATCTTTCTCTTTTTGCGGATAGGGAATTGCGCAACTACTTATCATCTTACGTGTGGCACAGGGACGGGCAATCACAAAAGACTTAACAGCTGGCCGGCAAAGTACTTCACTCGGTTTTGCCCCGCCCTCAGTGGGTCAGGCTGTCACTGTCAATACAGGCGGCTTAATCAGTGGAACGCACACAACGACGCACCAATCGTCAAGTTCACGATCATTGGGCGGCAGAGAGTCGGATAAACCTGTAGTGAACACTATCTTATCGGATGAGGCGTAAGGCCTTCCCTGGATTTATGAATGCCGCCGGTGGGAGATATATATATCTCAGAAAAATATCTTGTGCTATGGACTGCTATATAGCACTCTATAGCTTCCCATAGCATTACTCGCCACGTTAATTTTTTCAGACTGAGCGTCAGTTTCTCGTTAATCTATTATTCCCTCACATTCAGGGGGAAATATTGTATAGTGATTGCGTGTAGTACCTCGCTGTACTAGTAGGATGTTCAGTTAATATATAGAAACTCTCAGACAACAGAGCATGACCATTGTGTTCCGAGTTCCGTTGGTAGATGCAGGGCTGTTATTTTATTAGGCAATCCCTCAATTTACTCGGAGTATTTGATCCATCAAAGTGACAGGTATTACGAAAACTGACAGCAGATACACTCTGACAGATAATAGCATTTTCGAACGGAGCGGCCCGCTGACTCCGAAAGCCAACACTCCGTCTTCCATCAATGAACTGAATTCATCGCGTCGCATAAATTATGTACATAGCTGGTAATAAGTTTTTGGAGCTCCGTCAACATTTCTAGTCCTGTATGTCGTCTCCTCCTCCCCAGGATCCATGGCTTGAGAAATCGCGCTTCAACGGCATGATTTTGGACGGTGTTTCTTTTGGTAAGAAATTTCGGTCAAATGGCATGGCATGCGCAGCTGGCTGGCTTTAATCAGTTGCACAGGGATCTTAACTGTCCTGACAATACAATGTTTCTATGCTATTCTAACCCAATCTGAGCGAGGTTGCGCCAATTTGAAAGCAGAGAGGCGCACCCGCTGGAAACTGCTGCTATACATCTTTGTGACTTTCGCGCTTGCCACTGTAGGCTTTGCAGCAAATGCTAAGTACAGTGAAATGATTTGGATTGACTCTCGAAACTCTCCGCAAGGACCTGAAGGACTCATCCAAGATGCGCATGCGTTAACAACTTGGCAAAACCGCATGGGGCTGATAAGGTGAGAAACACTCATTCCCCAGATATTCGTCTTAGCAAGAGGAAAATACAGCTACTATATCATGAGTTGGTTAATGGATTTCTTATTAGTATGTGCTGGAATCTTCATTGGATGTCGCTTTGACTCTCACCACGTCTTGCGTAGGTACAACGCTGTATTGTTATCTGGGATCGGAATATCTTAGTTTCTATCGCCATGTCCGTGGTTCTCTTGGCCAATGTGGGCGAGTCAGACTCCTCTCGTCTGTATAATATATCAACTCATCAGAGTGGCACCTGGTCTAGCCTTGGCTATTGTAACCTTGATCATGACGGGTCCCTCGAAAACCGAATCTATCCTACGCAGCAACTTCCAACTAGCCTATCTCGTCCTTTCCGTCTCTACAAACTTCATCTATACGATCCTTATTACTGGTCGTCTACTCGTCATCCGCAGGAGACTCAGAATCGCCCTCGTCGCTGAGAATCCAATATTTCAAGAGGAACACTCAAAAATATATATCTCCGTCGCTTCTATGATCATCGAGTCTTCCGCGTTGTACTCCGCGTTTGGGGTGCTATATATTGTCACGTTTGCATTGCACAGTAACGTCGAGAACCTGGTCTCGTTATGGATACTCCATGTACAGGTGAGCCCCCCTCAGGACCCCGTCGTAGAATTTGTGTTCGTTTCTTGATTCATCTCTCGCGCAGGCAATTGCGCAGCTGCTCATTATCCAACGTGTAGCCCGGGGATGGGCCTTCTCACGAGACTTGACGGCTGATTTTAGTCGTCGTAGAACAATTCACGGCTCTACCTCATTGTCGGCTAGAGCAATGGGAGGCGGCTTGACAGGTTCACAATCATTGGGTATGATAGATGACTCGTCAGATGAGCCTTCAGATAAATCCAATACGGTCCCTTCATACGTTGTATGAGGAGCACACGATATAATACCCTGAGTGCATAGATTTGGGCGAGACAAGGAGGTTACCACCTAAATCATCACTGTTTTTCGACTTCGTCTTACCACAGACAAGCTCACAGGAAACCTTGACATGTAGTTTTATCAGGGAACTTGGTCCTGTCCTACAATGATATACTTTCATGCATAAACCGACCTATATAACATATATTTAGATCACTGTATAACTTAAACAAGTTAGAAATATAGCACCTATACCTACCACGGTTGGAGGTCGGTGTATACAACGAGAGGGAAGAGAAGGGCATCTAAAAGCCTCGATACAAATGGTTGGACATCAATACATTGTTCACGAGTCCACCTCCATATGCATCGAATTATCGGTACCGCTCTCGCCCGCTTGAGCGACATCATACCCTGCTACTTCCTGTTCATTGTCATTCGCATCATCTTTTTCCACAAACACTGTCGACTCTGACAAGGGTGATTTGACTGACGATTCGTGGGCACGAGTAGAGGCTAGCGGTTGTTCGGCATGCGATACTAACGCTGACGATGGAATGCCCTGTGATGTTGCTGGCGAGTGCGGGGTCGACAAGCTCGCTGACGACGAGGGGAATCCGTGTGACACGGCGGAATGAGGAAGAGAAGCTCCAGATGGCGACAGGGATTGCGGCGTTGTGGGTGTCATAGGTGAAGTTACACCGGCTTTGCGGGACCGAGCTGATTTATTGAAATGTCCGCATTTGGGGCACAAGTACTCTTACGTGTTCCGTCATGGAGGTTGAGGGAGGATGGTAAGGGAGCGGTGTCACGTTAAATGAAGTGAGCATATTTCCGTACAACATGTAGTTGATTACTTACGAGCCTCTTCCCATTGATCTTCTTTTACGAGACCATTATGCGAGAAGCAACGTTCGCATATGAGCGCATACCGTGAAGCTGGAGAGGGTCCGGTGCTCGCAGTGTCGTCTCCAAGTAATGCGTCCGCTAACTTGTCATACCATTGTTTGCGTGGCGCTGGCAATAGAGGTAGAGCCGCTGTGCCTTACGTGAGAGGGTACAGGAATAGCTAGGGATAGACACACGTACGTGACAGAGGCTGTGCTTGTGGACCCCCACGCAGAGGAGTTTGCGGAGCCAGTTGGTCGTAGTTTGGGGCGTTGGATCCATTAGGCCGTTCTCCGGTTCCGCCTTGTGATTGAATATGTGGTAGTGTCCCGCGTTTTCGTGGGCCTGTCGCACCGTTCGCCTTCTTATACGGGCATGTCATGTGCGACTTAGCACATCGGCACATTAGAAACAATAAAATATGTGACGTACCCCAACATTGGCTCCTTCATCATACCGATCCAGCAAGTTCTTAGTCGAATAATAATTTGTTTTCTTCTTAATTTCCTCTATCTTGTTCCGTTGCTGAACTAGCAGTTTCTTTAGAGTCTTTTCTAGTAACAACGCATAAGTGAAGGTTCCAAAGGCTAGGAAAGACGCAAGCTACCTTCTGCATCTCCTTTCCGAGCGTACCACAACTGAACTATGCGTCGCGTGAATAAGATACTATAGGGGCGTGAGTTCTCGCCACACCTTGCTCACGTTGGATGCACGTACATTATGGGACCAACGACCACAGGTATGCCCCACAATACTCCACTTCGCGTTCCACTACGATGGCCAACTATTCCCGCCCACCACAACGCGACATACGCTACCCATACAGCAAAAGCCCAGGTTGTCACAAAGAGCGTAGCACGTCGTTCACGCAATCGAATCTCCGAGAGCTGGCTCTGTCGTTTTCGAATGGAGAGCGCGAGCGACGCAAGAACTTGTTCGTAGTCCTCATCCGAAGATTTCTAGTGTTGCATTAGCGCACATTTTTAAGATATGTCCTTCTTACCTTTAAAAACCAAGAAAAGAGTGGCATCGCAGAGCAAGAGTTGCATAGGCGCCATTTAGGCTAGTGAATTTCGTAAGCATGTCCAAGTCAGCATCGGCCCATAGCCCTCGATGAATCCACCTCTTCAGCTCCACACCTAGGCCTGAACCAGATATCCGGACATAGGGCCTCTGCCAAAATTTTCGTGAGCCCCGAGTAATCAAAGTCTCCCATGCAAAAGTTTTATTTCCGTGGCTTGATATTTTTGTATCTCTGAGTCTTCGAAATGAAGTTTTCTCAAGTAGCCACTTTCATCCCAACTTCAGCTTCATGAGCTATTGATTGCTGCAATATGTTGCAAAAGAACCACGAGACTGGTAGCGGGCCCTGCCACGGTAGTGGCCTTTCCGTTATTTGGCAAACCAGGACAAATCACCCAGCTAAGCTCCGCTTAGAGGCTTGCACCAGACAGCTCTGTCAGACCAGCGCGTCTTTTCCTACAGTGTGCGATGGCACCGGTTAAGAATCATCGCGAATTCTACACCATGCTTCACATCCGAAAGCTTGTAACCGCTTAGGACCATTCAGACAATCTGGCGCCACTGGAAGCATCAATCTATGAAGACGGCGGGGGTGGGTTGTCCATGTGGTAGGGGGAAACTGGGGGGGGCATGGGGGGCATGCATCATGGCCCACGCTTGGCTGTGTTGACGATTTCTGGTTCCTTTTCAGCGGACCAGAGAACTACGGTTCTCCTGACATTCTTCGATTCTTTACCAGTTTTGACAACCAGCTGGGAACCCGGATTTTGCACTCAGCGCACTCCTTTCAAATTATTTAAGAATCATCTTGTCGATCGCTGTCAACGGTGTTTGGCTCCTCAGCTTCGTCTGATCTAGGTACTAGTACATCCTGCTGCATTCACTGCTCAACCTCTCTGGCTATCCGAGTCCGTACCCACAAGATGCTTAATGTTTCTCTTTCAACAGCCCAGATTCGTGCCACCATCAGCGCCTCACCGATTTCATCCATCTGCCTCGGGCTTGCGGTGATGGGTATGGTGTTTAAATACCTTTTATTTTCCCAGAGCTCCCGTGGAAAACTACCTCCTGGACCGCGTGGACTACCTGTCCTTGGTAACATTTTCCAGTTGCCAAAGTTCCAATGGTTGCGTTTCACAGAATGGAAAGAGCAATACGGTGAGGAATCGGTACCATCTCAGCCCTCCGATTGATTGACCTTCAGCTGCTTCACAGGTCCTATCTTCTCACTAAATTTGGCCAATTTGGCCGGCCAGCCCCTGATCGTCTTGAACAATTTCACCGTGGTTGCGGATCTTTTTGGTACGCACTTATTCCCGGGCTAAACCAATGCTTACAAACCATAAAGAACGCCGCTCTGACATATACAGCGACCGGCCTAGGTTCATAATGGCCTCTGCGATACTTAGTGCAGAGTCGTCTATGCCGTTCACGAGATTCGGAACGCGGTGAGATCACTTTATTTATGGCCGTAGTGGGTGGCTCCTGCTCAGCCATGGGCCTTGGTAGATGGCGTGAGATGCGTCGTGTTGCACACGAAGGACTTTCTAGATTTTCAAAACAATATCAGCCACAGCAGGAGAGAGACGCCTTGGATCTTGTGAGCGCGCTTCTCAGGGAACCAGCTGCATATACCGAACATATCTTACGGTATATATTATCTTTAAGACGCCACTTTCCACATTCAAGTCCCCTGCAGAGCTGCGTCTTCATCTATTCTGTCGACCATTTACGGCTGGCCGCCACTTCGTTCCGAGGACGATCAAGTGGTGCAGCGTATTAATGATATTGTACATCGACTAACTGAAGCTGCTCTCCCGGGTGCATACGTGGTCGATTTCTTCCCATATATGCTGCGTTTGCCTGTGTGGATAGCAAAATGGAAACGACAAGGTCTTGAATGGCAGAGGGAGAGCAGTCGGCTATTCGAACATCTTCTGGAGGATGTTAGGGGGATAATTGTATGTGATCGTCAAATTTCAGACAAAGACCTCATAGCATCATGATTCAGAAATCTGGCGGCAAACCGACATGCTTCTTGGCCACGGTTCTGGAAAATGAAAAGAAATACACCTTGACCACCCAAGAGTCTGGCTGGCTTTCGGGAACATTATTGTAAGAGGATTTTCTTAAGGATAATATCAATTTAATTATGCTGTTTCCGGTAGCGCAGCGGGTGCTGACACAGTTCGTTCAATTACCTTAAATGTAACCTTTCTAACATAATATCAACCAGACCGCCACATCATTAACAGCGTTCGTGCTCGCCATGACATTGTACCCCGACGTAATGCATAAAGCCCACTGAAATTGACATGGTGGTTGGCCGGGAGCGGATGCCGTCATTTGCAGATCAAGCACATCTTCCGTACATTCGTGCAGTAGTAAAAGAGGTTTTACGCTGGTGGCCTCCGGGTCCACTCGGTGCGTCGCAGCTGGAAGTGTTTTCGTGGCTAACCGACCCATACGATTTTTCACAGCTATTCCTAGGCGTTCTACACAAGTGAGCATTACAAAGTTACTTGCGAAGCAGGGACTGAAAATCAGGGACCAAGATGATTGGTACAACGATTACTACATTCCCAAAGGCAAGTTTCAAGTGAACGTTCAGGTACTTCTGAAGCTGAGTCCAACCCCCTAGGGACCATTTTGATTGCAAACGTATGGTGAGTGTAGAACATGGTGACGCCTTTTAACAGATCGTAAATCTGATGTCATGGTCCAGGGCCATGAACCGGTGAGAGTAATCGTTCCATTATCGTATATCAGACTTCACATAGGACAGAGACCCGAACTATTTTCCTGATTATGAAGGATTTAGACCAGAACGTTTCCTTGACGAATCTGGACAAGTCGATGTTAGCCCTCCAGACACTCACTCGCGAGGGCAAGTAACATTTGGGTTTGGAAGACGGTTGGTTTCTTAAAAATAGATGTTATTTCTCACTGTTTACAGGTTTCTGCTTATACAGCATCTGTGCCGGGATGAACTGGGCAAATCAAGCTCTGTTTATCAATATTGCGTTGATTTTGTGGGCGGCGAACATAGGAAGAGCTGTTGACGCAGAAGGAGTTGAAATCATCCCGTCAATGGATGTATTTTCAGACAGAGGGTTAGCTGTGTGAGTCATTCCATTGATACGGAGATTTGATTTGTACGTCTCACTCTATCCTGTGTTTGCCAGTCGACCTAAACCCTTCAGGTGCACGATCACCACACGGTCATCAGGTGTCACTGAAATGTTCGAGTTAAGTAAACGATTACGTTGGTAAACCAAATCCATCGGTAGAGCCCTTAGTTAAATTACCTTGCTTGCAAGGTCTATTCCCCACCTGACAATGTGACAGGATAGTTGTGATTCTGATGATGGTTGGCAAGATACATGTATCCACCCTCTCATATCATTATCTGATCCCTTTTCGTGTATCCGTGCTTACATATTGGCATTATAAATCTTTGCAATGTTTTCGATTCCCTTGCTCCCGCTCTGTTATGTACCTCTTTTTTTTATTCTAATCCACTCTAGTTAATTTAAATTTGCAGTGTGCTGCATTTCCTTTCCCACCACCCTGATGTCTTTGCATTGAGTTCCTCTGTGTGCAGGTATGCATCCAACTCCTGCATGAACATCTGCTCGTCAAAATCTCAAAGTAAGCTGATTGTGTCTTGCCCTGAGCTTCGTGATAGCAACACATAAAGGTTGAATAGTGTTAGTCGGCCTCCTGTCGGTGGGGTCGCAATGTCAACAATTACATTTGGTATTGTCTGCCCTTGTGAATGGTAATCTGTGAGTGTGTATGCTGGTGTAAGTGGTAATTGGATTCATGTTATTTTTTTCTGCACTCTCTTCTTTTCTGTCACAGGTACTGTTATCTTGAAACTTTTCTTGGCCGGTTCTATCGGTAGCACCCCTTCTTCCAATCCTCCCAGCTGTTCAGGTCACATTCTGTACAACTTCACCAAGATACACAGCGGGGATTTCAATATTTAAACTCGGTTTGAATTACAATGTAAACTATATTTCAAGTTTAATTAGATATTTAAAGTAATCTTAAACTTGAAGTTTACAATGTTCATAGAACATTAGTTTGTATTTTAAGTTTTCATTTCCATCTTGCAACAATCTAAATCACATATTAAATATCAAATACAGACTTAATTACAATGTTAGTCACAGTTTCAAGTAAAAATTGCTGTAAAACTTAGGATTATATTCCAAGTTTTTTCTCACTGGGAAATCTTCATCACAATTTCAAATTGCAACAGAAATTTCTGCAAACCTTTAAATTTCAAGTGAAAATTGGTGTTCAAATATAGGATGAAACCAAATATTGAACTTGGGGTTATATTCCACCTTTAAAGCAATCGCCCAATCAATGGGTGATCAATGGGTGATCATCACGAATTGGTCACCTGATCACTGCACAACATTGTGTACAGGTATGAAACAAAAACATGTAAACTACAATGGGAGACTGTCAAAGTAGGCACTCGCGGCATGCCTGTTACTGTGCTTCAATCGGTGAGAGTGTGGCCTCTGGAACTTCAAGGCACTCCAACCCCCACCATTCCTCAGGACAGCTTTACCTTGGCAAATCTCCTCCAATTGAATCTGAAACCATACCTCACACGATGATGTCCAATATCCCATATTGAGGCCACATGCAGCCCATTGCGAGTGCTTAGGCCACCATGAGTCTTCAGAGCATTGCTCTTTATTCCCTAACAAACTATTAGCATGATTAAAAGATGTGATATACTTGTTTCAACATACCAGTATATATATGATAGACACCACAAATGAGATCCATTTCCATATCAGAAATTTCATCATCATATAACAGTGTACCATCAGGAAGCTTCCACGAGCGGCCGAGGGCAACACTGTCGAGTGATGGACCTTCTAAGGTGGCAAGGGCGCTGAGACTCTCAATTGCAAGTCACCACACAATGCCTCCTCAAAGGAGAGCCGCACGGGCGCGTGGCAGCCTTAAAAAGTCATACTGGGCACGTGTGTAGGCGGCATAGTCAACTAGGTCCGGGACATATCGGGGTGGTCTAAATCTGAGGTCATAGTGCTCCTTCGCACCCTCAACATCCACAGAGATTGGATTAGGACTGGTGTGGGAACTGAGGGTAAGGAAGGGAAGACCATGAGCTACAAGATATCATACAACATCTTCACGATATGGACCACATTGCATACGAAGGCACTGGATAGCAGTTTCAGCATCTTGGATGGCCACACGCCAAGGCGACACTTTGACAGGGTTAGCACTGAGTGTATTGATGAAAAAGAACACCGTGGAGTTGAGTGTTTGTTTCGTTACACTCAAGTTAAGCACAGGATTGTCCTGCAAGGTAGTCCTCAGAAAATGTGGGCTTCCGGGATTAAGGTCCCAAAGCGCCTCTGATATCTGAGGCAGTGCATCATGTTCTGTGTGAAGGAATTGGTGCAAAAAATTGGTGATTGGAAGTTGTAGCTTGGAAGATATGGGAGCCTTTGTGTTACCCAGGATTTTTCGTAAAACATCCCACTTGATTTCAGTCTTCAAGGGTTCGTTGTATGAGGGATCTCCCAAAACAAAACCATAATGGTAGTACAGTATGTCCTCTGGATTGAAACAATCCAAGTAGGAAAATATGTCCTCGCCATCGCCATAAATGCCTGTCAAATCCTCGCAATAAAGGTGTATATCATCACTGGCACGAAGATCCATGATGGGCACTCTTTTTCTTCTTATTCCTCACACCATAATACGGATCATCTCTGTACATCTCATTGATCTCGTCATCGGTGCCCCATAGGTTGCTGTCATCGTAGGACTCTGGTTTGGTGTCCGGATTGAATTCAGTGCTATAAGGGCAACCTCCAGGGGAAGTGGAATATCACACTGAACACTGGCAGATGGGAATCCGAAGATATATAAGCTCACAGAAGACTACATACAAGGATACACACCTGGCAGATGGGAGTCCGAAGAGAAAAGCCTAAGGTTCCCACTGCCAAGATGACTACCTAAAGGAGTACACAAATAAGCGCTGGGACGTACTGTGATTACGTAACAGGGTTGGAATCCAATCCCGTTACATAATCAGGCACTTATGCAAAGGAAAATGAAGAATGAATGCACTGTGTTTATGTAACGGGATTGGATTCCAATCCCATTACGTAACACAAGTGCTTATGTGAGTGAGAATGGATGCCAAGTTACGTAATGGGATTGGAATCCAATCCCGTTACGTAACCGGGCGCTTAATTAAGCGAAATTGAACGAAAAGATAGGGGCAAGGGAGATAATGGGGGGAAGGGAGAAGTGGGGAAGAATAGGTAGGAAGAAGAGATAATAGAGAAGTGTAGAACCACATGAAATGGGGTTCCCCTTACATCACCCCCCTTCTAGAGTGTGACCCTGACACACTGACACCTACTGGGGGTGCAAGTGTCTTTTGACGGAAGGTGTCAAAATCTGTGGCACGAATGCGACAAGGGGCACCAGGATGGAGGAGGTGGAAGTCAGCAATGAGGTCTGGGGCTGCTAAATCTGCCTCGGGGATCCACTCATCATGCTCATACCCATAACCCTTCCACCTGACCTTGTATTGGAGTTTCCCACAGTGGAATTGACTGTCCAAAACCTGTTCAACCTCATAATGCTCATCTTCCCCTACAAGGACTGGGGGAGGTGGGGGTTGAGCTTTCTGACCAGGAATGGGGTCTGGAGGGGCTGGGAGGAGCTTCACCACAGGGAAGACAGGGTGGAGGCGACTCATAGACTTGGGGAGTTGAAGACGGTAAGCATTGGAGCTGACCTTGTGTTCCACTAGGAATGGGCCTAGGTTCCGATGTAACAATTTCTTAGAGGGGTGAGTGGTGCTAATGTCGCTTGCATCTAGGAAGACTTTGTCACCAGGAACAAAGGTAGGGGTTGGCTCACAATGATGATTATAGTATCGAGCCATCTCCTCTTTTGCCTTTACAAGGGCAGCTCGGGCTTCAGACAGGGAGTCAGCCATTCGTTGTTTGAACTCATTCACAGCTGCTCTTCTAGATGGCTGCTGGTGACGTTCAAAGCCCATGCGTGGGTGACGACCAGAGTCAAGCATGAAGGGAGTCTCTTTTGTGGATGAGTGGACATGGTTGTTGTACTGGAACTCTGCAAGGCTCTGCAAGGGGTAGGAGGTCATCCCAGTCGTCCTGTCGCTTGTTCACAAATAGGTGGAGGTATTGCTCCAGCTCTTGGTTGACATGTTCTGTCTGTCTATCGGTCTGTGGGTGGTATGCAGTGGAGGCAGCCACCTCGATACCCAGAAGTCTGTATAGCTCATGAGTGAACTCACTGACAAACTGTGTACCTTGGTCTGAAACCACATGGAGGGGTAGGCCATGGTGTCTCCAAACATGATCCCTAAAGAGACAAGAGGCTCCCAATGCTGTAATTGTGGTCAAGGTGGGGATAAAATGAGAACATTTGGATAAGGAATCCACAACAACCATCACAGCATCGTACCCATGTGACTCAGGGAGTTCAACAATGAAGTCGAGACTGACTGTCTCCCAGCACTGCTCGGGAACCTCCAGAGGGTGTAGTTCTCCAACAGGCAATCAATGCCGAGCCTTGGTACGCAGACATAGGTCACATGCCTTTGTGTAGCTACAAATGTAGTGAGACATGTGGGGCCACCAATAGTTCTGAGAGACAAGTTCCAAGGTCTTCCAATGTCCAGCATGGCCAGCAATATGAGTGTCATGATGTTGGGAGACAATTCGACATTGTAAGTCATGCTGATCAGGGACATATATCTTTCCACAGAACAGAAGTGTACCATCCCTATCACTCCACTCTGATGACTTCACAGACTTCCCAGTAGTCTTGCGAAGTTCCTTAGCAGCACATGCAACCGACTCTTCTAGCTCTCCCTCCTTGGTGCCATTATGAATGTCCCTCAGGATGTCACATTCTTCACCTGTAAACTCCAGTCCTTCCAGTGCATGGATGACAAAGAGTTCTGGTTGGAGAAGTACCAAATTATCATTGTCATTTGAGCCAGTGCCACGATCAGGTCAGCATGAGAGTGCATCTGACTTCCCCATTGTCTTGCCAGGACAATGGTACAGGTTGAAGTCGAACCGAGACAGATAAAGAGACCAGTGGGCTTGGCAATGGTTGAGCTTTTTAGCCATGCGGAAATATTCAAGATTTTTGTGGTCTGTCCAGATCTTGACATGATGTCTCGCCCCCTCAAGGAAGTGTCGCCATTCTTCAAGGGCATAACCATTGTAGACGTGGGTAGGAACGTAAGGGTCTACTGCTGGAGGGTATAGCACAGCTTCGTCTATCGAGACTAAAACGTTGGCCACGACAAGAAAGGGTTGTCAGGTTCCAGCTATTGTTTACCGTGGGGTATCGGAAGAAGAGATTCTCAGAGTCAGGCCCAACTCGCGTTGATACTCTAGGTACTGTTCCTTTACGAACGGTAGTACGT